>OX465296.1:169903539-170354169 GCA_949987735.1 Leucophora obtusa | reverse complement strand
GGATTATTGGAGTGCCGCACAGACCAAAAACTCTGTTTCGAGAAAAACGATAAAGAAGGTTTACATTAATTTTCCTCAGTAATTACACAATAAATAAATTTTATATTCACCATTAATTCTGGCATATTTTTAAAACAAAATAAAACATTTTTCGTACCATAAGGTACAATATATCGAAAAGCTTTAAGTAGAATGCGATTTAGCCCCATATCCAGTTTTGATAACATTTTCTTCAGAACTTTGGATTTTCTTTCACGTGAAAGATCCTTTAATGATCTACCATTTCGTTTACTTAATTTTTTTGGAAATTAAAATAATTACTCTCTAGATTTTTTTACATTTACGCCATTACGGAGTATGTTCACTGCAAACAAAAATGAAAAAATCAACTCTGAATACAAGAAAAATAGTTTCGAACCCTGACTTTGAAGGATAATTGGGGGGAGGGGGGTTTAAATTATCTCATCAAATTGAAGTGATTGCTCACAGAATATTTGTGGGGAAAATCTCGAGATAATATATGAGATAAAGCAAAAATCTTCAAGATAACTGAAACCTCGTTCGTGTGAATGGTGTAGTAGAAGCAATAAATTACGACAAAAATATAACAACATCACAACCTCTGCCTTCTTTTACTGCATTTTTAGAAGGGAGAGAGGAGAGAAGCGTAAAAAAATGCGTTTCTAGTACTGCAGTGCTTCTGAAACCATGTCAATTTTATGCTGGGTATGGCCCAAAAGATTTTTCAGAATTCTTTAAATTTTTTGAAATTTTTAAATTGCGAATAACGAATAATTTAATGGGATTAATGAAAATTGGTAACATAATTATTACAACAATTTTTAATACAGCTTCTTCAGTGAGCTCTTTGCACTCATAATATCCTTTAGCAAAAGATGCTATAGAAAGCTATCAAATTCGACTTAATAAAGGGTGAGATATAGAGATGGTTAAATTAATTTTTTTTATATTCCTATTCAGTTTTTCTTAAATAGAGTAACAGATACTTATTTACAAATAAATTGTTTGCAAGATTGTAGTCAAAATTATTCTTTAATTAGAACTAATGAGATCTAAAGAACTTTTCATACAAAAGAGCTTTTCTGAAACCAATTGAGCTCCCTTAACAATGTTTTTTGAAGATGACCTGGGCTGACAAAGGGGACAGAAAAAATTTGTATGTGTATAAAATATGATCTCAATAAATACATTTTTGAATTTCTAAAGATTTACTGAAATTATTTTTTTTTTCTGTTTTTAAATAAAATTATTAAAAATACAAAAAAAACTATATTATTTTTCATAAATTTTCTTTTATGGAATAATCGATTAATTTAAAAAGTTTGTTCAATTAACCAGTTGAGAGAAAAGCCGAATAATTATTTCCACGATTATGAAACATAAAGTTTTTAATTAAAATTTTTTTCTATGGTGCTTTGTTTTTCCATACCAGATAAATCATCACTACGCAAGGATTCCAGCCTACTAAAAAATTATTCGGCGAACTAAAACTATAATATTGAGTATTTGCGCCTATAAAACCTAAATAACTCGAGAAATAAGCACTACAGGGGCGTGAAATTAAATCCGTTGGATAGGTCTTCGAAATACATTTCGTCCGATATTGAAAATGATAATCGATCTGTATCACGAAATTTGTATACTTTTGCTTAAATTACATTTGAAATGGAAGAAAAAAATATGAGTTTTGTTTTAGTTTTTTTTTTAATTTTTCTAATACTTTTCCTAAAGTGAGAAGACTAAGATTCTAATCAGGTTAGTAGGCTGTAATCCTTGAGTAGTGATTTATCCAGTTTTGTGAAAACAAAGCACAAGGGAAAAAATAAAAAATGTTTCATAACCTCATTTTCTGAAGAAAAAAAAATCTGAAAAAATTCGCAAAAATCCTTTGGGATTCAAGCATTTATATTTCGCTCTAAAAGTAGCAAAAAAAATGTTCTTGGTGAAACGCCCTGGTGTATATTCCTCGTACCCAAAAAGGTGCGACCCGCCCTAGTTAACACTACATTAATAGGAAATTTCAAGTGCGTCAAATGAATCTCAGCTTATATGTAATTTTTTTGTTTTTTGCTTAGACACAGAGAAAAATGCGTAATTTTTCTTCTGAAATAGGTTGGTGCAACTGAATATTGGTTATTATAACAAAATTCGGTTTAATACCGTTGCAATACCCAAAATATTGAGGAATAACATTCCATTATGGTTTCACCAACCGAATTTATTGGTTTTAGCAACAAAAATAGGCTTAGCAATTCGGTTGGCAATTTTTTCCCTGTGTGACATAACATTATTTTTTGACTATCAGTAATAACACTGACTTACTTCCTGCATTATTTTAAAACATATAATAATGAGTTACTAACTAGCTAGCTACTTTTTGCGTTATTTCAAAACAAAAAAATAATGCATCACGAATAATTACTTATTTTTATCACTATTTCAAATATAAAGCAATGTTCTAAGTTTTCTAGAATATCTATTTGTAGACTCAATTTTTCCAACTTTCGTACACTCAAAAAAATAGTAGTATATCAAGGTACTAGTTTTCAACAATTTTTTTTGCTGAAATTCCGTTTTCAGCAAAATTTTTAGTTATATTTTTTTAATACTAAACTAATTTTGAACTAATGTTTTACTAATTTATTTTGCTACAAAAATTGTGCTGATAACCGCATTTTAAGCGTGGACGACAACCAGATAGACAAAATGTAGATGTCACAGCTTGTCTGGATGTAGTACAGACAACGGAAATGATAAAAAAGCAAAACAACTCTACACAATTTCTATGTTTAAATTTTAAGCAAATAAATTAACTAGAATAAAATTTCGCTACAAGTTTTTTGAGTTTTTTTCAGCCTACTAATATTCAGCAAAAAGTTTAGTGATTTTAGAAAGGATTTTTTTCATTTGCAATCGACTAAGTGTTAGCAAAACTTTTGCTGAAGATTACTATTTTTTGGTAAAAATCAGCTCGCTGATTTTCAGCAAACATTTTGCTGAAATTACCAACTTTTTTGCAAGCACGCTCCTGACTAAAAATTTGCTGACACAGCAAAGTTTTTTGCTAACTTTACTGACTTGTTTTTTAATGTAGGGATATACTCCTACAGGGTCCGCCAAATAACTTTTTTTTTTGAAAATGCTATAAAAAAAAACTACTGAATATTTTCTCAAATTTCTTTTTTTAGTTGAAAGTACAATCCTTCCGGTTAATAATGGAAATTAATTTCATTCATATGGCTGCCTCGGCTACACGATCGGCCCAATTTTTAAGCATTATCGATTGTGTGCAGCTGTATTTCACCAATGGCTTCACGAATATTTTCCTTTAAAGCGTCAATTGTCTCTGGCTTGTCGGCGTAACACTTATCTTTGACGGCACCCCACAAATAATAGTCCAACGGTGTCAAATCGCAGCTCCGAGGTGGCCAAACGACATCAGCTCTGCTGCTGATAATGCGATCTTCAAAAACAGGGCGCAAAACATCGAGTGTAGCTTCGGCTGTGTGGCACGTAGCGCCGTCCTGTTGAAACCAAATGTTGCCAATATCCTCCTCTTCAATTTTTGTGAACAAAAATTCGTTCAACATGGCCCGATAACGATCGCCATTGACTGTAACGGCCACTCCGCCAACATTACCATGATTTTCAAAGTAATGTCGCAATATTTCCCAGCGTTGTTCAAGCGTATACACAACCATATTCGTTCAGCGGAAGGATAAAACTAATTATCTGTCAAATCAGACATGAGCTAAGTGTTACACTAATAGAAAAAAGTCCGTAGAAAATTTAGTAAAAACTACTAAAAATTAGTTAAAAATGATGCTGCAGAAAAAAACTGCTAAATTAGCAGATTATTTTTGCTATATATTAGTAATATAGGAACAGCAAAACTAAAACTGTTAAATATACAGAATTTTAGTTATATATGAGCTAAATTTTTGTAAATGGAGATTAGCAAATTAACCTGCTAAAATCAGCAAAAAATTTTGCTAAATAATTAGTAGCCTAAAAAATCACCAAAAAATTTAAAATTTTCGAAGTTTTTTTTTCGATTTTTTGTTTAAATGCAAATAAAAATCGAGCCTTTTGAAAACAGCAGTTTACAATTTTTTAGCAAATATTTCTGCTGATTTTAGCAGATTAGACTGCTATTTGCATTCAACTAAATTTAGCTTAAAAATAGCAAAAATTTTGTAGATTTAACAGTTTATGTTTGCTATTTTTAGTCTACAAATATTTAGCAAAATTTTCTGCAGATTTTACAGTACAATTTGCTATTTTCAATTAACTAAAAGTTAGCCTAAATATAACTAAAATTCTGTAAATTTAGCAGTTTTAATTTTGCTGTTCTCATTTTACTAGTATTTAGTAAAAAAATCTGCTAATTTTAGCAATTTTTTCTGCAGCATCATTTTTAACTAATTTTTAGTAACTTTTTCTGCTATTTTTACGGATTTATTTCTATGAGTGTACCATTCACGAAATAAGCACTAGTTGAAAAAAAAAGTTAGATGGCGGACCCTATATATAAACATATATCTTTGATTTTTTGTATGCTGGCGCGTAAGCATACACTCATACAAATAAGTCCGTAAAAATAGCAGAAAAAGTTACTAAAAATTAGTTAAAAATGATGCTGCAGAAAAAACTGCTAATATTAGCAGAATCAGTTTGCTAAATATTAATAAAATGAAAACAGCAAAAAAACTGTTAAATGTGTACATTTCATTACCATTGTTTTCATCAATGCAAATTGAAAAAAATTTCATTGGCATTGAATGGTGATGAAATTTGTTGGCACTGACATTGAGATAAAGTAATGCCAATTATATTTCAATGCCAATGAAAATTCCCAAGAATGATTTTTTGTAAAAGTGGTAATATTTATAGACAATAATATGTTAACCATAACAAAATGTATTTCAGAGATCCTTCTTTTAATTTTCATTGTTTGCTGATCGGATATGTACTTCCGAATTTATTTGAGTTTCCATTTTCACCTCTAAAGTTCCACCCACAGGAAAGAAGGTGTGGCCGATTAAAAATATCGTATTCTTTAAATAAGCTTAAAAAGTACAATATTGGGGGAAAAAATTAGGGTCATCCCCGTTAACTCCGCTTGCTCCCTAGAGATACTTTTAATCACAATTTTCATATTAAAATGGTTCGTCCAAAATAAACCTTGATCTTTGAAAATTAATGTATTACGATAAATAGAAACTTTTCTCATAAATTTTAATAATTTAGATATTTTATGAGTAGGACAAATTTTCAACCATTTCAATTTAGCTTTATTTAAAAACTTTTTGCATTATTTTTGGCGAATTAAAAATATGCAGTAATTTTTATGAGTCATTTAACATTCTGTTTATAAGCGCTCCAAAATTGGTGGTTTAGTTTACAAAAAATTTGTAAAATTAGCAAATTTTCTGTTAAAAATAAGTAACTAAAATTCAGCAAAATACTGTAAAGTTAGCAAATTTATTGTTAAAAATTAATAACTAAATTCAGCAGAAAAAAAAATAGCAAAAAAATTTGTAAGTTAGTAATGTGGAGGTAGCAAAAAAATTAACTAAAAATTAAATTTTAACTAAAAATTAGTTCAAAATTTGTTAGTTGAAGTACTAACAGTTTTACTAACTTTTCTACAAACTTTTTTCTATAAGTGTACTTGTGTGCATCACGTCATTTATGTTTTTGTCTACCAATTATAACATGTCGGATAGCTCAGATGGTAGAGCTGGCGACTAGCAATCTGGAGCCGCGGGTTCGATTCCCTTCACGAGCAAATTTTATTAAAAAAGAATTAACAAAAAAAATATTTTTTTTATCAAACTTATTTTTTTGAAAATCTATTTTTAGACTCATCAATTTTGGCAATACTGGTAAGTAGTGTCCGACCGAGTATTCGGCTTCGGCTTCGGAGTTCGGCCAAAAAGTGATGTTCGGCCAAGTTCGGTGTTCGGCAAAATTTTGGCCGAATACCGAACTTTTCTATAAATCAATATTTTGCAACATTTAGCTCTTTAATTTTGTATAGTAACTTATAAATATGCACATTTTTAACTTAATTTTTACTTAAAGAGCGAAAAATACAACTTTTTTATGTTTTTGCAATTTAAAAATATTTAGAAATTGGTTTCCGCGTTTTTTGAATTTGAAAAAGTTGCATAAAATTGTGTTTTTATTCAAACACAAAAGTATTCGGCTTCGGCTTCGGTTTCGGCCGAACTTAGTAATTTTGGACGAAGTTCGGCTTCGGCTTCGGTTCGGCCTTAAAAAAGTGAGTTCGGTCGGACACTACTGGTAAGCATATAGGAAACGACAATTTTTTTATTTTTCGTATGCTGGTATGTAAACATAACTCATTATTTTGAGCGACATCGCCATATAAAAGTAATATTTAAGAAATGTAATAAGAAAAGTAACCAGTTATCATTACCAGATATGTAGTCACATAACCACATATCTGGTAATGATTTTCTACACTGAGCAGGCGCCGATATGTGTTCACTGTATAAACACTTACTTGATAACGATAGCTTTTGCTGGGATGTACCTAAACATGATGATGGTATATTGCGATGATTACGACGATGATATTCATTCAATTTTATCAATGAGATTTGTTGCAGCATTAATGTCAACATTTATAAACGAAAGTGAAAATTCTTCATTACTGTTTGTCTGAAGGATGAAATGACGTTAAGTATTAATAGGAGTATTCACATTAGACACGTAGCCAGGAACTTGTTTCGGTATAGCTCACATATTTATTTTTCATTTTTGTTTCGAAATTTATAAAATTATATATATGTTTGTAAAGATCAGATCTGACCAAATCTCATTGGGTCTGATTTTACTATAGACCTAATAAGATCTTAAAATTGGGAACGATCACACTATATAATCAGATCCTATTTGATCTGGATTTATAGTATCTTATCGATAAAAATATACTGTCTATAAAATCTTTTTACTGTGTACACTCCCAGTGTAGAAACGGTAATGAAAATTCATCATTTTTTGGACTACCAGTAATGACACCTACTTACTTTCTGCATTACTTTAAACATATAGTAATGAGTTACTAATAACTAGTTACCTGTTCCATTATCTCAAAATAAAAAATAATGCGTTACCAATAACGACTTATTTTTATCATTATTTGAAACATAAAATATTGTTGTAGATTTTGTAACAATTTTTTTAAAATCTGTTTTTAGACTCAATAGTTTTTCAACACTGGTGAGGATATAGTATGTAACCACATATTTTTTGATTTTTGGTAATCTGGAGTCCCAGGTACGAATCCCGGCACAAGCAAATTTTATTTTAAAAAAATATACAAAAAAAAAAGTTTTTCTCTTTTTTTATGAAACGTTTTTGAGCGATAGAATAAAAAAATGTCGAGCAAATTGCAGTCTAATATATTAAATTATTATATAATCTATTAAATTATTAATTAATTTAATCTATTGCATTAATTTTTAATTGACAGCTTTTGAAATAATTCCACAACTCATTTTAACTGAAAAATTTTCTACAATATTTTTTTGTGTGATAGTCAGGTTGTGGTCAGGTCCTTGGGGTCAACCTCTGACTATGGCAAATAACTTAAATGAGATGGCTAAGCAATTTGGTATTCGACTCGTATGGATCCCATGGTACAGAAACAACCGTACATGTCCCTGTAGAATTTAGAAGTGTTGGTATTTCCCTAGTATTTCTACTCCGATAGCGCGAATAATCTCAGATGGGCTATCAGGGTGACCAACAATCATGAGTGATTACAAGGCATATATGGCTCGATCTTCATACGATCTTCATATCCTGAAGTCTGATTGGCATCACAATAGACTTTAAAGTCTAAGTGTGCTGGTTCACATGATGCCAGCAAAAAAATTTTGCTAAGTAATTAGCACCTAGACTAAAAAATCATAAACAAATTTTAAATTTTCAAAGTTTTTTTAGATTTATTTAATGCAATTTAATTAATTTAGCCTTGTGGAATCACCAGTTAACTATTTTATCAGCAAATATTTCTGATGATTTTATCAGGATAGACTCCAATTTGCATTCAACTAAATTTAACTTAAAAAAAAATAGCAAAAATTTTGTTGAAATAACATTTAGTTTTTGCTATTTTTAGGCCCGATTACTGAATGTTCAGTTGAAATTTAGCAGATTTTATTTGAGAAATAACAACCAAGGTGTCAGTCAAAGTCCCAGTTGGTAGCTAACTGGGCATTCAGTAACCCAGGCCTTAGTCTGCTAATATTTATAAAAATTTTCTGCAGATTTTACAGTATAATTTCTCATTTGGAATTAATAATTAACACAAAATAACTAGAATTCTGTAATTTAACAGTTTTATGATGGCTGTTCTTATTTTACTAGTTTTAAGCAAAAAAATACTAATTTTTAATTCCACAATTTCCTTGAGCTTAAGGTTTGTTTTTTATATATAAAAAAAAGTTTTTTATTTTCGATATTTCGCTACTCCATTGTGTAGCATCTTCAAGAAATAACAATTAAATTAACAAATTATAAACAATATAAAACTTTCAAATTGTTTAGAATTTGTTAATTTAATTGTTATTTCCTGAAAATGCTACACAATGGAGTAGCGAAATATCGAAAATAAAAAACTTTTTTTATATATAAAAAACAAACCTTAAGCTCAAGGAAATTGTGAAGTTAAAAATTAAAAAGAAGGTTAAATAAATGAAAAGAATTTACAAAAAAAATCTACCGATTTTAAAAGTTTTTTCTGCAAGGAAATTTTTAACTAATTTAATCAGTAAACAGCGCTTATTTAATCAGTAAACAGTGCTTATTTAAACAGTAAGTGATTATTTTGCAAGAATGTATAAGTACTTCCATAATTTATTATCAGTAATATTTTTTTTTTGTATTTTAAAGTAAATTCAAAATGTAATGAACTATCATTACTTGGTAATATATAAGGTAATAATCTACAATTAGCACGTTTTTGCTGGTTATCTTGCAGGCGAGGTAAAATTCGACAATTAAGTCAGGTGTAAAGTAATACATAGATTGCTATGTCTATACATGATTTAGTAATGTGTAGTTTTGCTGGGTAAAAAATAACAATTTGCACAAAAATTTGTATTAAATAATCTAAAAATTAAATGCTATATTAAATTTTCAATTTGATAATTCACAACGCAATTCAATATTTTTTGTTAGCAAAATTGCAAATGTGAATGCACATAATGATATTAAATGCACATTATTGTGTGGCAAAATGTTAATTTAAAACCAAATAAATGTTGGTTGAAAATCATACTTTTTTGATACACATATCATGCGTAGATCATGCACGCTGATCGTTAGCATGACTATAATTGTAAACAAATTTTCAACGTTTTATAAAGTAAATGATAATTTACATACAAAGATATTTAGTACACTCATAGAAATAAATCTGTAAAAATAGCACAAAAAGTTACTAAAAATTAGTTAAAAATGATGCAGCAGAAAAAACTGCTAAAATTAGCAGATTATTTTTGCTATATACATATTAGTAATATAGGAACAGCAAAAATAAAAAAGAATTTTAGTTATATTTGAGTTAAATTTTTGTTAATTGGAAATAGCAAATTAACCTGCTAAAATCAGCAAAAAATTTTGCAAAATAATTAGTAGCCTAAAAAATCACCAAAATATTTAAAATTTTCGAAGTTTTTTTCGATTTTTTTTATGCAAATAAAAATCGAGCCTTTTGAAAATAGCAATTTACAATTTTTTTAGACAATATTTCTGCTGACTTTAGCAGAATAGACTGCTATTTGCATTCAACTAAATTTAGCTTAAAAATAGAAAAATTTTTGCAAATATAACAGTTTATTTTTGCTATTTTTAGCCTACTAATATTTAGCAAATTTTCTGCAGATTTTACAGTACAATTTGTTATTTTCAATTAATTAAAAGTTAACTAAAATTCTGTAAATTTAACAGTTTTAATTTTGCTGTTCTTATTTTACTAGTATTTAGCAAAAAAATCTGCTAATTTCAGCAGTTTTTTCTGCAACATAATTTTTAACTAATTTTTAGTAACTTTTTCTGCTATATTTACAGATTTATTTCTATGAGATTTATTTCCGTTTGTAAAACATCTTTTCTAACCAACTTCAATGTGCTGAACCCAAATCTGGCAACAAAAGATTTTTTCAACGGACCACAAGTTCGACCTTATGTGATGCAGTTCAATCTCATCATACACACCCAGCAAAATTTTTTTGAACTGGTTACCTCTGAATCTGTTCTAGAACAGGTATTTTTACCACAGTTTCTAGAACTGATTCCTGATTGAATATCCTTCTACTCCTATTGAAATGATTACATTTAAATGACAGGTATGTAGATCAGTGTTGCCATAATGGCGATTTTCTCGTCAGATCTAGCGATTTTATTTAGCCCGTAGCGGTAAAAATTGTCCTGCTGTAATATAATTTTATCAGCTGTAATATAATTTTTAAAAATCAGTTTTATGTTGAAAAATATTATAAAATTCGCATATTGATATTATTTTATTATAAAAAAAACAACTTCTTTAACGATTTTGGTAAAAAAACATTTTATAAAAAATACACATTTCGATAAAATATGGGTAGGTACCCGAGTAAAAAAAATTGATCTCGCGCAATATCTAATTATATCCAATTTGATATTGTTTAAGATCTGCTGTAATATCTAGCTGATCCAATTAGATCTCAAAATTGGGTGTATCCAATCATATCGTATTAGATCCCATTGTATATATGGGGATAAACTAAGATCAAGTTATATCTCAAAATTGGGAGGTCCAGTGATATCTTTGGGGATAAACCTAGATCTATTTTGATCCGAAAATTGGCGGATCCAGCTATATATTTGCGGATATTTTTAGATCTAATTTGATCCGAAAAATGGCGGATCCAATTAGATCCAGCTATATATTTGGGGATAAACTTAGATCTAATTTGATCTCAATTTTGGCAGATCAAATTAGATCCCGCAATATATTTGTGGATAAACGTATATCTAATTGGATCCGAAAAAGTGGCAGATCGAATTAGATGTAGCTATATATTTGGTGATAAACTTAGATCTAATTTGATCCAAAAAATGGCACATCTAATTAGATCCAGCAATATATTTGTGGATAAACTTAGATATACATTGATCTGAAAAATGGCAGATCAAATTAGATCCAGCAATATATTTGTGGATTAACTTAGATCTAAATTTATCCAAAAAATGGCAGATCGAATTAGATCCAGCAATATATTTGTAGATAAACTTGGATATAAACTGAATAGAAAATTGGCAGATCAAATTAGATCCAGCAATATATTTGTGGATTAACTTAGATCTAAATTTATCCAAAAAATGGCAGATCGAATTAGATCCAGCAATATATTTGTGGATAAACTTGGATATAAACTGAACAGAAAATTGGCAGATCAAATTAGATCCAGCAATATATTTGGGGATTAAGTAAGATCTAAATTTATCCAAAAAATTACAGATAAAATTAGATCCAGTAATAACTTCGGGATTGCGTAAGATCTTAACTTTTCCGATAAATTGCAGATCGAATTAAATCCAGTGATATATTTGGGGATTTGGTAGGATCTTAATTTATCCCATAAATTGCAGATCGAATTAGAAACAGCAATATATTTGGAGATTGACATCTGAAACTATCCAGAAAAATGACAGCTAAAATTAGATCCCGCATTATATTTGGGTACTACGTAAGATCTCCATTTATTTGGGATTAAATAAGATCCCAGACAGATATTGACAATAGTTCAAAAAATAATACACTGGAAGAGCACTGATTTTATAAAAATTACAATATTTTGTTAAAATAAGGTTTAAACTCAGAAGGTCTCGAGTTCGATACCTTTCACGGCTATGCATTTTTTTTTATAAAAATGCGCATTCTCCTTGCTGGTCTGATCGAAATTTTTTCAATAATTTTTATTCTTTGTAATTTACTTGTAAAAATTGTATCATCTTTCTTTGATTTGAAAATAATTTAAACAGAAAAAGATATTAATTTATGATCTTGAGTCAAACTAAAATAACATTCATTTACTTAAAAATAACAGATCAACTAAAAACATTTCCCCCATTCAAAAGAATTTCTTTTTATAAAATTATAATTTTATTTTCTATAAATGTTTTTATAAAATTATATTTTTTTTTTATTAAATTGAATATTTTTTAAAAATAATTTTATTTACATATTTTTAACGCTCTACACCATTTCCAATTGTGTCAATTGTTTTTAAGATTTATCAATTGTATTTCAGAAATAATCAATTGAATTTCAGTTTTATCAATTGTATTTCAGAACTTATCAATTATTTTTCAGATTTATGAATTGTATTTCAGAACTAGTCAATTGAATTTCAGTTTTATCAATTGTATTTCAGAAATTAATTGTATTTCTGAAATTCACAACTGTATTTCAGAAATTATCAAACTGTATTTCAGAAATTATCAATTGTATTTCAGAAATTATGAAATGTAATTTAGAAATTTTTCTCTATTAACAACAAGTTCTGAAATAGATTTGATTATTTCTGAAATACAATTAATAAATTTCTGAAATACATTCCATAATTTCTAAAATACATTTAAAATTTCTGAAATACAATTAATAGCATCTGAAATACAGTTAATATTGTAGTTGCTGATGAGTTACCATATATGATGGCACCATATATGACAATATATTGTTTAAATAGCACCAATATGGAGCTTTATATGGTAATATATAACTTAGATTCATCCATATACCATTTGATCCGAAAAATGGCCCGATAAAATTGTATCAGTTCTTATTTGTATCAGTTGTTATCTAATTACATCAGTTTAGATCTGACCTGATTAAATTATGTGTTAATCAGATGAAATTGTATCAGATTTTTGACCTGATACAATTTTATTGGTTTATATTACATGGTATCAGTTTAGGTCCAAATAGATATATTTGTATACACAATTATATAGTTATATCCCAATTTTGACCTGATATCAGTTTAAAACTTTGATACAATTGTATAAGGTAAATGTCGGATACAATTATATTTTATTTATATAAAATTTAACCAATTACGATCAAACCGATAAAATTGTATCAGGTCAAAAATCTGATACAATTTCATCTGATTAACACATATTTTAATCAGGTCAGATCTAAACTGATACATTTAGATAAAAATTGATAAACAATTTATAAAAATATATCGGGCCATTCTTCGGATGAAACTGTATATTTATACAGATATAACTTAATCACATATATGACTATATGTAACTATTTTTTCTCGGGTTGTTTAAATGATACGATATATCAAAGTATATGGTACTACATATAGTAGCATATATTATCATATCTGGAACTGTATTGAAAATGTTATTCATGCGGTCCCATATATGAGCATATATTGTTTAAATGGCACCATATATAATAATATATGGTTTAAATGGCACCATATATGGTAATATATTGCTTAAATAACACCATACATAAATATATATGGCACTATACATATTTTCTTATATTATCATATCTGGAACTGTATTAAAAATGTTGTTCATGAGGTACCATATATGAGCATATATTGTTGAAATGGCACCATATAAGATAATATATGGTTTAAATGGCACCATATATGGTAATATATTGCTTAAATAACACCATATATAAATATATATGGGACTATATATGGTAGCATATATTATCATATGTGGAACTGTATTAAAAATATTGTTCATGAGGTACCATATATGGGCATATATTGTTCAAATTGCACCATATATGATAATATATGGTTTAAATAGTACCATATATGATAATATATGGTTTGAATGGCACCATATATGATAATATATGGTTTGAATGACACCATATATGATAATATATAGCTTAAATAACACCATATATAAATATATATCGCACTATATATAGTACCATATATTATCATATCTGGAACTGAATTAAAGATTTGGTGTATGAGGTACCATATATGACCATATATTGTTTAAATGGCACCATATATGATAATATCTAGTTTAACTGTCACCATATATAATTATATATTGTTTAAATGATACCATATATAATTATATATTGCTAAAATGCCACCATTTATATTAAGATATAGTTCTATATATAACTATATATGCAATAAGATCAACCATGTTATGTAATATATAATTATATATGCCATATCTAATATTATGAAGGCCGATATCTAATTAGATGAAATTATATATGGCATAATATAAAGAAAATTTTTCGGAAAAAACCTCATATATAATTATATATGGATATACATAACCACATGTCTAATTATATATTGTAATATATGCCACATATGATTATATATAATTTTTTTTACTCGGGTATGCACTCTTTTGACTATTTTCAATACAAACATTCAATGAAAATCGTGATTCATTATTTGCAGCTTAATCGAAATTTTTTTATTATTTACAAGTTTATAACACTTCTTATGAACTTAGTAAAGAAATTTTTGAGTAACAAACTCCTTTAAGTACCATTTTTCAACAATCTAGCGACAAAATCGCTAAATTCTTGCACTGTATATAAATCTAGTGATTTTCTAGCGATTTTTGGGTGTGATCTAGCCATTCATTTTGCAAATTTGTTGGCAACACTGATGTAGATTAACAATATGGCTAAGTTTCAAAAATTCTGTTAAAAACGCCATAAAATTTAATCTCGAACAGAAATTTTAAAACACTCGTGATCGTGAAGTATACGTGAGCCTGAGTAAGAATAAAAAAACCTCGTACGTGATTCGAGCGTGAGTTTACTTATTCAAATTGGTGTTATTGTTAAAAAAAAAACACAAATACTAATTTTATTCATAGATTTTTTAAA
The DNA here is from genome assembly GCA_949987735.1 of Leucophora obtusa. Taxonomy (NCBI): domain Eukaryota; kingdom Metazoa; phylum Arthropoda; class Insecta; order Diptera; family Anthomyiidae; genus Leucophora; species Leucophora obtusa. The sequence continues at coordinate 170,339,213 of OX465296.1, read as the reverse complement.
TAAGCAAACATTATGATCTGTAAACAATAATTGAAAGAAGTTAAGGTGAGGTATTTTACCAAATCGAGTGTATTGTATTTCAATGATCATGTATGGAAAAGTCTACAACATAATCATGTGGACGTTCAATCTTTATTACTTTCATTATGCACGTTGTAAATACGACAACAATAAAAACAACAACATACGAGCAAAACAAATCACTTTCACCTTTAACTATGCACAGACGGAAATATGAATGGAAGAGATCATAGCAAGGCGGTCTGGGTATAATAAGAATACACAAATAGTAGACAGGGGCTCACAAAAGTTTTCAACGAGAATAATAGCAGAAAGAATTAAGTTTTCAGTAAAATATATTCCATAATGCTAAAGTTAGAAACAGTAAACTGTGATTCGTTTCGGCAATCGTGTTGCCGTAACCGAATTTTCCATTGTGACTATCTAATTTTTGTTAATATAACCGAATTATGATTCTGTCAGTTTAAAATTTATAGTCCAACAGGACACAGAATAAATACAAGGATAACTCTTTGGTATTTTTCCAATATGGGGGAAAAATGTTTCTTCTAATTATAATCACGCCGCAAAAAAAGAGATGCTTAAGCAGTAGAAAAAGTGCTACAATTGACGATCTAGATATACTTCTTTTTTAACATAAACACTAATGATTTTAACGAGTGTAAAGCAAGCTTAAAAATAAAAAAAAATCTTGGAAAAAAAATTATATTTTATTTTAGGAAAGTTTTTTCATTTATTATAGAACTTGCGACCTCATGATAGCTACACTCAACCAAAAAAGTCTGTAATGGCTACTGAAAATTTTGTTGTTATTACGGGAAATTTAACTATTTTGAGGCCAGCGGTATTTTTTGCTAATTTTAGCAACACATGTCTGCTGATCTGTAGTACAATAAAATTAGTAGAAAAAATTAGTAGCCGCTACTAAATTTTAGTAAAATTTATGTAAACTGCAATTCAAAATCAATTTGTTAAAATCAGTTAAAAAACTTACTAAATATCATAATTTTAGTACAATGAAATTAGTATAAATAATTAGTTGCAGTTACTAAATTTCAGTAAATTGTTGTAAACTGTAATTTAAAATCAATATGCTGAAATTAGCAAAAAAGTGTACTAAAAAATAAAAAAAATTGTAAAATCTTAAAAAAAAAAAATATTAATATAAAATTTTTTTTTTCTTCCGATTGTACCAAGCGTATAATTACTTCATCGTACTTGAAATTTGGAGTCAAAATTGCAACCGGTTCTCCAGTTATGACCTTTTTATGCATTGGAGATACAATTAAATTTTCTGAGTGTTATTTCCAAACTAAGAATATATCAATAGTAACAAATATGAACTAAACAAGAATTGTAAAAAATCCAAAAAAAAAAAAAATTTTTTTTTAATTAGTATATTTTTCTGCTAAATGTAGCACTCGGTTTTGAGAAATTAGTAAAATGTTTTGCTAAAATCAGCACCGAAAATTAGTAAAAAAAAATCCGTAATTTGTAATAAGAGAATAGCAAAAATTATTACTAAAAAAAAATTGTACAAAAAATCGTTATAAAAATAGTAAAGTTCGATTGGAAACTGTTTACAAATTTTTTTACTAAATTTTTTACTTGAGTGTAGTCTAGCTATCTACCGCTGAGCTATTATTTGATATGAAAGTTGACTGGCATAAAAACATCACTTTGTGATTGCGAGAGTTTGTGCTTTTTTCTCTTCACTAAAAGTACTTTTTAAACAAGTGCAAAAGGTGCACTGCAATTCAGTTTATTTTCAGGATAATTTTCATAAGCGCATAAAAAGCAATTTTTCATCATTTTTATTTTATATATTTTTAAAATTTTTTTAACTAAAGATGTATTAAATTTTAACAAATTAATTATAAACATAAAAAAAAAAAATTATTTAAAAAAAAAATTTATTTAAATTTTAAAAAAATAAAAAATGTTGGTCCCTCCAGGTATCGAACCCGCGATCTTCTGTTTAGAAATACCAAATGATATCAAAATCACTTTTTACGATCACTTCAGAGAAAAATATGCTTTAAAAGCAATACTAAAGTGATTTTTTGTATGTTGTTCAGAAGTAATTCTAAAAAAGCTGTAAAAATATAATAACGGATACTTTGGAAGCAATGAAAGAAGTGATTTTTAGAAGTTCTTCAGAATTACTTCTAAAAAAGCAGTAAAAATACACTAACGGATACTTGTGAAGCAGTGAAAAAAGTAGTTTGTAAAGCACTACTTCCAATTTTTTTTGCAGGGCAGGTATTAACTGCCACGACGAATGCATCCCTGTATATTGCTATGGCCCATTAAAATTTAACAAACCATTAAATCAAAAACTTAAACGAGAAACAACAACAAATGCGGCAGTTAAAATCCCATTTAATACACTAATAGAAAAAAGTCTGTAATCTGCAATTACAATTTAGTTAAAACTACTTAAAATTATTTAAAAATAATGCTGCAGAAAAAATTGCTAAAATTAGCAGATTATTTTTGGTATATATAGTAATATAGAAACAGTAAAAATAAAACTGTGAAATATTCAGAATTTTTGTTAATGGAAAATAGCAAATTAACCTGCTAAAATCAGCAAAAAAAATTAGGTAAATAATTTGTAGCCTAAAAAAAAAAAATTAAAAATTTTCGAAGTTTTTTTCGTTTGTTTTTTTATGCAAATAAAAATCGAGCCTTTTGAAAACAGCAGTTTACAATTTTTTTAGTAAATATTTCTGCTGATTTTAGCAGGATAGTCTGCTATTGGCATTGAACTAAATTTAGCTTAAAAATAGCAAAAATTTTGTAGATATCACAGTTCACTTTTGCCACTTTTAGTCTACTAATATTTAGCAAGATTTTTGCAGATTTTACAGTACAATTTGTTATTTTCAATTAACTAAAAGTTAACTTAAATATAACTAAAATTCTGTAAATTTAACAGTTTTAATTTTGCTGTTCTTATGTTACAAGTATTTAGCAAAAAAAAAAAAATCTGCTAATTTCAGCAGTTGTTTTTTTAGTAATGTTTTCTGCTATTTTTTACAGATTTATTTCTATGATTGCAGATAATAGAACATTGCGATAATGGGGCTATGTTTTACTGTGGTTGTGTCTTCTTGTACATAAAAAAAATTATTTTCGGTACACCGATTGTCGAACTCCGACATTGTTGGCTATTAAACAAATTAGCTTATGGTGACACTGTGTGTGTTAAAATGTAAATATATTTGTGCAATAACTGCAATCATAATGTTAGTAGGCTTACTTGCTTCAAACGCCACATTTTTAAAAGCAAAAAATTCATAGAGACATTAAACATCTAGACAACAACGAACACTAATATAGGCGGAGCATCTATCTATCTATGTTGTCTAGAGTCTAGATGTTGAAATAAAAATTTCTTTGCTAAAAAAAAGAAAATTTTTACATCGTGCGTACAAATATGAATTGCAGGTTAAAGATCATTAGGCGCGTCATGTACGTTGTCTTTAACTAAAACAACAGGTAACAAACATTTTACATATAAATAGATACCGTTGGGGTACACGGTCATTAGGGTGAAACTTATTTGTCTTAGTTTTCTTGCAGAGTTTTTGTTTGGTTAGAAAACGTATTATTTTCTAAAGCAGACGATGACCACAAAATTGTCAAATCATCACTTAACTAATAGTATAAAATCTGGCAACGTCGAATGGATATTCGATAGAAAAGGTTCTCTTGACTTCCTAGGACGAAACAATACGGTGTTGCCACCAGTGAAGCAAAAAATTACACAAAAAAACATTATTTTTTTTTTAATATTATTTCAAAATACTGCACTCATGGAAATAAACCTGTAAAAATAGCAGAAGCATCTACTTAAAATTAGTCTAAAATTATAAAATAAATAAAATAATAAATTAACAGATTTTGTTGCTAAATACTAGTAAAATAATAACAGCAAAAATAAATTTGTTACAATTTATAGAATTTTAGTTATATTTGAGTTAACTTTTAGGTAACTGAAAATGGCAACTAATACTGTAAAATCTACAAAAAAAATTTTGCTAAATATTAGTAGACCTAAAATAGCAACAAAAAAAAACTGTTACATCTACAAAATTTTTGCTATTTTTAAGTTAAATTTAGTTGAATGAAAATAGCAGTCTTTCCTGCTTAAATCAACAGAAATAATTGGTAAAAAGTAGTAAACTGCTGATTGCAGAAGGCTAGATTTTTAATTGCATTAAAAAAAATAAAAAAAAAACTTTAAGAAATGAAAATTTTTTGTAATTTTTTAATCTACTAATTATTTAGTAAAATTTTTTGCTGATTTTAGCAAGTTAAGTTGTTATGTTCTATTGCTGCTCCTATCTTACTAATATTTAGCAAAAATAATCTGCTAATTTCAGCAGGTTTTTCTACAAGGTAATTTTTAACTATTTTTGGTAGTTTTAACTAAAATTTTTACATTTCTTTTTCTATTAGTGTTTATTTATAGACAAGTAAATTAAGGTCGGGTATGCCGATTATATGAAACTCTGCACTCAGAAAAGTTCTGTATTTACTATATGACAGTTATTTGTATAGTAACGCGATTATAGTTATTTTACTTGAGGAAAAATTTTCAGTGTTTTTTATAGTTGGTTTTTTTAGCAGCCTAAAAAACATTTATATCTTGAACGTAAAAATCATATGTCAGTGTGGCAACAAAGAGGAGATTGGAAGATAAACAAAAATCTAAAAGTAGGATGTTTGTATGTGTCTGTTTCATCACTTCTGAAGTTAAAAAACAATAACAGAAAGCTGATTAGCAAAGAAAACTATGAATTAGCTACGTTGCATTCAAGGCCTTACTTGGGCGAGATGGCTAAGCTGTCGCACTTTAGTACAGTTACGTTTGTAATGTAGGAATTGACACAGGTTCGATTCTGAAATGTGGAAAAACCCCTTCATATCGGCATTATGGAACGGTGAATATTGTTTAAATAAAATGTTGCCGTTGGTGTATCTACAATATCAGAAATGGGTTTTTATGGGACCGTCAACTCCGGTGCACGCAAATAAGTTTCACCCCAATATTCATATATTAAGCAGCCACCAGTATGTCTAATGCTGGGCCAAAGAGAGTCAACAAAAACTAAAGATATTTGCAAAAATTTCTTATGCGAAAAAAATGTACCATGCTTATTCATAATATTAATATAATTTGATTTGGGTTGCATAAAAATGGTCATAAATTTTTAAGAGGTGTCTCCTAAAGGCAAGCAAGCAGGCAGTCAGGCAACAGACAGTTAAGTATGTTAATAACAGATATAACTAGACAACATACCAAATGTGGCTAGACAAATTGGAGACTCCTTTAACAAAGATAATAATAGTCAAAAAGCGAAAGAAAATATTTTTATATAGGAAGTTTATTAGTTAGTTAAAAATGTGAAGGAGTGATGTTTAAATCTAGTCGTAATACCTAAAAAAAAGTTACGTTCAAACCCCTAAATGAGTCATAAATGTAAAACATAAAAAACTCATTAAGTATAGGAATAGAAATATCCTGTTTGACCATTTACAGCAATTAGGAAGGATACTAAATAAACGTTTTAGTTTTTATGATTTTGGGGTATTTTTATGTTAATATTCACATAGTCATGTTAATGGTTTGTCCTTAAGATTATTTTAAAGGAAATTAAATGTTTACTTAACTTTAATAGCAGATAGTCTAGTTTTATCTTTTTAGTAGGAAGAACATAAAAAAGGATCTTATTTCTTTATCATTTCCTGTTAATTCAAAATTGGTATTACGGGGATGATTCATAGTTTTGGAAAATGATGACTTACTTGTCATAGAAAATTAAATGTTGAGTAATAAAAATTACTTACCTGAAAAGAAAAAAACGAAAATTAGTATTAGATATGAATATATTAATTATATGAGAGTAATATGATTAATATAACCCAAAATTTTACTTATATAAGGTTTAAAGTCATTAAAAAAAAGTAAAAATTAGTTAAAAAATTAAAATCAGGCAAGCCGACTTTATTATATTCTACACTAGTTTGTTCGAAAGACAACAATTGTTTGGGACCAAAATTTTAATGGGTTAAAATGGATTTGTGTCAAAATTTGTCTATAAAATGCTAAAAATTAGAAAATTAGTAAGAAATTTTGGTTTTGCCTACACTAATAAGAAAGTCTGTAAATATTTTACTTACTTTAAACTACTAACAATTAATTAAAAATGACCTTGAAGAAAAAACTGCTGATATTCAAAATTATTTTGGCTAAAAAATAAAATTGTTAAATTGCTTTTAAATTTTAGTTAACAGAAAGTAGCAATTTAACCTGCCAAAATCTGCAAAACAAATTTTGCTTAATAATTAGTAGATTAAAAAATCACAGAAAATCTTTAAATTTTCATAGTTTTTCTATGTCCGTGAAGTTAAATACGGCAGTTATCGAAAGTTAAATTCGATAACAGTGAAGTTAAATTCGAAAGTTAAATTCGAATTTAAAATTGAATTTAAATTCGAAAATTTGAATCGACATAGGAACTCTGAATTTAAATTCGAATTTAAATTCGAAAATTGAACTTAAATTCAAAAATTGAACTTAAATTCGAAAATTCAATTTAAATTCAAAAATTGAATTTAAATACAAAAATTGAATTTAAATTCAAAAAAAGAATTTAACATGGAAAAAAAAAGTTTAATAACAACAAAAACGCAATAAAAACCCAAATTTGGTGTTTTTCAGTTTATATTAGAAAAATATTATAAAATAATTTTGAAATAAAAAACACATTCATTTTAAATTTCCCTAGATAATTTTTACTAAAATGGCGACGTCAACCAAGCATTGTCTACAATGCCTTTCCGAAAAATAAAATGGCTTGCGCAAAGTGCATGAGATTTTTTAAATTAAATTTTGAAAACCAAGCATATAGGGGTCTGATTTTCTTTGAAAATTTTTCCCACTGTGGTCATATGGAACGACCTCGGCCAACGGCTTGTATTTTCCTTGGAAGCAGGTTCAATGCCCCTTCCGAAAAAGTAAGTGGCTTGTCCAAATTGAATTTGAGATTTTTTTGAGAAATTTTTGAAAAACATGCATATAGGGGTCTGATTCTCTTTGAACGGATTTTCCTACTGTGGTCATATGGAACGACCTCGGCCAACGGCTTGAATTTTCTTTGGAAGCAGATTCAATGCCCCTTCCGAAAAAGCAAGTGGCTTGTCCAAATTGAATTTGAGATTTTTTTGAGAAATTTTTGAAAACCATGCATATAGGGGTCTGAATCTCTTTGCACGGTTTTTCCTACTGTGGTCATATGGAACGACCTCGGCCAACGGCTTGAATTTTCTTTGGAAGCAGATTCAATGCCCCTTCCGAAAAAGTAAGTGGCTTGTCCAAATTGAATTTGAGATTTTTTTGAGAAATTTTTGAAAACCATGCATATAGGGGTCTGATTCTCTTTGAACGGTTTTTCCAACTGTGGTCATATGGAATGACCTCGGCCAACGGCTTGTATTTTCCTTGGAAGCAGGTTCAATGCACCTTCCGAAAAAGTAAGTGGCTTGTCCAAATTGAATTTGAGATTTTTTTGAGAAATTTTTGAAAACCATGCATTTAGGGGTCTGATTCTCTATGAACGGTTTTTCCAACTGTGGTCATATGGAACGACCTCGGCCAACGGCTTGTATTTGCCTTGGAAGCAGGTTCAATGCCCCTTCCGAAAAAGTAAGTGGCTTGTCCAAATTGAATTTGAGATTTTTTTGAGAAATTTCTAAAAACCATGCATATAGGGGTCTGATTCTCTTTGAACATTTTTTCGCACTGTGGTCATATGGAACGACCTCGGCCAACGGCTTGTATTGTCCTTGGAAGCAGGTTCAATGCCCCTTCCGAAAAAGTAAGTGGCTTGTCCAAATTGAATTTGAGATTTTTTTGAGAAATTTTTGAAAACCATGCATATAGGGGTCTGATTCTCTTTGAACGGTTTTTCCTACTGTGGTCATATGGAACGACCTCGGCCAACGGCTTGTATTTTCCTTGGAAGCAGGTTCAATGCCCCTTCCGAAAAAGTAAGTGGCTTGTCCAAATTGAATTTGAGATTTTTTTGAGAAATTTTTGAAAACCATGCATATAGGGGTCTGAATCTCTTTGAACGGTTTTTCCTACTGTGGTCATATGGAACGACCTCGGCCAACGGCTTGAATTTTCTTTGGAAGCAGATTCAATGCCCCTTCCGAAAAAGTAAGTGGCTTGTCCAAATTGAATTTGAGATTTTTTTGAGAAATTTTTGAAAACCATGCATATAGGGGTCTGATTCTCTTTGAACGGTTTTTCCTACTGTGGTCATATGGAACGACCTCGGCCAACGGCTTGAATTTTCTTTGGAAGCAGATTCAATGCCCCTTCCGAAAAAGTAAGTGGCTTGTCCAAATTGAATTTGAGATTTTTTTGAGAAATTTTTGAAAACCATGCATATAGGGGTCTGATTCTCTTTGAACGGTTTTTCCTACTGTGGTCATATGGAACGACCTCGGCCAACGGCTTGTATTTTCCTTGGAAGCAGGTTCAATGCCCCTTCCGGAAAAGTAAGTGGCTTGTCCAAATTGAATTTGAGATTTTTTTGAGAAATTTTTGAAAACCATGCATATAGGGGTCTGATTCTCTTTGAACGGTTTTTCCTACTGTGGTCATATGGAACGACCTCGGCCAACGGCTTGAATTTTCTTTGGAAGCAGATTCAATGCCCCTTCCGAAAAAGTAAGTGGCTTGTCCAAATTGAATTTGAGATTTTTTTGAGAAATTTTTGAAAACCATGCATATAGGGGTCTGATTCTCTATGAACGGTTTTTCCAACTGTGGTCATATGGAACGACCTCGGCCAACGGCTTGTATTTTCCTTGGAAGCAGGTTCAATGCCCCTTCCGAAAAAGTAAGTGGCTTGTCCAAATTGAATTTGAGATTTTTTTGAGAAATTTTTGAAAACCATGCATATAGGGGTCTGATTCTCTTTGAACATTTTTTCGCACTGTGGTCATATGGAACGACCTCGGCCAACGGCTTGTATTTTCCTTGGAAGCAGATTCAATGCCCCTTCCGAAAAATTAAGTGGCTTGTCTAAATTGAATTTGAGATTTTTTTGAGAAATTTTTGAAAACCATGCATATAGGGGTCTGATTCTCTTTGAACATTTTTTCGCACTGTGGTCATATGGAACGACCTCGGCCAACGGCTTGTATTTTCCTTAGAAGCAGATTCAATGCCCCTTCCGAAAAAGTAAGTGGCTTGTCCAAATTGAATTTGAGATTTTTTTGAGAAATTTTTGAAAACCATGCATATAGGGGTCTGATTCTCTTTGAACGGTTTTTCCTACTGTGGTCATATGGAACGACCTCGGCCAACAGCACGAATTTTCTTTGGAAGCAGATTCAATGTCCCTTCCGAAAAAGTAAGTGGCTTGTCCAAATTGAATTTGAGATTTTTTTGAGAAATTTTTGAAAACCATGCATATAGGGGTATGATTCTCTTTGAACGGTTTTTCCTACTGTGGTCATATGGAACGACCTCGGCCAACGGCTTGAATTTTCCTTGAAGGCAGATTCAATGCCCCTTCCGAAAAAGTAAGTGGCTTGTCCAAATTGAATTTGAGATTTTTTTGAGAAATTTTTGAAAACCATGCATATAGGGGTCTGATTCTCTATGAACGGTTTTTCCAACTGTGGTCATATGGAACGACCTCGGCCAACGGCTTGAATTTTCTTTGGAAGCAGATTCAATGCCCCTTCCGAAAAAGTAAGTGGCTTGTCCAAATTGAATTTGAGATTTTTTTGAGAAATTTTTGAAAACCATGCATATAGGGGTCTGATTCGCTTTGAACGGTTTTTCCTACTGTGGTCATATGGAACGACCTCGGCCAACGACTTGAATTTTCTTTGGAAGCAGGTTCAATGCACCTTCCGGAAAAGTAAGTGGCTTGTCCAAATTGAATTTGAGATTTTTTTGAGAAATTTTTGAAAACCATGCATATAGGGGTCTGATTCTCTTTGAACGGTTTTTCCTACTGTGGTCATATGGAACGACCTCAGCCAACGGCTTGTATTTTCCTTGGAAGCAGGTTCAATGCACCTTCCGAAAAAGTAAGTGGCTTGTCCAAATTGAATTTGAGATTTTTTTGAGAAATTTTTGAAAACCATGCATATAGGGGTCTGATTCTCTTTGAACGGTTTTTCCTGCTGTGGTCATATGGAACTACCTCGGCTAACGGGCTGAATTTTCCTTGGAAGCAGATTCAATGCCCCTTCCGAAAAAGTAAGTGGCTTGTCCAAATTGAATTTGAGATTTTTTTGAGAAATTTTTGAAAACCATGCATATAGGGGTCTGATTCGCTTTGAACGGTTTTTCCTACTGTGGTCATATGGAACGACCTCGGCCAACGGCTTGAATTTTCTTTGGAAGCAGATTCAATGCCCCTTCCGAAAAATTAAGTGGCTTGTCTAAATTGAATTTGAGATTTTTTTGAGAAATTTTTGAAAACCATGCATATAGGGGTCTGATTCTCTTTGAACATTTTTTCGCACTGTGGTCATATGGAACGACCTCGGCCAACGGCTTGTATTTTCCTTGGAAGCAGGTTCAATGCCCCTTCCGGAAAAGTAAGTGGCTTGTCCAAATTGAATTTGAGATTTTTTTGAGAAATTTTTGAAAACCATGCATATAGGGGTCTGATTCTCTTTGAACGGTTTTTCCTACTGTGGTCATATGGAACGACCTCGGCCAACGGCTTGAATTTTCTTTGGAAGCAGATTCAATGCCCCTTCCGAAAAAGTAAGTGGCTTGTCCAAATTGAATTTGAGATTTTTTTGAGAAATTTTTGAAAACCATGCATATAGGGGTCTGATTCTCTATGAACGGTTTTTCCAACTGTGGTCATATGGAACGACCTCGGCCAACGGCTTGTATTTTCCTTGGAAGCAGGTTCAATGCCCCTTCCGAAAAAGTAAGTGGCTTGTCCAAATTGAATTTGAGATTTTTTTGAGAAATTTTTGAAAACCATGCATATAGGGGTCTGATTCTCTTTGAACATTTTTTCGCACTGTGGTCATATGGAACGACCTCGGCCAACGGCTTGTATTTTCCTTGGAAGCAGATTCAATGCCCCTTCCGAAAAATTAAGTGGCTTGTCTAAATTGAATTTGAGATTTTTTTGAGAAATTTTTGAAAACCATGCATATAGGGGTCTGATTCTCTTTGAACATTTTTTCGCACTGTGGTCATATGGAACGACCTCGGCCAACGGCTTGTATTTTCCTTGGAAGCAGGTTCAATGCCCCTTCCGGAAAAGTAAGTGGCTTGTCCAAATTGAATTTGAGATTTTTTTGAGAAATTTTTGAAAACCATGCATATAGGGGTCTGATTCTCTTTGAACGGTTTTTCCTACTGTGGTCATATGGAACGACGTCGGCCAACGGCTTGAATTTTCTTTGGAAGCAGATTCAATGCCCCTTCCGAAAAAGTAAGTGGCTTGTCCAAATTGAATTTGAGATTTTTTTGAGAAATTTTTGAAAACCATGCATATAGGGGTCTGATTCTCTATGAACGGTTTTTCCAACTGTGGTCATATGGAACGACCTCGGCCAACGGCTTGTATTTTCCTTGGAAGCAGGTTCAATGCCCCTTCCGAAAAAGTAAGTGGCTTGTCCAAATTGAATTTGAGATTTTTTTGAGAAATTTTTGAAAACCATGCATATAGGGGTCTGATTCTCTATGAACGGTTTTTCCAACTGTGGTCATATGGAACGACCTCGGCCAACGGCTTGTATTTTCCTTGGAAGCAGGTTCAATGCCCCTTCCGAAAAAGTAAGTGGCTTGGCCAAATTGAATTTGAGATTTTTTTGAGAAATTTTTGAAAACCATGCATATAGGGGTCTGATTCTCTTTGAACGGTTTTTCCTACTGTGGTCATATGGAACGACCTCGGCCAACGGCTTGAATTTTCTTTGGAAGCAGATTCAATGCCCCTTCCGAAAAAGTAAGTGGCTTGTCCAAATTGAATTTGAGATTTTTTTGAGAAATTTTTGAAAACCATGCATATAGGGGTCTGATTCTCTTTGAACGGTTTTTCCTACTGTGGTCATATGGAACGACCTCGGCCAACGGCTTGAATTTTCTTTGGAAGCAGATTCAATGCCCCTTCCGAAAAAGTAAGTGGCTTGTCCAAATTGAATTTGAGATTTTTTTGAGAAATTTTTGAAAACCATGCATATAGGGGTCTGATTCTCTTTGAACGGTTTTTCCTACTGTGGTCATATGGAACGACCTCGGCCAACGGCTTGAATTTTCTTTGGAAGCAGATTCAATGCCCCTTCCGAAAAAGTAAGTGGCTTGTCCAAATTGAATTTGAGATTTTTTTGAGAAATTTTTGAAAACCATGCATATAGGGGTCTGATTCTCTATGAACGGTTTTTCCAACTGTGGTCATATGGAACGACCTCGGCCAACGGCTTGTATTTTCCTTGGAAGCAGGTTCAATGCCCCTTCCGAAAAAGTAAGTGGCTTGTCCAAATTGAATTTGAGATTTTTTTGAGAAATTTTTGAAAACCATGCATATAGGGGTCTGATTCTCTTTGAACGGTTTTTCCTACTGTGGTCATATGGAACGACCTCGGCCAACGGCTTGAATTTTCTTTGGAAGCAGATTCAATGCCCCTTCCGAAAAAGTAAGTGGCTTGTCCAAATTGAATTTGAGATTTTTTTGAGAAATTTTTGAAAACCATGCATATAGGGGTCTGATTCTCTATGAACGGTTTTTCCAACTGTGGTCATATGGAACGACCTCGGCCAACGGCTTGTATTTTCCTTGGAAGCAGGTTCAATGCCCCTTCCGAAAAAGTAAGTGGCTTGTCCAAATTGAATTTGAGATTTTTTTGAGAAATTTTTGAAAACCATGCATATAGGGGTCTGATTCTCTTTGAACGGTTTTTCCTACTGTGGTCATATGGAACGACCTCGGCCAACGGCTTGAATTTTCTTTGGAAGCAGATTCAATGCCCCTTCCGAAAAAGTAAGTGGCTTGTCCAAATTGAATTTGAGATTTTTTTGAGAAATTTTTGAAAACCATGCATATAGGGGTCTGATTCTCTATGAACGGTTTTTCCAACTGTGGTCATATGGAACGACCTCGGCCAACGGCTTGTATTTTCCTTGGAAGCAGGTTCAATGCCCCTTCCGAAAAAGTAAGTGGCTTGTCCAAATTGAATTTGAGATTTTTTTGAGAAATTTTTGAAAACCATGCATATAGGGGTCTGATTCTCTTTGAACGGTTTTTCCTACTGTGGTCACATGGAACGACCTCGGCCAACGGCTTGAATTTTCTTTGGAAGCAGATTCAATGCCCCTTCCGAAAAAGTAAGTGGCTTGTCCAAATTGAATTTGAGATTTTTTTGAGAAATTTTTGAAAACCATGCATATAGGGGTCTGATTCTCTTTGAACGGTTTTTCCTACTGTGGTCATATGGAACGACCTCGGCCAACGGCTTGAATTTTCTTTGGAAGCAGATTCAATGCCCCTTCCGAAAAAGTAAGTGGCTTGTCCAAATTGAATTTGAGATTTTTTTGAGAAATTTTTGAAAACCATGCATATAGGGGTCTGATTCTCTATGAACGGTTTTTCCTACTGTGGTCATATGGAACGACCTCGGCCAACGGCTTGAATTTTCTTTGGAAGCAGATTCAATGCCCCTTCCGAAAAAGTAAGTGGCTTGTCCAAATTGAATTTGAGATTTTTTTGAGAAATTTTTGAAAACCATGCATATAGGGGTCTGATTCTCTATGAACGGTTTTTCCAACTGTGGTCATATGGAACGACCTCGGCCAACGGCTTGTATTTTCCTTGGAAGCAGGTTCAATGCCCCTTCCGAAAAAGTAAGTGGCTTGTCCAAATTGAATTTAAGATTTTTTTGAGAAATTTTTGAAAACCATGCATATAGGGGTCTGATTCTCTTTGAACGGTTTTTCCAACTGTGGTCATATGGAACGACCTCGGCCAACGGCTTGTATTTTCCTTGGAAGCAGGTTCAATGCACCTTCCGAAAAAGTAAGTGGCTTGTCCAAATTGAATTTGAGATTTTTTTGAGAAATTTTTGAAAACCATGCATATAGGGGTCTGATTCTCTTTGAACGGTTTTTCCTGCTGTGGTCATATGGAACTACCTCGGCTAACGGGTTGAATTTTCCTTGGAAGCAGATTCAATGTCCCTTCCGAAAGAGTAAGTGGCTTGTCCAAATTGAATTTGAGATTTTTTTTGAGAAATTTTTGAAAACCATGCATATAGGGGTCTGATTCTCTATGAACGGTTTTTCCAACTGTGGTCATATGGAACGACCTCGGCCAACGGCTTGTATTTTCCTTGGAAGCAGGTTCAATGCCCCTTCCGAAAAAGTAAGTGGCTTGTCCAAATTGAATTTGAGATTTTTTTGAGAAATTTTTGAAAACCATGCATATAGGGGTCTGATTCTCTTTGAACGGTTTTTCCTACTGTGGTCACATGGAACGACCTCGGCCAACGGCTTGAATTTTCTTTGGAAGCAGATTCAATGCCCCTTCCGAAAAAGTAAGTGGCTTGTCCAAATTGAATTTGAGATTTTTTTGAGAAATTTTTGAAAACCATGCATATAGGGGTCTGATTCTCTTTGAACGGTTTTTCCTACTGTGGTCATATGGAACGACCTCGGCCAACGGCTTGAATTTTCTTTGGAAGCAGATTCAATGCCCCTTCCGAAAAAGTAAGTGGCTTGTCCAAATTGAATTTGAGATTTTTTTGAGAAATTTTTGAAAACCATGCATATAGGGGTCTGATTCTCTATGAACGGTTTTTCCTACTGTGGTCATATGGAACGACCTCGGCCAACGGCTTGAATTTTCTTTGGAAGCAGATTCAATGCCCCTTCCGAAAAAGTAAGTGGCTTGTCCAAATTGAATTTGAGATTTTTTTGAGAAATTTTTGAAAACCATGCATATAGGGGTCTGATTCTCTATGAACGGTTTTTCCAACTGTGGTCATATGGAACGACCTCGGCCAACGGCTTGTATTTTCCTTGGAAGCAGGTTCAATGCCCCTTCCGAAAAAGTAAGTGGCTTGTCCAAATTGAATTTAAGATTTTTTTGAGAAATTTTTGAAAACCATGCATATAGGGGTCTGATTCTCTTTGAACGGTTTTTCCAACTGTGGTCATATGGAACGACCTCGGCCAACGGCTTGTATTTTCCTTGGAAGCAGGTTCAATGCACCTTCCGAAAAAGTAAGTGGCTTGTCCAAATTGAATTTGAGATTTTTTTGATAAATTTTTGAAAACCATGCATATAGGGGTCTGATTCTCTTTGAACGGTTTTTCCTGCTGTGGTCATATGGAACTACCTCGGCTAACGGGTTGAATTTTCCTTGGAAGCAGATTCAATGTCCCTTCCGAAAGAGTAAGTGGCTTGTCCAAATTGAATTTGAGATTTTTTTGAGAAATTTTTGAAAACCATGCATATAGGGGTCTGATTCTCTATGAACGGTTTTTCCAACTGTGGTCATATGGAACGACCTCGGCCAACGGCTTGTATTTTCCTTGGAAGCAGGTTCAATGCCCCTTCCGAAAAAGTAAGTGGCTTGTCCAAATTGAATTTGAGATTTTTTTGAGAAATTTTTGAAAACCATGCATATAGGGGTCTGATTCTCTTTGAACGGTTTTTCCTACTGTGGTCACATGGAACGACCTCGGCCAACGGCTTGAATTTTCTTTGGAAGCAGATTCAATGCCCCTTCCGAAAAAGTAAGTGGCTTGTCCAAATTGAATTTGAGATTTTTTTGAGAAATTTTTGAAAACCATGCATATAGGGGTCTGATTCTCTTTGAACGGTTTTTCCTACTGTGGTCATATGGAACGACCTCGGCCAACGGCTTGAATTTTCTTTGGAAGCAGATTCAATGCCCCTTCCGAAAAAGTAAGTGGCTTGTCCAAATTGAATTTGAGATTTTTTTGAGAAATTTTTGAAAACCATGCATATAGGGGTCTGATTCTCTATGAACGGTTTTTCCTACTGTGGTCATATGGAACGACCTCGGCCAACGGCTTGAATTTTCTTTGGAAGCAGATTCAATGCCCCTTCCGAAAAAGTAAGTGGCTTGTCCAAATTGAATTTGAGATTTTTTTGAGAAATTTTTGAAAACCATGCATATAGGGGTCTGATTCTCTATGAACGGTTTTTCCAACTGTGGTCATATGGAACGACCTCGGCCAACGGCTTGTATTTTCCTTGGAAGCAGGTTCAATGCCCCTTCCGAAAAAGTAAGTGGCTTGTCCAAATTGAATTTAAGATTTTTTTGAGAAATTTTTGAAAACCATGCATATAGGGGTCTGATTCTCTTTGAACGGTTTTTCCAACTGTGGTCATATGGAACGACCTCGGCCAACGGCTTGTATTTTCCTTGGAAGCAGGTTCAATGCACCTTCCGAAAAAGTAAGTGGCTTGTCCAAATTGAATTTGAGATTTTTTTGAGAAATTTTTGAAAACCATGCATATAGGGGTCTGATTCTCTTTGAACGGTTTTTCCTGCTGTGGTCATATGGAACTACCTCGGCTAACGGGTTGAATTTTCCTTGGAAGCAGATTCAATGTCCCTTCCGAAAGAGTAAGTGGCTTGTCCAAATTGAATTTGAGATTTTTTTTGAGAAATTTTTGAAAACCATGCATATAGGGGTCTGATTCTCTATGAACGGTTTTTCCAACTGTGGTCATATGGAACGACCTCGGCCAACGGCTTGTATTTTCCTTGGAAGCAGGTTCAATGCCCCTTCCGAAAAAGTAAGTGGCTTGTCCAAATTGAATTTGAGATTTTTTTGAGAAATTTTTGAAAACCATGCATATAGGGGTCTGATTCTCTTTGAACGGTTTTTCCAACTGTGGTCATATGGAACGACCTCGGCCAACGGCTTGTATTTTCCTTGAAAGCAGGTTCAATGCACCTTCCGAAAAAGTAAGTGGCTTGTCCAAATTGAATTTGAGATTTTTTTGAGAAATTTTTGAAAACCATGCATTTAGGGGTCTGATTCTCTATGAACGGTTTTTCCAACTGTGGTCATATGGAACGACCTCGGCCAACGGCTTGTATTTGCCTTGGAAGCAGGTTCAATGCCCCTTCCGAAAAAGTAAGTGGCTTGTCCAAATTGAATTTGAGATTTTTTTGAGAAATTTTTAAAAACCATGCATATAGGGGTCTGATTCTCTTTGAACATTTTTTCGCACTGTGGTCATATGGAACGACCTCGGCCAACGGCTTGTATTTTCCTTGGAAGCAGGTTCAATGCCCCTTCCGAAAAAGTAAGTGGCTTGTCCAAATTGAATTTGAGATTTTTTTGAGCAATTTTTGAAAACCATGCATATAGGGGTCTGATTCTCTATGAACGGTTTTTCCAACTGTGGTCATATGGAACGATGGAAGCCGCTGTCAGCAGCAAAATCATTTTTCCATATATTTTATAAGAAAAGCAAAAAAGCAATTGAATTATTACCAATGATTGAATTATTACTTTAAATATCTTAAAATATCTCAGAATAAGTAAATTAGCTCTAATAGTACATTTAGACAGAGCAAAAACTACCTAGTTTTTGGCCGTTACTAGTTTTTACTTGTCAAAACGCATACATAAAAAACAAACAAAAACTAGTTTTATGCTCTGTCTAAATGCACTATAAAGCTGCGTAAGTTGTTTTTCATGGGAAAAAATTTCACTCAAACTTTAAAGGCCTCAAATAGCAATTTAAATTCTAAAAATGGAAATCTTTTTTATGATTTTCTTGTGTATTAAATTTGCGTGAAAACAAAGTCTACACAATTTTCACGTGAGACTCAGTATCGTGAAAATTTAGTTTTTTATATGGAGTATAACAGTTTTTCACCTTAAACTCAAACCACGTACAGTGCTTAATGAATAAAAAGAGTATAAAAAAACAAAAATATAATTTTTTAATTGTCAAGTAATAATTTCAATGGAGGTTTTGACGATTTTACTTGACAACAGCTTCAATGCATGAAAAAAGACACTGACATTTTTCTATATTAAGACATTCAGTTGTTTACGTTACGTTTTGCTACGTTACGCTTACACTAATGAAGTCTAATACTTTAGACAACACAAATTTTATCGATATGGCAATACCATAAATAATAAGAAGATGGAGAATTAACAAAACAAAACAAAAAAAACAGTTGTTGCACGAAAGTGTAAAAAATAAGTGCTAGAAAACAATAGAAATGCATCTGAGCTAATACAAGTTACAATAAAAACTGCAACCACAAAATAGTATATGCATTTGTATCTTTTTATAAAACAAGCAACAAACCAAGTTGGAGCTTTTAGTTTTTGGTTATAGCCTTTTTACATAAGCAAATAAAAACTAGGAATAAAACAACACATCAGTATATTTTTTTTATGGTAAATTGTTTTTATAATAATTAACTATTAAAATAACGAATTACATTATTTCAGGTAATTTTGGACTACGATTATGCAGTGTAGGTGCTGCCCACATGCATTCTAAAAAATTCAAAAGAGAAAGTGCTGGCAATTGTACAATCAATTTGGATATAAGGCATTACCGAAATGTTTAATGTAAACAAAATATTTTGTTATTTCACATACGATAACCTCATTAGACTCGCTGGGTCCGAAGGTGTTCAAGGCGTTATAAAGACATTGCCAAGAAAATAATTTTTTATGGACGCTAAATATAGGCATAATATATGTATATGTATGTACATACGGCGTAGTGTGGGCGACTGGTTTCCCCAGCAGCAAAATAGACCCGAATTTATACTATATTTATACCGTAATAAAACTACCACAATTATTTTTTGTTAATTATAACTGCAGTATAATACATTTACATTAACCCAAAACTAGTAGTTTTTAAAAACAACATGCATTTTTTAAATATACATATTGTCAAATTCCATACAAATTTTGAGTCAAAACCTAAGTTTTTAAAAACTACCAGTTTTTAATTGTAATGCAAATTTGGCTGCTACACCAACCTAAAGCTCAGGAAATAATGTAGACCATTTTTATTTGATATGTTATCCAGAAATAACCCCCATGATTATGTAAGGCGTTGGCGGTTTTACTAAAAACGCCTCTATACAAATCGAATTTTAGAAAATCAAAAATTATCTTGCAGAATATAATACAATTTGGATAAAATATCAGTATCACTTGACTGTTAAATGTTGCAACAATAACCGTTAGACAGAAAGCATCTACAAAATTCTAATTACATTTTTAAACACCTTTCTCATACCAAATTTAGCAATACAAAAATAAAAAAACACTTTTTAAAAAGGCACCAACAAAGAATTTTGTAAATCCAAAAAAAAAATTGTTTTTTTTTGTAACTTTGAATTTTTATTTTTAAACAATTTTTATATGAAAGATAACAATTTACAAACGATTTACAACCCAGCAAAATTTTCTGTTCCAAAGAATCGGTTGTAGAATAGCTACTTTTCATTCACAACCCCTTCTACTGTCGATTCCAACACCGATTCTTTTTGTTTGAAATTGTCCCAAAAGCAACCCCTTCTATGGCTCCAAAGTGGAACCGGTTGCTCTAGAATCAGTTCTGGAACTAGTTCTGGAACTGATTCTACGTCACCCACACCTTCCATATAGGATCCCAGGAACTGGTTCCGGAACCAGTTCCATAGAATCGGTTGCAGTGGAACCAGTTGTAGAATAAGTGTGGTTGGCTACCGATTGTAAAAAATTTTCCTGGGAACTAGTTCCAGAACTGATTCTAGAGCAACCGGTTCCATTTTGGAGCCATAGAAGGGGTTGCTTTTGGGACAATTTCAAACAAAAAGAATCGGTGTTAGAATCGACAGTAGAAGGGGTTGTGAATGAAAAGTACCCAGGAAAATTTTTTACAATCGGTAGCCAACCACACCCATTCTACAACTGGTTCCACTGCAACCGATTCCATGGAACTGGTTCCGGAACCAGTTCCTGGGATCCTATATGGAAGGTGTGGGTGACGTAGAATCAGTTCCAGAACTAGTTCCAGAACTGATTCTAGAGCAACCGGTTCCACTTTGGAGCCATAGAAGGGGTTGCTTTTGGGACAATTTCAAACAAAAAGAATCGGTGATAGAATCGACAGTAGAAGGGGTTGTGAATGAAAAGTAGCTATTGCACAACCGATTCTTTGGAACAGAAAATTTTCCTGGGTAGCTATTGTACAACCGATTCTTTGGAATAGAAAATTTTCCTGGGAAATATTTCAAACAAAAAATTGCTGGAAATAGAATTTAAATTTAAAAGAAAATGTGATTGCTTTTACAAATTCCCATTGTTGGTGCCTACTGTTTTTTCTGTGTATAATGGTTTTACTATAAATACGCCTTAAATCGTTTACCTCCTATGCCTTACATAATCAGGTGGAACATTTCAAACTCCAGAAACACGGCCATGTCACTATTGGCCTTTTAAATTAAATAAAACATTCGATATTAGTCTTTAAATTGAATTTACAAATAAAGTTCTCCCAAAAATTATCAAAATATTCACAATTCTTACACATTTCTTTAAGCACAAGTATTTTAGGGTAAACGAATTCTCTGGTTCTGATTACTTTTTGTAAGTTTGTAAATAAAGGGTGTTTTTTTTTAAAGGTATAGAACTTCTTTTTGGAATGAATTTTCAAAAATTTCTCAAAAAAATCTCAAATTCAATTTGGACAAGCCACTTACTTTTTCGGAAGGGGCATTGAACCTGCTTCCAAGGAAAATACAAGCCGTTGGCCGAGGTCGTTCCATATGACCACAGTTGGAAAAACCGTTCATAGAGAATCAGACCCCTATATGCATGGTTTTCAAAAATTTCTCAAAAAAATCTCAAATTCAATTTGGACAAGCCACTTACTTTTTCGGAAGGTGCATTGAACCTGCTTCCAAGGAAAATACAAGCCGTTGGCCGAGGTCGTTCCATATGACCACAGTAGGAAAAACCGTTCAAAGAGAATCAGACCCCTATATGCATGGTTTTCAAAAATTTCTCAAAAAAATCTCAAATTCAATTTGGACAAGCCACTTACTTTTTCGGAAGGGGCATTGAACCTGCTTCCAAAGAAAATACAAGCC
Organism: Leucophora obtusa; assembly: GCA_949987735.1. Lineage (NCBI taxonomy): Eukaryota > Metazoa > Arthropoda > Insecta > Diptera > Anthomyiidae > Leucophora > Leucophora obtusa. The sequence continues at coordinate 170,318,027 of OX465296.1, read as the reverse complement.
GTTGGCCGAGGTCGTTCCATATGACCACAGTTGGAAAAACCGTTCATAGAGAATCAGACCCCTATATGCATGGTTTTCAAAAATTTCTCAAAAAAATCTCAAATTCAATTTGGACAAGCCACTTACTTTTTCGGAAGGGGCATTGAATCTGCTTCCAAAGAAAATTCAAGCCGTTGGCCGAGGTCGTTCCATATGACCACAGTAGGAAAAACCGTTCAAAGAGATTCAGACCCCTATATGCATGGTTTTCAAAAATTTCTCAAAAAAATCTCAAATTCAATTTGGACAAGCCACTTACTTTTTCGGAAGGGGCATTGAATCTGCTTCCAAAGAAAATTCAAGCCGTTGGCCGAGGTCGTTCCATATGACCACAGTAGGAAAAATCGTTCAAAGAGATTCAGACCCCTATATGCATGGTTTTCAAAAATTTCTCAAAAAAATCTCAAATTCAATTTGGACAAGCCACTTACTTTTTTGGAAGGGGCATTGAATCTGCTTCCAAAGAAAATTCAAGCCGTTGGCCGAGGTCGTTCCATATGACCACAGTAGGAAAAATCGTTCAAAGAGATTCAGACCCCTATATGCATGGTTTTCAAAAATTTCTCAAAAAAATCTCAAATTCAATTTGGACAAGCCACTTACTTTTTCGGAAGGGGCATTGAACCTGCTTCCAAGGAAAATACAAGCCGTTGGCCGAGGTCGTTCCATATGACCACAGTTGGAAAAACCGTTCATAGAGAATCAGACCCCTATATGCATGGTTTTCAAAAATTTCTCAAAAAAATCTCAAATTCAATTTGGACAAGCCACTTACTTTTTCGGAAGGGGCATTGAATCTGCTTCCAAAGAAAATTCAAGCCGTTGGCCGAGGTCGTTCCATATGACCACAGTAGGAAAAACCGTTCAAAGAGAATCAGACCCCTATATGCATGGTTTTCAAAAATTTCTCAAAAAAATCTCAAATTCAATTTGGACAAGCCACTTACTTTTCCGGAAGGGGCATTGAACCTGCTTCCAAGGAAAATACAAGCCGTTGGCCGAGGTCGTTCCATATGACCACAGTGCGAAAAAATGTTCAAAGAGAATCAGACCCCTATATGCATGGTTTTCAAAAATTTCTCAAAAAAATCTCAAATTCAATTTAGACAAGCCACTTAATTTTTCGAAAGGGGCATTGAATCTGCTTCCAAAGAAAATTCAAGCCGTTGGCCGAGGTCGTTCCATATGACCACAGTAGGAAAAACCGTTCAAAGCGAATCAGACCCCTATATGCATGGTTTTCAAAAATTTCTCAAAAAAATCTCAAATTCAATTTGGACAAGCCACTTACTTTTTCGGAAGGGGCATTGAATCTGCTTCCAAAGAAAATTCAAGCCGTTGGCCGAGGTCGTTCCATATGACCACAGTTGGAAAAACCGTTCATAGAGAATCAGACCCCTATATGCATGGTTTTCAAAAATTTCTCAAAAAAATCTCAAATTCAATTTGGACAAGCCACTTACTTTTTCGGAAGGGGCATTGAATCTGCCTTCAAGGAAAATTCAAGCCGTTGGCCGAGGTCGTTCCATATGACCACAGTAGGAAAAACCGTTCAAAGAGAATCAGACCCCTATATGCATGGTTTTCAAAAATTTCTCAAAAAAATCTCAAATTCAATTTGGACAAGCCACTTACTTTTTCGGAAGGGACATTGAATCTGCTTCCAAAGAAAATTCAAGCTGTTGGCCGAGGTCGTTCCATATGACCACAGTAGGAAAAACCGTTCAAAGAGAATCAGACCCCTATATGCATGGTTTTCAAAAATTTCTCAAAAAAATCTCAAATTCAATTTGGACAAGCCACTTACTTTTTCGGAAGGGGCATTGAACCTGCTTCCAAGGAAAATACAAGCCGTTGGCCGAGGTCGTTCCATATGACCACAGTGCGAAAAAATGTTCAAAGAGAATCAGACCCCTATATGCATGGTTTTTAAAAATTTCTCAAAAAAATCTCAAATTCAATTTGGACAAGCCACTTACTTTTTCGGAAGGGGCATTGAACCTGCTTCCAAGGCAAATACAAGCCGTTGGCCGAGGTCGTTCCATATGACCACAGTTGGAAAAACCGTTCATAGAGAATCAGACCCCTAAATGCATGGTTTTCAAAAATTTCTCAAAAAAATCTCAAATTCAATTTGGACAAGCCACTTACTTTTTCGGAAGGTGCATTGAACCTGCTTCCAAGGAAAATACAAGCCGTTGGCCGAGGTCGTTCCATATGAACACAGTTGGAAAAACAGTTCATAGAGAATCAGACCCCTATATGCATGGTTTTCAAAAATTTCTCAAAAAAATCTCAAATTCAATTTGGACAAGCCACTTACTTTTTCGGAAGGTGCATTGAACCTGCTTCCAAGGAAAATACAAGCCGTTGGCCGAGGTCGTTCCATATGACCACAGTAGGAAAAACCGTTCAAAGAGAATCAGACCCCTATATGCATGGTTTTCAAAAATTTCTCAAAAAAATCTCAAATTCAATTTGGACAAGCCACTTACTTTTTCGGAAGGGGCATTGAACCTGCTTCCAAGGAAAATACAAGCCGTTGGCCGAGGTCGTTCCATATGACCACAGTTGGAAAAACCGTTCATAGAGAATCAGACCCCTATATGCATGGTTTTCAAAAATTTCTCAAAAAAATCTCAAATTCAATTTGGACAAGCCACTTACTTTTTCGGAAGGGGCATTGAATCTGCTTCCAAAGAAAATTCAAGCCGTTGGCCGAGGTCGTTCCATATGACCACAGTAGGAAAAACCGTTCAAAGAGAATCAGACCCCTATATGCATGGTTTTCAAAAATTTCTCAAAAAAATCTCAAATTCAATTTGGACAAGCCACTTACTTTTTCGGAAGGGGCATTGAATCTGCTTCCAAAGAAAATTCAAGCCGTTGGCCGAGGTCGTTCCATATGACCACAGTAGGAAAAACCGTTCAAAGAGAATCAGACCCCTATATGCATGGTTTTCAAAAATTTCTCAAAAAAATCTCAAATTCAATTTGGACAAGCCACTTACTTTTTCGGAAGGGGCATTGAATCTGCTTCCAAAGAAAATTCAAGCCGTTGGCCGAGGTCGTTCCATATGACCACAGTTGGAAAAACCGTTCATAGAGAATCAGACCCCTATATGCATGGTTTTCAAAAATTTCTCAAAAAAATCTCAAATTCAATTTGGACAAGCCACTTACTTTTTCGGAAGGTGCATTGAACCTGCTTCCAAGGAAAATACAAGCCGTTGGCCGAGGTCGTTCCATATGACCACAGTAGGAAAAACCGTTCAAAGAGAATCAGACCCCTATATGCATGGTTTTCAAAAATTTCTCAAAAAAATCTCAAATTCAATTTGGACAAGCCACTTACTTTTTCGGAAGGGGCATTGAATCTGCTTCCAAAGAAAATTCAAGCCGTTGGCCGAGGTCGTTCCATATGACCACAGTAGGAAAAACCGTTCAAAGAGAATCAGACCCCTATATGCATGGTTTTCAAAAATTTCTCAAAAAAATTTCAAATTCAATTTGGACAAGCCACTTACTTTTTCGGAAGGGGCATTGAACCTGCTTCCAAGGAAAATACAAGCCGTTGGCCGAGGTCGTTCCATATGACCACAGTTGGAAAAACCGTTCATAGAGAATCAGACCCCTATATGCATGGTTTTCAAAAATTTCTCAAAAAAATCTCAAATTCAATTTGGACAAGCCACTTACTTTTTCGGAAGGGGCATTGAATCTGCTTCCAAAGAAAATTCAAGCCGTTGGCCGAGGTCGTTCCATATGACCACAGTAGGAAAAACCGTTCAAAGAGAATCAGACCCCTATATGCATGGTTTTCAAAAATTTCTCAAAAAAATCTCAAATTCAATTTGGACAAGCCACTTACTTTTTCGGAAGGGGCATTGAATCTGCTTCCAAAGAAAATTCAAGCCGTTGGCCGAGGTCGTTCCATATGACCACAGTTGGAAAAACCGTTCATAGAGAATCAGACCCCTATATGCATGGTTTTCAAAAATTTCTCAAAAAAATCTCAAATTCAATTTGGACAAGCCACTTACTTTTTCGGAAGGGGCATTGAACCTGCTTCCAAGGAAAATACAAGCCGTTGGCCGAGGTCGTTCCATATGACCACAGTAGGAAAAACCGTTCAAAGAGAATCAGACCCCTATATGCATGGTTTTCAAAAATTTCTCAAAAAAATCTCAAATTCAATTTGGACAAGCCACTTACTTTTTCGGAAGGGGCATTGAATCTGCTTCCAAAGAAAATTCAAGCCGTTGGCCGAGGTCGTTCCATATGACCACAGTAGGAAAAACCGTTCATAGAGAATCAGACCCCTATATGCATGGTTTTCAAAAATTTCTCAAAAAAATCTCAAATTCAATTTGGACAAGCCACTTACTTTTTCGGAAGGGGCATTGAATCTGCTTCCAAAGAAAATTCAAGCCGTTGGCCGAGGTCGTTCCATATGACCACAGTAGGAAAAACCGTTCAAAGAGAATCAGACCCCTATATGCATGGTTTTCAAAAATTTCTCAAAAAAATCTCAAATTCAATTTGGACAAGCCACTTACTTTTTCGGAAGGGGCATTGAATCTGCTTCCAAAGAAAATTCAAGCCGTTGGCCGAGGTCGTTCCATGTGACCACAGTAGGAAAAACCGTTCAAAGAGAATCAGACCCCTATATGCATGGTTTTCAAAAATTTCTCAAAAAAATCTCAAATTCAATTTGGACAAGCCACTTACTTTTTCGGAAGGGGCATTGAACCTGCTTCCAAGGAAAATACAAGCCGTTGGCCGAGGTCGTTCCATATGACCACAGTTGGAAAAACCGTTCATAGAGAATCAGACCCCTATATGCATGGTTTTCAAAAATTTCTCAAAAAAATCTCAAATTCAATTTGGACAAGCCACTTACTTTTTCGGAAGGGGCATTGAATCTGCTTCCAAAGAAAATTCAAGCCGTTGGCCGAGGTCGTTCCATATGACCACAGTAGGAAAAACCGTTCAAAGAGAATCAGACCCCTATATGCATGGTTTTCAAAAATTTCTCAAAAAAATCTCAAATTCAATTTGGACAAGCCACTTACTTTTTCGGAAGGGGCATTGAACCTGCTTCCAAGGAAAATACAAGCCGTTGGCCGAGGTCGTTCCATATGACCACAGTTGGAAAAACCGTTCATAGAGAATCAGACCCCTATATGCATGGTTTTCAAAAATTTCTCAAAAAAATCTCAAATTCAATTTGGACAAGCCACTTACTTTTTCGGAAGGGGCATTGAATCTGCTTCCAAAGAAAATTCAAGCCGTTGGCCGAGGTCGTTCCATATGACCACAGTAGGAAAAACCGTTCAAAGAGAATCAGACCCCTATATGCATGGTTTTCAAAAATTTCTCAAAAAAATCTCAAATTCAATTTGGACAAGCCACTTACTTTTTCGGAAGGGGCATTGAATCTGCTTCCAAAGAAAATTCAAGCCGTTGGCCGAGGTCGTTCCATATGACCACAGTAGGAAAAACCGTTCAAAGAGAATCAGACCCCTATATGCATGGTTTTCAAAAATTTCTCAAAAAAATCTCAAATTCAATTTGGACAAGCCACTTACTTTTTCGGAAGGGGCATTGAATCTGCTTCCAAAGAAAATTCAAGCCGTTGGCCGAGGTCGTTCCATATGACCACAGTAGGAAAAACCGTTCAAAGAGAATCAGACCCCTATATGCATGGTTTTCAAAAATTTCTCAAAAAAATCTCAAATTCAATTTGGCCAAGCCACTTACTTTTTCGGAAGGGGCATTGAACCTGCTTCCAAGGAAAATACAAGCCGTTGGCCGAGGTCGTTCCATATGACCACAGTTGGAAAAACCGTTCATAGAGAATCAGACCCCTATATGCATGGTTTTCAAAAATTTCTCAAAAAAATCTCAAATTCAATTTGGACAAGCCACTTACTTTTTCGGAAGGGGCATTGAATCTGCTTCCAAAGAAAATTCAAGCCGTTGGCCGAGGTCGTTCCATATGACCACAGTAGGAAAAACCGTTCAAAGCGAATCAGACCCCTATATGCATGGTTTTCAAAAATTTCTCAAAAAAATCTCAAATTCAATTTGGACAAGCCACTTACTTTTTCGGAAGGGGCATTGAATCTGCTTCCAAAGAAAATTCAAGCCGTTGGCCGAGGTCGTTCCATATGACCACAGTAGGAAAAACCGTTCAAAGAGAATCAGACCCCTATATGCATGGTTTTCAAAAATTTCTCAAAAAAATCTCAAATTCAATTTGGACAAGCCACTTACTTTTTCGGAAGGGGCATTGAACCTGCTTCCAAGGAAAATACAAGCCGTTGGCCGAGGTCGTTCCATATGACCACAGTTGGAAAAACCGTTCATAGAGAATCAGACCCCTATATGCATGGTTTTCAAAAATTTCTCAAAAAAATCTCAAATTCAATTTGGACAAGCCACTTACTTTTTCGGAAGGGGCATTGAACCTGCTTCCAAGGAAAATACAAGCCGTTGGCCGAGGTCGTTCCATATGACCACAGTGGGAAAAATTTTCAAAGAAAATCAGACCCCTATATGCATGGTTTTCAAAATTTAATTTAAAAAATCTCATGCACTTTGCGCAAGCCATTTTATTTTTCGGAAAGGCATTGTAGACAATGCTTGGTTGACGTCGCCATTTTAGTAAAAATTATCTAGGGAAATTTAAAATGAATGTGTTTTTTATTTCAAAATTATTTTATAATATTTTTCTAATATAAACTGAAAAACACAAAATTTGGGTTTTTATTGCGTTTTTGTTGTTATTAAACCTTTTTTTTCCATGTTAAATTCTTTTTTTGAATTTAAATTAAATTTTTGAATTTAAATTGAATTTTCGAATTTAAGTTCAATTTTTAAATTTAAGTTCAATTTTCGAATTTAAATTCGAATTTAAATTCAGAGTTCCTATGTCGATTCAAATTTTCGAATTTAAATTCAATTTTAAATTCGAATTTAACTTTCGAATTTAACTTCACTGTTATCGAATTTAACTTTCGATAACTGCCGTATTTAACTTCACGGACATAGTTTTTCTTTATCTTTTTTTTTAATGCAAATAAAACTCTAGCCTTCTGAAATCAGCAGTTTACTATTTTTTACCAAATATTTCTGGTGATTTTGGCAGGAAAAACTGCTATTTGCAATCAATTAAATTTAACTTAAACATAACAAAAATTTTGTAGATATAACAGTTTGTTATTGCTATGTTTAGTCTACTAATATTTAGCAAAATTTTCTGCAGTTTCCACTGATACCAATTGGTCATTTTCAATTACCTAAAATTTAACTCAAAAATAAATAAAACTTTGTAAATTTATCAGTTTTATTTTGATATTCTTATTTTACTACCCAGCAAAAAAAAAAGAGATGCCGAAGCAGTTGAAAAAGCACTACAATTGATAATCTAGAACAGTGCTGGCAAAACTATGACACGCGTGTCAGTAGTGGCACGCGAGTGGATTTTAGGTGGCACGCGACTTTTTGTTGGATATTTTCAAAAAATTTAAACTATTAGAAGACCAGAAAAAAATTTGTTAAATGTTAAATTTCGCTACAAAAATGTGTGATTTAACTCCATAATGGTGAAATTTTTCAAAGACCCAGCAAAACCTTGGTAATGACTGGTCATTACTACATGCATTACTTAGATCTCATATCTCATTACCCGTTGAATTACTTTTAAACTGAATGTAATGAGTTACCGATAATTATACCCCACACATTACTATTTCACAATAGCTGAAACCAATAATATATGTTCTAAATCATTAAAAACCATAACTATGGCGTAGCCTAGTGGTTATCGTTTTTGCCTGACAGACATGAGGATCGCTGCTCAACTCGTGTTAGCTTCCATTGTTGTTTTTTTTTTTGTAATTTATATTAAACATCTATTTATAGAAATGTTGATGTTCATTAAGCAGTATTTAATAACAACAAGTTTTGTGAAAAATAGACATGTATAACAGTTGCCACAATAAATGTGTACATAAGTTAAAGCATTAAAAATCATAGTGATGTCGTGGTCTAATGGTTAGAGTATTTGCCTGACAATCGTGGGGTACGCTGATCAATACGTGTCAGCTCCTATTGGTTTTTAAATTTTTATATTTTTTTAAATCTATATTCAACATCTATTTATAGAACAGCTGATAAACTACTTACAGGTAACATCAGTGTAATGACTTTCCTCCAATGACATCACCATGTTAAAATAAGTAGTTTAGTAATTAAAAGGTAACTAGTGAACACTTAAGATTTCAATACCTAAAACTCATTACATGGTAATGAAAGGTTTTGCTGGGAAATCTGAAAAAAAAATAACCCATTTACTGCCAACAGCACCTGAAAGTTATGTTTACTGCAACTTGGAAATTATAATATTTTAATATGTTATTATATATTGTCATATATAACCCCACACATAATTATATTTGTGACTGAGGTACTATTATCGAATCCCAGCTCGGGCACAAAAAAAAATTTTTTTTTTCTTTTTTTAACTCAACTTGATTTAGGTACTTATAAATATTTTTTTACAGATCTTAAAAAGGTTAAACCATTTTGTGTCAACAGCATCTACAAATTATGTTTTCAATTAATAGTATTTTAAATATATAATTAGATATCGTAATATACTATAATAATTTCGTTAAAGTTCTGAATTTGAGTTCTTCCAGAGCGAAATGATTTTTTTGGTAATATTTGTACATACAATTTTGGCAATATTTTGATTTTTGTACTCCTACTTTTAATACAAACAAAACAATTTGTGAAAAAGTGTTGGATAAGAGTATTTTTTCCAAAGGACTGCTAAGCTTATATACATATGTCATACCTTATTTAAAATACATTTATATTACCTTTTAAATAACATGTATATTGCTCTTATCGCGTTATTAATTTCGCAAATACAGACTGTTGATATTTAGATTTTTCAGCCATATAAATCGGTGCCTTGACCCTTCAACAAACATTTTTTTTTCTTATTCACCAAAAAATTTCCGTCAGATTTTTAATTTTTGTTTTTTTGAAAGAATGTTATTAATTTATTTTTTCTAAGTCATCTATATATATAAATTTATATAATTATATATAACTCAGTAACACGAACAATGTTTTCTCATATAGTCACACATGTTGTATAGCAGTGTTTGGCTGAGTGAGTTAAGTGGCCGACTACAACGCCAGCCGACGGCATTTTTTTTTTTAATGAAATAAATATTTTTTTAAATAATAAATGTTTTTTTTTAATTTTTTGTGTTATTTTTTAAATTTTTTTAAAATTTAAATATTTCCAAATATATCATAGGATAAATTTTGATCTCAAATTATCCAATTCGATCTGCCAAAATTAGCTTATCCGTTTGCATCTAATTAGATGTAAATTAATCCCATGGGATATTTTGGGATCTATCAGGATCTTAATTTGATATTATTGGATATTATTGGATCTCCCAATTTTGAGATCTATTTGGATCTTATTTAATCCTGTAATATATTTGAGGGATCTGATTGGATATTACTGGATACCCAAATTTTGAGATGAACTTGGATAAGATCATATGTCGATCTATATCAAATGAGATATGACTACATATGCTAGATATAATGTTTTTTTGATCGGGTACCTAAATAATTGATAGCGCCCAAAAATTTTACTTAACAAATTTAAATAACCACCAAAAATAGAATAACCCCACAAAAAAAATTAAAAGGCAGTAATGTCCAAACTACTTTAATTTTATTTCACTGGGAATTTTTTCATAATGAAATAATCTCAATTAAACCCAAAAAAATTAAATAATCCTCAAATATTTTTACGACATTTCTTGGATGTTATTTAATTTTTCCCTTTGGGAGTTATTTCATGGGGATTATCCGTAGTGCTCATAAATTTGTACATCTGCGATGATATTTTTAAAAGAAATTTTCCAAATTTTTAAAATTTTCAAAAAAGAACTTTTAAAAGACAACTAAAATTAGGGTTACACGCTGAAAACTTTTCCAAAAAAAAATTTTCCGTTTCTGGCACGCAGCGAAAAAAGTCTTGCCACCCCCGAATTTCTTTATTTTACAAAAGTTTTTTTATTGCCGCCACTAGGTATAGAACTTGCTACGTAGCTCTAGTGCTACTTGCTAGTCTAGCTCTCTACCGCTGAGCTATTCCTTGATATGAAAGTTGATTGGCATAAAAACGCCACTTTGTCATTGCAAGATATTGTGCTTTATTCTCTTCAATAAAAGTACTTTTTAAACAAGTGCAAAAGGTGTACTACAATTCAGTATTGTTTTCAGTTCTTTTCCATCATTATACCCTACACCACTATGTGGTCAGGGTATTATAAGTTTGTGCTGATGTTTGTAACACCAAAAAATATTGGTCCTAGACCCACTTTATAGTATACCGATCGGCTCAGAATTTTTTGTTATTTCGATTTAACGATGTCCGTCTGTCCGTCCGTCCGACTGTCTCTCTGTCCATGCATTCTTGTGCGCACTCTACAGGTCGCAAATATTAAGATATTTTGATGAAACTTGGTATACCGACTTACGACAACGACGACGCCTATTGATTTTGGTAAACATCGGTCCATGTTTAGACCTAGTGCCCATATAAGGGTCCTACCAAAATTATATTGTTTATACGCTGCAGGTCGCAAATATTAAGATATTTTGATGAAATATGGTACACCGACTTATGTCTGCCCAGCGACGAAGCCTATTGATTTTGGTGAACATCGGTCCATGTTTAGACCTAGTGCCCATATAAGGGTCCCCCCAAAATTATATTTTTTATACGCTGCAGGTCGCAAATATTAAGATATTTTGATGAAATTTGGTACACAGACCTATTTTGGCCCAAGGACGAAGCCTATTGATTTTGGTGAACATCGGTCCATATTTAGACCTAGTGCCCATATAAGGGTCCCCCCAAAATTGGTTTGGTTACAAACTGCAGGTCGCAAATATTAAGATATTTTAATGAAATTTGGTTCGCTGGCTCACATTATAGAAAATTTTGACACAAGTCCCATTTTAACCCATTCGAATTTCGGATCCAAACATTAGTTGGCTTTTAACCAGACTGGTGTAGGGTATTGTATAGTCGGCATGCCCGACTTTAACCTTTTTACTCGTTTTTATTTTATATATTTTTCAAATTGAAAAATTAAAAAAATTGAATTTGAAGAAATTAATTATAAATATTAAAAAAAAAAAATTTTAATTTAAAAAAATAAAAATATATTGGTCCCTCCAGGAAACGAACCCGCGAAGCAATACTTTTTGGATGTTGTTCAGAAGTAATTCTAGAAAAACTGTAAAAATATACTAATGGATACTTTGGAAGCAATAAAAGAAGTGATTTTTTGAAGTTGTTCAGAACTACTTCTAAAAAAGCAATAAAAAATACACTAACGGATACTTGTGAAGTAGTGAAAGAAGTAGTTTGTAAAGCATTACTTCAATGTTTTTTTTTTGGGTAGTAGGTATTTAGAAAAAAAAAATCTGCTGAGTTTAGCTTTTTTTTTTTTTTTTGCAAGGCAATTTTTAACTAATGCGACGGATATACATTGCTAAATTAACACAGAAAGTGATTTTGAGTCAATCGGTGGTTACAAACATCAGCACAACTCCGTATTCCCTAACCACGTAGTGGTGTAGGGTGCAAATATTAAAAATTTTCTAATGTGTTAATGCCTGCCCATAAACTTTAAATTTCTACGAAAACTCCAGTCAATAACAGCATAAAATGACCGCAAAATATACTATACCTATTGATAATAATTTTTCAAAATAGGGAAAACCAATTTTATAAAAAAAAAAATTCCTGTGGTTTGAGCCAAATTATGAAAAAACGTGCTAAAAACTGCATAACAACCATCAGACCAAATATTTAAAAACAAATATTTAACCAACCGCCCAGCCGACAATGAATTGGTAAAAGAAATTGCATATGCAGCCGGTGAACAAAATCAATTCAAGCATAAGTTCATTGCATAATGCAGTTTTACATTATCAATTTCATAACAACAAATATAAAACTTGAGGTTTGTAGAAATTAACATCGCATTACAGACCATGGTCCATTCAGATGGTGGTGTCAAGATATGTATAAATAATCTTACATATAAAATGTATACAATACAGTCAATTATATTCGTCAAAAATGTATACAAACTCCAATATCCACTTGAGTTTAAAAGAATGGATTCGTTTAGTGTGAATTTCTGAACACTCTTGATCCTTTTCTGTTGGAGATGAAAATGCAATTTGACATTGAAGAGTATGTGAAAATATTATTGAATAAAAGGTCAGAAATTAACCGTCTAATGCCCTTTTTCTAATTATGATAATATAATTACCAAATTTTGGTCTTGAAAAACTTACTATTCGAAAATTATTATAATTTTGATGTATTGCTTACTTTAGGCGGGACGTCTCCATAACGATTACAGAAGAATCAAGAAATCCGATGATGAAATAATTTGTACGATTTTACATTACCATAATATGATCACTGGGAATATAATATGATCTCTAGAAAAATATTGTGATTATTAGAAACATAATATGATTATTTCGAATGCAATGTGAAATTTTATTTGCAGCAATATTTATCTACACGCTAATATCAAATGTTTCCATAATTTATTTTTGTTTATATATAAATGATAACTAAAATAAATTTAAATTATATAAATGTGTAAAATAATCGTTGAATAAATATATGAAATATTCTGAATAAAAGAAAACTTTCATAGCTTTTTAACTCAGCTTCATGAGAATGCTGCGAAAATACTAAAGGGTTCATAGTATGATATGCAGCAGGATTACAATACGATAATACTGGGATCATTTTGGAATCATAATGTAATAATTTAGGGATCATATTATGATAAAAAGGTATTTCATGATTGTCACAATCATAAACCTAAAAATATATGATGCTCTTCGAAACAGGTCATCCCAACCATGCTTTCCTTTGCGTGAAACCTAGATTAGAAAAACATTTTTAATAGAATTACATTTAAAACAAATGAATCTTTTAAAGAACTGACTTTAAGATGTTTTTATTGTTTACATTTATAATTGAAAACAATAAAGAAGTGAGAAGAGGAAAAAAGTGTGAAAGAAAAGACAAATGAAATTATGTATTTTTTCTATTTAAAATTGTTTATAATAGTTGTTTTAAATGAAATTTGTTAAATTTAATGCTTATGGTGTCTTAATGTTGTTGTGTGATTGTTGTTGTTGTTATTGTTGTAATTTTTTTTTTCATAGAGGAGGACCTTTTATTGTAAAGGGTTAAACAAGTACAATGAACTTTGATCAATTGGACAAAAGACTTTTAAAACTTGCGTGTTTAGTATTTGATTTTAAGAGGACTTATTGATGCTTCTATACAAAATATTAATAAATTATTAAATCCTTAATAAAAAAAAAAACAACTTTGGATATATTGAAAGAAATTGATTTATTGTTTATTTATGACATTTAAGTTAAACATGCAACAAAGTATAAAAATAACAAATTTTAAGTGCGTTTTGTATTTAATTTGACAGATTGTAGTACGTTTTTGTTTAGGAAATAAATGCATTATTTCGTTAAGTGCACAGCAAAAAAAACTGGAATTAATGCTTTACAAACTACTTCTTTCACTGCTTCACAAGTATACGTTAGTGTAGTTTTCTGCCTTTTTAGAAGTAATTCTGAACAACTTCAAAAAATCACTTCTTTCATTGCTTCCAAAGTATCCGTTGGTATATTTTTACAGCTTTTTTAGAATTACTTCTGAACAACATCCAAAAAATCACTTAATTATTGCGTCTAAAGAGTAATTGCTCTAAAAGTAATCGTAAAAAGTGATTTTGGTATCATTTAGCATTTCCAAACAGAGGGTCCCGGGTACGATTCTCGGCGCGACCAATATTTTTTTATTTTTTAATTTTTTTTTTTTATTCTATTAATTTTTTTTTTTAATATTTATAATTAATTTGTTTAATTTCAATATTTTTTTAATTTTTAGAAATATGTATATATAAAAAAATAGTGAGAAATTGCTTTTTATGCACCTGTAAAAATAGTACTGAAAACAATATTGAATTGGAGTGCACCTTTTGCACTTGTTTAATAAGTACTTTTATTGAGGAGAATAAAGAACAATATCTCGCTGTAACAAAGTGGTGTTTTTATGCCAGTCAACTTTCATATCAAAGAATACCTCGGTGGCGGCAATAAAAAACTTTTGTAAAATAAAAAAACAATATAATTTTTTTTTTTTTGTGAATAATTTTTTTTTAACTTTTATTTGGTGAAAAAGAGCTTTCTTTGCACTCGTTCAAAAAGTACTGAAAAAATGTTGAAGTGGGAGTACTCCTCTCCTATGACAACTCAATGTTGAAATCATTAATGTTTATGTTAGAAAAGAAGTACATCTAGATCATCAATTGTAGTGCGTTTTCTACTGCTCCGTTTTTTTTTTTTTTTGTTGAGTAATTGCATAATTTCTAAATAGTGATTTTGGTATCATTTGGTATTTTTAAACAGTTGATCGCTGGTTCAATTACTGAAGGGACCAATATTTTTTTTTTAGTTTTATATTATTTTTTATTTCTTTTTTTAAATATTTATAATTAATCTGTTTAAATTCAATATTTTTATAATTTTTCAATTTTTAAAAATATATAAAATAAAATTATAAAAAATTGCTTTTTATGTGCTTATGAAAATAGTACTGAAAACAATACTGAATTGTAGTACACCTTTTGCACCTGTTTAAAAAGTACTTTTATTGACGAGAATAAAGCACAATGTCTCGCAATGACAAAGTGGTGTTTTTATGCCAGTCAACTTTCATACACTCATAGAAATCTGTAAAAATATCAGAAAAGTTACTAAAAATTAGTTAAAAATGAAACAACTGCAAAAATTAGCAGATTTTTTACTAAATACTAGTAAAATAAGAACAGCAAAATTAAAACTGTTAAATTTACAGAATTTTAGTTATATTTAAGTTAATTTTTAGTTAATGCAAAATAACAACTTGTATTTTAAATAAATAAATATTAGTAGACTAAAAATAACAAAAATAAACTGTTATATCTACAAAATTTTTGCTATTTTTAAGCTAAATTTAGTTGAATGCAATTAATTTATATCCCGATAAAAATAAAATTAAAAAAAGCAAATAGCAGTCTATTCTGCTAAAATCAGCAGAAATATTTGCCAAAAAATTGTAAACTGCTGTTTTCAAAAGGCCAGATTTTTATTTGCATTTCAAAAAAATCGATAAACAATTCGACAATTTTAAATTTTTTGGTGATTTTTTAAGCTACTAATTATTTAGCAAAAATTTTTGCTGATTTTAGCAGGTTAATTTGTTATTTTCCGTTAACAAAAATTTAGCTCAAATATAACTAAAACTCTGTATTTTTAACAGTTTTATTTTTGCTGTTCCTATCTTACTACTAATATATAGCAAAAATAATCTGGTGGTTTTTTCTGCAACATCATTTTTAACTAATTTTTAGTAGTTTTAACTAAATTTTTTACGGAGTTTCTATTAGTGTATCAAAGAATAGCTCAGCGGTAGATAGCTATACGAGCAATAATGAGGTCGCAGGTTTGACATCCGGTGGCGGCAATAAAAAAGACTTTCGTAAAATAAAAAAAATAATAATATTTTTTTTGGAATTTTAATTGATGAAAAAGAGCTTCATTTGCACTCGTACAAAAAGTACTGAAAATAGGTTGAAGTGCGGGTACTCCTCTCCTATTACAACACAATGTTGACATTATTAGTGTTTATCTTAAAAAAGAAGTACATCTAGATAATCAATTGTACTGCTTTTTCTGTTGCTAGGGCATCTCTTTTTTTGCTGGGTAATCACACCACATAGGTGGAAAAAGATTCGTTATGGCAATCGCATTTTTTCCAATTTAATTGCTAGGTTGCAGCAATTGAACTATATGGTGGACGTAATCAAATGCTTTTCTAGAACAGTCGAAATTTATAGTCCCAATCAAACTTTTGTTCTGTTAAAGGAATTTCTGTCTTCATAAACAAAAACAAATGTAAATAAAAAAACATCAAAAAGTCGATGTGCGAGAGCTCATAGATCCATGATTCGTCGCCTTTAACGATCTTATATACGTCTTTTGAAGCACCGCTATTGTTTTTCTTGTGCATTTGTTTGCACCAATCGACCCGAGCAACTTTTTGAGCAGTTGTTAAGTTATAATAATGATCACATGACAAAAAGTTGTAGGCAAGGTTATGGTCAAATATCTTAAACTTCCTAGTGGATATATCAGCTGGTGCCTAACATGTATTAAAATGGCCAAGGCTCACAATATAAATAGTTTCCCTCGTATAAGGCAAAAACAATTGCAGAAATTTCTTAAATTTCTATACATTCACAAAGTTTGGTTTAAAAACGTCCAGCGGATCTATGACGGGTCCTTAATGAGTTAAGAACTATCGAACTTAAGTCTTTTTGGCGGTTAAGGCTCGATATGTAACTGAAAACAATGTACGGTTTAGATTTTTCAAAAAAGTAAATAGTGTATGCAAATTTTTACTTTTTGTTTATTTTTACTTAAAGCCCGGTATTTTGTTCAAAAGAGCGAAAAAATTTCGCTCTATTTTGGAGCTCAAAAACTATAACAAAAACATTAAAATGCACAAATTTTTTATGGTCTATTAAAAGTGGCCCTATGCTCCTTGCAGGAGTAAAAGGAACAAATATATATATAAAAAGTTACAATCATAATTAACCCAAATGTCACTATATCGCTACATTTTCAAATGATCCTGTCTATTAAATTGATGCGAAAAAAATTTCACCGCAATTTCGCAACAATTCCACACAAGTGAAAAATCATTTTTTTATATGCACAGAAAAAAGTATCACAAAATTTTAAGTAATTAAAAAAAATTGTTGGCTTTTTACTTAGATATCTAACAATTTTTTTATTAAATGTTTGTAAATTGTATCAAAAATATCAAAAAAATAGCCTTAGAATTTTTTGAAACAAAAAAAAACAAATCATTTATTTTTTGTTTTCAATTGCTCAAATGTTTGTAAATTGTAACAAAAATTTCAAAAAAGTATTTTTTTTTTTGTCAATACGACAACATAAAGCGAATAATTGTTTTAATATAACAAACTCGTTGCTGAATTTTATTTTTTTATTTTTAACAAATACAAACAAGTTACAAAAAAAAATTATTGTATTTACAAAACACATTGTTAAAAAAAAATTGATTTTATTTTTAACAAATTACAAAAAAGTTACAAAAAGGGATTTGTATATACAAATTCCATTGTTGGTGCCTTTTTAAAAAATTTTTTGTTTGTTTATGCAAAAAAGGTGTTTAACATTACAAACAGAATTTTGTAAATTTTTTCTGTGTGGAGTTTGACAGCTTTTTTCGCAAAAGTACGAACAAAATACCAGGCTTAAGGAATAAAAAAAATATACACCTACAAGATGGCAAATAGTAATGACAAATAGAAAAAGCTGAACCAAAAAATTAAAAATCTAAAGACGTTTCTATAAATGAAAAACAAGTATTGAAATTCATACACAATAAACACAATAAAATATTGTTAAAAAGCTCAAAGTATAAATTTTTTCTAAATAGTATTTTAAGAAACAATTCCTCCACACATGATACGTGAATATTTTATTAATGGATTATACAAAATGTTGTATCGTTTTAACACGTATCTCACCTCAAATAAGGTAAAAAAAAATAATAATTTTTGATTATATTTTATAGATTTAAGTTTTTAGTTAAAGTGCTGCATTTAACATTTTTCTAGTTAATTAAAATTATGATGGACTGATGGTCATACGTTTTAATATGCAATAATAGTCAAGATTATTTTGTGTGAAGGAGAAATGTTCATATTTTTATGATTGCGGTTTACGTATTTAGCTTCAGAATGGAATGCAACTTAAGTTTTCACTTTGTTGGTAACATTTTCTAACCATCAAAAACTTTTATTACCTAATTTCGTAAAACACTTGGGTGAAGTGAAGGGAACTTTCAATGTAAATTGTTTTTGTAACAAAAACAATTTCTATAGAAATAACGCAACACTTCACCGAAGTGTTTTAGAAAATTACCCCCTTAGTTTGAATTTAATTTTTTTATTATTCTAAAACAGTTTCAGTCATTTAGAAACTAACCAGAAAGTTCTTTTCTTACGCCACATTTTAAGATTAAAATTAGTGAGATTGGTGCCCCGGTGGGAGATCTTCTTTGTAAGCTCACGTAAAATCTTAAGCTCAAAGTATATTGGGAGATATCAAATAAATTTCAAAAGATATCTTTAAAGTAGAATTAAGCCTGGTTCATAAAAATAACCCAGAGTGTTTAATACTAAAAACAATATTTATCGCAAAAAAGAGTCATCCATCCCCCTAGTGAGTTTCTTATTGCAGTATTTCTAATTGTATGGCTATGTGCTGTAAACGTAGCTTAAATATTCATCCAGGTACGAAATCAATTAAGCACGCAACTTATTTAAAATATTTTGTTTAATGTAATTTTTTACAACAGAAATGAGGTGCGTCGCAAAGGTGACAAAAGTTATAAAAATTAAAATTTTTTAATTTTATTATTAATGCATTTTTTTATTAACAAGAGAAATGTGTTATTGTGTGTTCAAAATGTTTTTTTTTCAATTTCAAAGAAGAAGTTTTTTTTAAATTTTGTAAACATCAGGGCGTGGCATCTCCCATACATCATAAAAAATTCAAATTAAGAATAATGGGAAAGATTAAACTTCGATAACTACAGAGCCAAAACTGATTCGTGCTGACAACCGTTTTTTTTAGCCAATCGAAACATTGGATTTTGGTAACTGAATTTTTCGGTTGTGAGAAGAGAAAATCAATTGAGACATGAGAAAATATTAGTCTATTTTCATCATGGAGTCATATAGGCCTCAACAGCACTTAAGGGTTAATTTTCTAAAATTAAATTAATAATATTATTGTTAGACATAGAAAAATAATACCAGGAAGTTTCATCAATATCCGCTCCGGAATATCTATTATATTAATACGTTAAAAAAAATTAAAATCTCCTAAAATGTGACCTTTGATCTCAAACAGGGGATTTATTGATTCTCCACTTTGCCCTAATTTAGAGGATTGAAGTATTTGATCTTAAACTGTTATATTCCAGTCAAAAACATGTGGAATTAAAAAAAAAGAAAAAAAACACCTTTCCGAAAAGGTGACAAAAATCGCCGTTTTCTCGAAATCCACTGCAATAAAATCGCTGATCTAGCCAAATGAAATAAGGAAGTCATTCAATTTTTGGAGTCTTTAATCCCTAATATGTCCTTAATAAGACCTTATATTCCAATCGTTGATATTTGATGCAAATTCCAACCTTTTTGGCATTAATTTTAAACGAATTAGCAAAACATAATAATAAAAAAATACTTCTTATCTGAGTTTCACGGAACATATACGAGTAGAATAAAAAAATGTTTCTGTAGTAGATTATTTTTAAAATTTGGACCCGAATTTATTGATTAAGTGGTCCGATTTAAGTTTTTATTCCTTTATTACAAAGAAAATTCACTCCGAATCACGATTCTTTAATATTTTTAAATCGAATTGGTTTTTAAATATCAATGTTTTTGAGAAATTATACAAAAAGTCATATTTTCCCCTTGTTTTCCCGTTTTTCAAACTTCTGGGCCTAATTATCCTTAATTTTTGGGAGTTTACACCCAAAAAAATTTTTAGATCCCTAATGTACACCGCTGCTCTTTATACCCTACAACACTACGTGGAGAGGGTATTATAAGTTTGTGTTGATGTTTGTAACACCTAAAAATATTGGTCCTAGACCCACCTTATAGTATACCGATCGGCTCAGAATCACTTTTTATTTCGATTTAACGATGTCCGTCTGTCCGTCCGTCTGTCCATCCGTCTGTCTGTCTGTCTGTCCATGCATTCTTGTAAATATTTAGATATTTTGATGAAATTTTGTACACCGACTTACGTCGGCCCAAGGACGACGCCTATTGATTGTGGTTGAAATTGGGCCATGTTTAGGCCTAGTGCCCATAAAAGGGTGCCCCCCAAAAATTGTCTTTTTTACACGCTGCAGGTCACAAATAAAAAGATATTTGAATGAAATTTGGTACACACACCTATCTCGGCCCAAGAACGGAGCTTATTGATTTTGGTTGAAATCGGTCCATGTTTAGACCTAGTGCCCATATAAGGGTGCCCCAAAAATTGTCTTTTTTACACGCTGCAGGTCGCAAATAAGAAGATATTTGAATGAAATTTGGTACACACACCTATCTCGGCCCAAGAACGGAGCTTATTGATTTTGGTTGAAATCGGTCCATGTTTAGACCTAGTTCCCATATAAGGGTGCCCCCAAAAATTGTCTTTTTTACACGCTGCAGGTCGCAAATACGAAGATATTTGAATGAAATTTGGTACACAGACCTATCTCGGCCCAAGAACGGAGCCAATTGATTTTGGTTGAAATCGGTCTATGTTTAGACCTAGTGCCCATATAAGGGTCCCCCCAAAATTGGCTTGGTTACACGCTGCATGTCGCAAATACGAAGATATTTCAATGAAATTTGTTTCGCTGACTCACATTGTCCAAAGTAAAAAACCTATTGATTCTAGATGGGATCGCTCTATATTTGTACCTATCGCCTATATGGGGTATATTTTCGATTTTCTCTTCTTTTATGATTTTATAGAAAATTTTGACACAAGTCTGTTTTAACCCATTCAAATTTCGGATCCAAACATTACTTGGCTTTAAATCAGACTGGTGTAGGGTATTATATAATCGGCATGCCCGACTTTAACTTTTTTACTCGTTTTGTATTGTTTTTAAATAAAAATTTTTGTAGTTACCTTGTGATTTTTTTACTGCTGTCAAGCCATAGGCTTAGCAGGTTTTAACATTAAGAATGAAGTTTTATGTTATTAAAACTAAATAAATAAAAATTAAAAAAAAAAAACAAATGTATCAGTTGTTTATCAAATTTAGCTCAAATTTGTTACGCTACCAAAATAGAGCAGCGCTAACTGAACGCTACGCTACGCTTATAGAAATAGACCTATAAAAGTAACAGAAAAATCTACTAAAAATTAGTTAAAAATTGCCTTTTATTTTTGGTAAACATTAGTAAAAGAAAAGCAACAAAACTAAAACAGTTAAATTTATAGAATTTTAGTTATATTTGAGTTAACTTTTATGGTAGTTAATCGAAAATGACAAATTATGCTGTGAAATCTTCATAAAATTTTGCTAACTGTTAGTAGATTAAAAATAGCAAAAACAAACAGTTATATCTATAAAATTTTTGTTATTTTGCCCATAGCAGCCCATCCTTCTAAAATCAACAGAAGTATTTGCAAAAAACATAAACGGCTGATTTCAGAAGGCTTAATTTTTTCATTTTTAACTGCATTAAAAAAATCGAAAAAAAAACTCTGAAAATTTAAATTTTTTTTGTGATTTTTGTGTACAAATTATTTAGGAAAATGTTTTTCTGATTTTAGCAGGTTAAATTGTTATTTTCTATAAACAAAAATTTAACTCAAATATAACTAAAATTCTGTATATTTAACAGTTTTATTTTTGTTGTTCCAATCTTACTAGCAATATCTAGCACAAATAATCTGGTAATATCAGCAGTTTTTTCTGCAAGGTAATTTTTAACAAATTTTAGTAGTTTTAACTAAAATTTTTACAGACTTTTTTCTATTACTGTAAGATTGATGCATTAAACACATAGACGACTGCAGCTACACGACAACAGCCTGTCAAAAATAAAATACACACGTTTATATGAAAACGATTATTTTGACACCAATACAGCACAGTGATGGTATTTGAGAATTTTCGTTTGGTGCCTCAATAATGCCAAAAAAAGTGCCAAAAATGCTTTAAAAGTGCCAAAAATGCTTTAAAAGTGCCAAAAATGCTTTAAAAGTGCCAAAAAAAATTAAGCAACATTTAATGTTTCAAAAAAAATATGTTCGGCTTTTATTTCAAATATTTATACATTTAGTAACTTTAACCCTTAAATGCATGGTGTAGCCATTTGGTAACATACTAGTTTCTTAATAAAAAACGCCACTTGATGCATAAAACTCAATTTTTGGGCATAGGGGCCCTTTCTGCACAAAGTGCTCTTATAAAATATAACTCAGATTTTTAAACAGTTATAGGAAAAATCTTGGTTTTGCTTCGTATGTTTGTGAAAAATCTAAAACACGCGTTTTTTTTACAAAAAGTGCAATATTCAAAAATATTTGTTTAAATATTTAAAGTGGTATTCTCGCAATAAAATTAATTTTGGCAACAATAAATGTATAATTAATATTTCATATATTTTTTTTTTGTTTCTTTTTTCATACACGTTAAAATAATCACAATTTAGCTATTTGGCAATTTTTTTGGTATTTTTCTTGAAATGTACACTCCTTTAGAAATCATATATAAAAAAATGGTTAAAACTGCAGAGATCATGCATTTAAGGGTTAAGTAAAAAGACAAAAAAAAAAGGCGGGCAACTTATCTAAAAAGTAACCCGAGTTTAACATTACTTACCACAAATATTTTCATATAAAAATGCCATTCTTAACTATAGTAAAGCACTAAACTTACGTTATTTTAAGATAAGTTAGCAGGTCCAAGACTTTCAAAAAATTTTACAATTAAATTTGACAATACAATAGAATCAATTAAAGTTTTTCTAATTTTATCCCCGTTGCTTTTATTTTTAAATATCAAAATAATGATTAAATTGTCCCCGAAGAACTGGAAGGTGGTCCAAAAAATTGTAGATATATTTAGTGTAGCATTTGTTTTTTAATTTTGCTACCCCTTCTTAATAGGCGTGGCTTTAAACGAAAAACCAGCGATATCGACCTTTTATCAAATTATATAGAAATTTTCGTAAAAAGTGCCAAAATTCTATGGAGAGTGCCAAGGTGCCATTGAACATTCAATAGTGCCACAAATGGCACTTTTGTGCCACTTTTACCAACAGTGATACAGCACACGGCTACACGACTACTTTTGCCGCTGTAGTCAACTTAAGCATTAAACACATAGACGACTGCAGCTACATGACTACAGCCTGTCAAAAATAAAATACACACGTTTATATGAAAACGATTATTTTGACACCAACACAGCTACACGGCTACACGACTACTTTTGCCGCTGTAGTCAACTTAGGATAATTTCTATTTTTGTTGGCTACAAAACAAAAATAGTGTTGACAATATAACAAAATATGTAAAACAGGACAATTTTTCCCGCTAGAGGCGAAATAAAATCGCTAGTTCTGACTAAAAAATCACCGTTATGGGAACACTACAGAAACAGCTGTTTATATTTTACAATTGTTTGAAGGTTTCATTAATTTATATTTGGAACTAATTTTATTGTGATGTTTTGTAAAAAAAATGGATCTTACAAAATTAACAAAATATTCCTCAGCCATTATTTTAGAAGCACAAACCAAAAAAGATTAACATTTATCAAAACGTCAAATTTTTTGCATCATCTGTTTACTATGTTGCTGTCGTTTTCAAAAAAATTAAGTAGCTGACTACACGACTACAATTGCAGCCAGCAGCATTTGTAGTCGTGTAGTCATGTAGCTGCAGTCGTCTATGTGTTTAATGCATTAGGATAATTTCTATTTTTGTTGGCTACAAAACGAAAATAGTGTTGACAATATCGCTAGTTCTGACTAGAAAATCATCGTTATGGGAACACTGAAGAAACAGCTGTTTATATTTTACAATTGTAAAGGTTTCATTAATTTATATTTGGAATTAATTTTATTGTGATGTTTTGTAAAAAAATTAATCTTACAAAATTAACAAAATATTCCTCAGTCATTATTTTAGAAGCACAAACTAAAAAGATTAATATTTATCAAAAGCATCAGCTGTTTACTGTGTTGCTGTCCTTTTCAAAAAAAAAAGTAGCTGACTAAACGACTACAATTGCAGCCAGCAGCATTTGTAGTCGTGTAGCCGCAGTCGTCTATGTGTTTAATGCATGAGCGTTTGGTAAAATGGTTTTAAAACTGTTGACTCTAAAACTGTACTTTCTGACCGAAACCAATGTGTGGGTTCAGCAGATACAAATTAATACAATACATTTTCATAACGGGTGCACAACTTACTGAGCGTTCACTCAACATGATGAGTATTTTGATAATGTAAAATTTTGTATGATACTTTAGACCACAGTGAAACAGTGATACAATTGTTGTTTTATGTAAGTAATAATGTGATAATTACTTGTAAAAAGGAGATAACAATAGTATTAAACAGAGGAAATATTCTAATTGAAATATAAATTGCTCATGTATTAGTTAATTCTGGGTCTTCTGAAAAATAAACTGCTCATGTATAGGGTGACCATTCTTTTCTGACTTCAAATCAGTTCAAATTTTTAAAAATATAATATAATGAGAATCATATTTATGATCACTAGAATCATACTCTGATAATTTCATTTCCCAAATAATGTTCAACTATATTTTTTTCTCTGCGTGTTGTTTTTACCACTGTTTTCTAACACCTGCTTTCCTTAGGAACGTCTTGGACTTACTCAATATTATCGTTGTTAAACGACAATAATACAATAAATAAAAATGTAGTCATGTTTATGGTATGATTTATAATTTATGAGCAAAAAAAAAAATAATATTTATTAATTAAACATGAACCACAGCCCATCACTAATATCTAAAGAAAAACGAATAAATGACCATAATTACAATCTAATCACGTTTCTTGCAATAACGAAAAAAAATGTTTTGAAATAATTTTCAAAACACAAATTTGACATCAATATTACAAAGAAATAGTTAAACTTAAACTTTCAATGAAATTCTTTAAATGAAATTGATGTAAATTGTAACCCAATTTTTTTTTTTTTTTTGTAAATATTTTACAGCATTAAAGCGAATTGAATGATTTTTACAATGTTGAATATGTTTTATAATCAAAACCCATAATTATCTGTTTGTAGGTTGTTGTAGTGGCTGATAAAATATTAAGAAATTTATGTAGTTTAAACAAAAAAAAATTGCGAAAAAAAACTTAAAATTTACATAAATAATAGTTTTGTAAAATACAAACTGCAACATACAACAAATACTCCATAATAACACATCATATGCCACACCTTAAGACATTTGCATGTGAGTGCAACACTGTAACAATTTGAAACAATTCATATCATTTAAATAAAGCAATAGAAAAAATTGTATTTATATTAACAATTAGGTGAACAATTTTGTAATCGTTTTATTTACAAATTAAGTTGTCAAAAATAAATAGTTTGTAAATATAATTAATTTGTGTGTTTATACAACAAAATAAAAAAGGATCGAAATTTGTTGGAAATTGGACTTATACCACTTAAAAAAAACTGTTCAGTTAGTTCGAAGCAAAACCTCAGTGATGGGTGCTTATTGATACACTCATAGAAATAAACATGTAAAAATAGCAGAAACAGGTACTAAAAATGACCTTGCAGAAAAAACTGCTGAAATTAGTAATTATTTTATTAAATACATTAAAATTAAAATAAGAACAGCAGAAATAAAACTTTTGAATTTACAGAATTTTAGTTACATCTGCAGAAAATTTTGCTAAATATTAGTAGACAAAAATTGCAAAAACAAACTGATACATCTATGGTACACTATGGGACAGTTTAATCGCCATAAGAACTAAGAACGTTTTTTTTTTAATTTTATTTAAGTCAAAATTTTTCGAATGAAATTTCTAACTCAAGATTTCTAGTACACTAATAGAAAAAAGTCCGTAAAAAATTTAGTTAAAACTACTAAAAATTAGTTAAAAATGATGCTGCAGAAAAAAACTGCTAAATTAGCGGATTATTTTTGCTATATATTAATACACTCAAAAAAATAAGTTACCCGGGTAAAAATCTTAATATGGTGTCATATATAATTATAGCTTATTTGATAAGGCCCCATATACAACCACATACAGCTTGATCCGAAAAATGGGTCATCTACATGTGTCTAATTATATAAAATTAGATATAATTTGATACAGTTTGATCCGAGATTTGTCCATATCCAGGACATCATTTTATATCTAATTCGATATAAAAATATCTGATTTTATATTATTTTGTCTAATAGTAGGTATACTTTTTATGCATACCAGCTATTAAATTGACATAGAAATTTGTATAGTTTGAACAATTTCAAAGACCCAAATTTTATAACATAAAATAAAAATTTAGTTGAATGTTTTTGTCTTCTAAATCGTACGCATCATTTTTTAACATGATTTTACATGCAAAAAAAATCACGTGAAAATTATTTGGCTATGGAGTAATTAACTCTTAATTTGCAGACTACTAAATTTGATGTTGAACTATATATTAATTTCTACGGGATTATATAGAAAGTTATATAAAATTACAAGAATATATTTTTAGTATGATGACATATATAATCATATCGGTCACTACATATATTTTGATTAGTTTTATATGGCTTATGTAGTTATATATGGAGTCAGATTTGGGGATATGTAATAACATAATTTACCATCCAAAAAATTCGTTGAAAAAATAATATTAGATGTAGTTGTATATAATGATATGTGTCTAATGTGACTCCATTTATTGTCATATATAACACAATCATATTATATATGACAATATATAACTATTTTTACTCGGGTAGTAGAAAAATTAGTAAAACGTCTTGTATATCAAGTGTACTAGTTTTCAGCACTTTTTTTGCTGAAATTCCGTTTTACTAATTTATTTTGCTACAAAAATTGTGCTGAAAACCCCAATTATAGCGTGGACGACAACCAGATAAACAAATGTAGATGTCGCAGTTTGTCTGGATGTAGCACAGACAACGGAAATGATAACATAGAAAAACAACTCTACACAATTTCTATATTCAAATTTTCAGCAAATAAACTAAAGTAAAATTTCGCCACAAGTTTTTTGAGTTTTTTTCAGTCTACTAATATTCAGCAAAAAGTTTAGTGATTTCAGCAAGGATTTTTTTCATTTGCAATCGACTAAGTGTTAGCAAAACTTTTGCTGAAGATTACTATTTTTTGGTAAAAATCAGCTCGCTGATTTTCAGCAAACCTTTTGCTGAAATTACCAACTTTTTTGCAAGCACGCTCCTGACTAAAAATTTGCTGATTCAGCAACTTGCTGACTTTACTGATTTTTTTTGTAGTGTAATATAGGAACAGCAAAAATAAAACTGTTTAATATACAGAATTTTAGTTATATTTGAGCTAAATTTTTGTAAATGGAGAATAGAAAATTAACCTGCTAAAATCAGCAAAAAATTATGCTAAATAATTAGTAATTTAATTTAATTTTTTTTTTAAATGCAAATAAAAATCGAGCATTTGAAAACAGCAGTTTACAATTTTTTAGCAAATATTTCTGCTGATTTTAGTAGAATAGACTGCTATTTGCATTCATCTAAATTTAGCTTAAAAATAGCAAAAATTTTCTAGATTTAACAGTTTATTTTTGCTATTTTTAGTCTACAAATATTTAGCGAAATTTTTTGCAGATTTTACAGTATAATTTGCTATTTTTAATTAACTAAAAGTTAGCCTAAATATAACTAAAATTCTGTAAATTTAACAGTTTTAATTTTGCTGTTCTCATTTTTCTAGTATTTAGTAAAAAAATCTGCTAATTTTAGCAGTTTTTTCTGCAACATCATTTTTAACTAATTTTTAGTAACTTTTTCTGCTATTTTTACAGATTTATTTCTATGACTGTATAGTTCGCTACAACTGGTGCGTTATTCTCTTCAATAAAAGTACTTGTTAAGCAAGTGCAAAATCTGCACTGCAATTAAATATTGTTTTCAATCATTTTTATTTCATTTATTTCTAAAAATTCAAAAATTAAAAATATATTGAGTTTCAACAAATTAATTATATACATATATTACAATAAAATTAAAAAAATTATTGGTCCCGCCGGAATTTGAACCCGCGATCATTTGTTTTGAGATAAACTGTATCCAAATCACTTCTTAGGATGACTTTTAGAGCAATAATGCTTTAGAAGCAACAGCTCAGTGATTTTTGGATGCTATTCTGAATAACTTCCAAAAAAGCTTAAACAATATACTAACGAATACTTTGTAAGCAAAGAAAGAAGCAATTTTATTGAAGTTGTTCAGAATTACTTCTAAAAAAGGAGTTAAAATTTACTAAGGGTTACTTTGGAAGTAATGAAAGATGTGGTTTGCAGAGCGTGACTTCCAAAAACGCATGAATTGAAAAATATCACTAGAACTGAAAAAATCGCTAAAATAAATAAAATTTTTAATATTAAAATAAATCTCTAGAAGAAATGAAAAACGAAAAACAAAAGCAAGAATTTAAAAATAATACCAAAATTAAAAAAAAAAATCGTCAGGAGTAAAAGTAAAATAGAGAAAATCACTGACTAAAATAATTGCTCAAATAAAATAACACTTATTTAAAAAAATCGCCAAAAATGAAGAAGCTGCTAAAAATCGCTAGAAAAAATTCCAAGAATCGAAAAACATCACCAAAATTTAAAAAAAAACCAGAACTAAAAGTGCTAAAATTAGTAAAAGATAAAAAATCCCAGCAAAAAAAGAGAAAAATTTTTTTTTTTTAATTTAAAAAAAAAAAAATTGTGTAAATTTAACAGTTTTAATTTTGCTGTTCTTAGTTTACTAGTATTTAGCAAAAAATCTGCTAATTTTAGCAGTTTTTTCTGCAGCATCATTTTAAACTAATTTGTACTAACTTTTTCTGCTATTTTTACAGATTTGTTTCTATGAGTGTAACAATTACAGAGTTTTCTGTAATTTTTATTGACTTTTTTATTAAAGTGTAGAGTAACAAAATTTTTCCTATTGGTATTCAAGTTTAATACTTAAAGTTTATTTGCATTTGTCTTATTGTCTTCTAATAAATGTTCTAGTATTAAATTCCCATTTGTTTTTTATAAAATGTATCAATTTATTCAAAATTAACTTGAGAAAATATATAGAATTTAATATGAAATTAAAAACATTTATTTATAACTCATATGAACAAAGAAAATAAAATTTTGTAACAGAAAACTTTTGAATGGTGTAGAATTTATCAATAAATATTTAGTACAAGAGGAATTTACAAATGATACTATGATGATTCATGGCAAATGTTTATTAAATTTGATTTAAATAATTTATTATACAATAATAAAGTTAAAAAATTCATATAAAATATTCACTTTTATGGTCATAATCAACAAATTGGTAAATCCTTAATGCGCCTACGCAAAATGACAGGTGTATGGTTAAGATAAGCATTCGTTAGTACCCAGTAGCAAAAAATACTAGTTCAGAACCAGTTATGTACTAGTTTATTTGAACCAGGCAACTAGTACAAGTTCTACCGCCTCTCCATACAAACAACTGTAGAATTTAACATGGAGATGTCATAGGAATGGGGGCAATTGTCGCCAAACTCTCACTTTGGTACTAGTTGTACAACTAGTTTGGAAATTACAATTTAAGGACGAAAAATAGGGAGCAAAACTGGTGCTAATGTAACACTCGCGGAACCAGTTCTGAAGTGACTCTTTGGAAATAGTACTGTACTAGTTGGTTAAGACCTGAATAATATATGTAGAAATCAAAGATTTTTCTTTGATGAAACGTAGATTAGACCGATAGTTTCTTCTTACTGAGATCATTAGGTCCATTTACCTAACGGAATTTAAAATATTTTATGTTTACGATTTCTAATCTCAATAAAAAATGTTAAGTGTTTATTTGAAAACGCAGACTATATTAGCTGTGTTTGTGCGGCAAGCTATCAACGTTGGCGTATGTCATTCCCATACAAATTTTACATTATTTAGTAACGTTAACAGTTAACACTAAACGTTGGCTAATGTCAAATTTATATGGGAATGACATAAGCAAACGGTGATAGCTTGCCACACGAATACAACTATTATTAAAAACAAATGTAAATAAAACTAGAATTTTAAAACTCTTATTAAATTCAATCTTTTAAAAGAGTCTCTGCATACTTTCAATAAAAATAGTAAATACACATATGGTTCAAAATTATTGTTTCAGCAAGAAAAACAGAAAGCTTTATTGGTACTTATGAGAAACTTATCAAACTATTTCTGGAGTGACTCTTTGGCACCAGTACTGTACCAGTTGATTTGCACCTAAATTAAATTCACAATTAAAAATTGAAGTATTTATTTCCAAATATTTATATATATATTTTAAAAATAAATGTAAATAAAAAGGAATTTCAAATCTCGTATTTTAATATATGTAATATTTTAAACAGGTCGCACATAAATGGGATTTAACTAGTACAAAACTGGTTCAAAATGATAACTTTGAGAACTAGTTTCGTAATACTAGTCAAAAAACTATGTGTGTGAAGATACATTCGAATTTAACTAGCAAAGACGCAAACCACATTATTTAGCCAAGATCCGTTTAAGGGTTAACAGAGTATAGAAAACAACAGAAAAACACTATTGTGGACATTTGGAGATAGATGGGTTCACCAAACCAAATAAAATATTTATCATCAAGGCTCTGACTTTCATATTCCACAGTGTCTTACTTCAAATGATTTCCAGAATTCCATAATTTTTGAAATTAAGATTCGAGTATATCTGGCCACTGTGGACATTTGGAGAAAGATGGGCCCACAGAACCAAACACATTATACTTCCTGTCGGGGATTTTTGGCCACTGTGGACATTTGGAGAAAGATGGGCCCACAGAACCAAATACATTATACTTCCACAAGGGTCTAGTTTTCATATTCTATAGTGGCTTAGCCCAAATGATTTTCAGAATTTGTCAATTTTTGATTTTTTATTATAAGTATGTGATGAAATCCTGTCGAGGATTTTTGGCCACTGTGGACGTTTGGAGAAAGATGGGCCCACAGAACCAAATACATTATACTTCCACAAGGGTCTAGTTTTCATATTCTATAGTGGCTTAGCACAAATGATTTTCAGAATTCGTCAATTTTTGATTTTTTATTATAAGTATGTGATGAAATCCTGTCGGGGATTTTTGGCCACTGTGGGCGTTTGGAGAAAGATGGGCCCACAGAACCAAATACATTATACTTCCACAAGTGTCTAGTTTTCATATTCTATAGTGGCTTAGCCCAAATGATTTTCAGAATTCGTCAATTTTTGATTTTTTATTATAAGTATGTGATGAACTCCTGTCGAGTATTTTTAGCCACTGTGGACATTTGGAGAAAGATGGGCCCACAGAACCAAATACAATATACTTCCACAAGTGTCTAGTTTTCATATTCTATAGTGGCTTAGCCCAAATGATTTTCAGAATTCGTCAATTTTTGATTTTTTATTATAAGTATGTGATGAAATCCTGTCGGGGATTTTTGGCCACTGTGGACATTTGGAGAAAGATTGGCCCACAGAACCAAATACATTATACTTCCACAAGGGTCTAGTTTTCATATTCTATAGTGGCTTAGCCCAAATGATTTTCAGAATTTGTCAATTTTTGATTTTTTATTATAAGTATGTGATGAAATCCTGTCGAGGATTTTTGGCACCTGTGGACGTTTGGAGAAAGATGGGCCCACAGAACCAAATACATTATACTTCCACAAGGGTCTAGCTTTCATATTCTATAGTGGCTTAGCACAAATGATTTTCAGAATTCGTCAATTTTTGATTTTTTATTATAAGTATGTGATGAAATCCTGTCGGGGATTTTTGGCCACTGTGGGCGTTTGGAGAAAGATGGGCCCACAGAACCAAATACATTATACTTCCACAAGGGTCTAGTTTTCATATTCTATAGTGGCTTAGCACAAATGATTTTCAGAATTCGTCAATTTTTGATTTTTTATTATAAGTATGTGATGAACTCCTGTCGAGTATTTTTAGCCACTGTGGACATTTGGAGAAAGATGGGCCCACAGAACCAAATACATTATACTTCCACAAGTGTCTAGTTTTCATATTCTATAGTGGCTTAGCCCAAATGATTTTCAGAATTCGTCAATTTTTGATTTTTTATTATAAGTATGTGATGAACTCCTGTCGAGTATTTTTAGCCACTGTGGACATTTGGAGAAAGATGGGCCCACAGAACCAAATACATTATACTTCCACAAGTGTCTAGTTTTCATATTCTATAGTGGCTTAGCCCAAATGATTTTCAGAATTCGTCAATTTTTGATTTTTTATTATAAGTATGTGATGAACTCCTGTCGAGTATTTTTAGCCACTGTGGACATTTGGAGAAAGATGGGCCCACAGAACCAAATACATTATACTTCCACAAGTGTCTAGTTTTCATATTCTATAGTGGCTTAGCCCAAATGATTTTCAGAATTCGTCAATTTTTGATTTTTTATTATAAGTATGTGATGAAATCCTGTCGAGGATTTTTGGCCACTGTGGACATTTGGAGAAAGATGGGCCCACAGAACCAAATACATTATACTTCCACAAGTGTCTAGTTTTCATATTCTATAGTGGCTTAGCCCAAATGATTTTCAGAATTCGTCAATTTTTGATTTTTTATTATAAGTATGTGATGAAATCCAGTCGAGGATTTTTGGCCACTGTGGACATTTGGAGAAAGATGGGCCCACAGAACCAAATACATTATACTTCCACAAGGGTCTAGTTTTCATATTCTATAGTGGCTTAGCCCAAATGATTTTCAGAATTCGTCAATTTTTGATTTTTTATTATAAGTATGTGATGAAATCCTGTCGGGGATTTTTGGCCACTGTGGACATTTGGAGAAAGATGGGCCCACAGAACCAAATACATTATACTTCCACAAGGGTCTAGTTTTCATATTCTATAGTGGCTTAGCCCAAAAGATTTTCAGAATTCGTCAATTTTTGATTTTTTATTATAAGTATGTGATGAAATCCTGTCGGGGATTTTTGGCCACTGTGGACATTTGGAGAAAGATGGGCCCACAGAACCAAATACATTATACTTCCACAAGGGTCTAGTTTTCATATTCTATAGTGGCTTAGCCCAAATGATTTTCAGAATTCGTCAATTTTTGATTTTTTATTATAAGTATATGATGAAATCCTGTCGGGGATTTTTGGCCACTGTGGACATTTGGAGAAAGATGGGCCCACAGAACCAAATATATTATACTTCCACAAGTGTCTAATTTTTATATTCTATAGTGGCTTAGCCCAAATGATTTTCAGAATTCGTCAATTTTTGATTTTTTATTATAAGTATGTGATGAAATCCTGTCGGGGATTTTTGGCCACTGTGGGCGTTTGGAGAAAGATGGGCCCACAGAACCAAATACATTATACTTCCACAAGGGTCTACTTTTCATATTCTATAGTGGCTTAGCCCAAATGATTTTCAGAATTCGTCAATTTTTGATTTTTTATTATAAGTATGTGATGAAATCCTGTCGGGGATTTTTGGCCACTGTGGACATTTGGAGAAAGATGGGCCCACAGAACCAAATACATTATACTTCCACAAGGGTCTAGTTTTCATATTCTATAGTGGCTTAGCCCAAATGATTTTCAGAATTCGTCAATTTTTGATTTTTTATTATAAGTATGTGATGAAATCCTGTCGGGGATTTTTGGCCACTGTGGACATTTGGAGAAAGATGGGCCCACAGAACCAAATACATTATACTTCCACAAGGGTCTAGTTTTCATATTCTATAGTGGCTTAGCCCAAATGATTTTCAGAATTCGTCAATTTTTGATTTTTTATTATAAGTATATGATGAAATCCTGTCGGGGATTTTTGGCCACTGTGGACATTTGGAGAAAGATGGGCCCACAGAACCAAATACATTATACTTCCACAAGTGTCTAATTTTCATATTGTATAGTGGCTTAGCCCAAATGATTTTCAGAATTCGTCAATTTTTGATTTTTTATTATAAGTATGTGATAAAATCCTGTCGGGGATTTTTGGCCACTGTGGGCGTTTGGAGAAAGATGGGCCCACAGAACCAAATACATTATACTTCCACAAGTGTCTAGTTTTCATATTCTATAGTGGCTTTGCCCAAATGATTTTCAGAGTTTGTCAATTTTTAATTTTTTATTATAAGTATGTGATGAAATCCTGTCGAGGATTTTTGGCCACTGTGGACGTTTGGAGAAAGATGGGCCCACAGAACCAAATACATTATACTTCCACAAGGGTCTAGTTTTCATATTCTATAGTGGCTTAGCCCAAATGATTTTCAGAATTTGTCAATTTTTGATTTTTTATTATAAGTATGTGATGAAATCCTGTCGAGGATTTTTGGCCACTGTGGACATTTGGAGAAAGATGGGCCCACAGAACCGAATACATTATACTTCCACAAGGGTCTAGTTTTCATATTCTATAGTGGCTTAGCCCAAATGATTTTCAGAATTCGTCAATTTTTGATTTTTTATTATAAGTATGTGATGAAATCCTGTCGGGGATTTTTGGCCACTGTGGACATTTGGAGAAAGATGGGCCCACAGAACCAAATACATTATACTTCCACAAGGATCTAGTTTTCATATTCTATAGTGGCTTAACCCAAATGATTTTCAGAGTTTGTCAATTTTTGATTTTTTATTATAAGTATGTGATGAAATCCTGTCGAGGATTTTTGGCCACTGTGGACATTTGGAGAAAGATGGGCCCACAGAACCAAATACATTATACTTCCACAAGTGTCTAGTTTTCATATTGTATAGTGGCTTAGCCCAAATGATTTTCACAATTTGTCAATTTTTGATTTTTTATTATAAGTATGTGATGAAATCCTGTCGAGGATTTTTGGACACTGTCGACAATTAGAGATCCTCAATTTTTGATTTATTATTTTAATTATGTGATGAAATCCTGTCGAGAATTTTTCCCCACTGTTGACATTTGGAGGTAGATAGGCCCACCATATGAAATTCTTACATCGGTAAAAGTCTAGTTTTCATATTTACGGAATAATAAAAGGTTTGTTAAATGCTATTAATATAGATGGTAATTTTTTTATTAAAACATTTTAAAAATGGTTATCTATTTACATTTATACATACATTCTTACATGTTAATTAATTTAAAAATGTGTACACTAGGGTTATGACTTTTTGATTTTTTTTTTTGCAAATATCAAATTTTACATGCCCTAGTCAAAAAGGCCATAAAAAAATATAAAGAAACGCAATCTTACTTTTTGCTCTATATGGTTTTAGTTTAATTAAAATGTTTCTCCGAAGTTTTAAGCAAATGAGACTTAAACGATGCTTATTAAAAACTATTTACGGCAAAAATTACGAAACCTTTTTGTAGGAACTTCTGGATACATTTATTGTCCTTGATAATAATTTTTGTAATATTTCGTTATGTAAATTAAACAAAGTCCCCGAGCAAAAATTATTTTTATAAATTGCATTTGGTGCGGAAGTTTTTTTTTGCCGAAATGACCCGTAAACAAGATTTTTAGTATTAATTTAGTATTACCTATCACGTGGTTATAGGTAAAATTTTTGTTAAAAATGAATCATAACTATAGTGTACACATAACATAAATAGTCGCTAATGAAACTTATTATTAAGTGTTTTTGAGGAATCCTAAAAACAGCTTTATTTTGTACTTTCTTTGTTGTTTAAAAATATTTTTTCCTAGACGTAGCGTTGATATGTGTTTAGTAAGAATAATTTGCAGTATAGGATTTTTTTTTACAGTTGCAAGATTTTTTGGCACTTTTAAGTCTGGAGACTATTTGTATATAAAAATAATGCAAGACTTAAGGAAATTTAATAGGATTTCCAAAAATATACAGTTTGTACGGAACCGATCAGTACTGCCTAAATTTTACTATGTAATTTGATAAAAAGTTGATATCGCTAATTTTTCGTTAAAGCCACGCCCACTTAAAACAAGTGACAAAATGAAAAAACAAACATTACGTTAAAATTCTGTACAATTTTCTGAACCATCTCCTTGCATTTCGTGGCGAATTTCGCTACTATTTTGGTATTTAAAAATAAAAGCAACAACAATAAAAATAGAAGAAAACAGAAAACTTGAATTGACTTAAATGCTTGGCCACAACTGTATATGTGACCTTCTCCGAGAAAAGGGATCTAGTGTGTCAAAAAACGGGTTTCGATAAAAATTGAGAAAAACATTAAAATTTTATATTTAATTTAAACTTTAAATGCGTTCTTCTCAAAACTTCATTTTCACACAATATTTCATCATATACTTATAATAAAAAATCAAAAATTGACAAACTCTGAAAATCATTTGGGTTAAGCCACTATAGAATATGAAAACTAGACCCTTGTGGAAGTATAATGTATTTGGTTCTGTGGGCCCATCTTTCTCAAAATGTCCACAGTGGCCAAAAATACCCGACAGGATTTCATCACATACTTATAATAAAAAATCAAAAATTGACGAATTCTGAAAATCATTTGGGCTAAGCCACTATAGAATATGAAAACTAGACCCTTGTGGAAGTATAATGTATTTGGTTCTGTGGGCCCATCTTTCTCCAAATGTCCACAGTGGCCAGATATACTCGAATCTTAATTTCAAAAATTATGGAATTCTGGAAATCATTTGAAGTAAGACACTGTGGAATATGAAAGTCAGAGCCTTGATAATAAATATTTTATTTGGTTTGGTGAACCCATCTATCTCCAAATGTCCACAATAGTGTTTTTCTGTTGTTTCCTATACTCTGTTAACCCTTAAACGGATCTTGGCTAAATAATGTGGTTTGCGTCTTTGCTAGTTAAATTCGAATGTATCTTCACACACATCAGAAAACTAGTACTTTTTAGAACTAGTTCGACCATTTGCCACTGGGTAGTTATTGTAACTATGGTTTTCTTTGCTAGTGATAACAAAATAATTTTCTTAACCCAATTACATTCGATTTAGATCTAAAATTAAGTCAATAACATGCTCGCACGCATTTAATAAACACGCAGTATAAAATACAGTGGAAGGTCTTATTGGTGAAAAACTTCTTGAAAATTGCATTGAAACCTTACATGGGATTAATAAATTAGGCGGACTAATTAATTATTAATTAATGATATTTTCATAAGCATTTTTTTTAATTAATGTTAAGAATTTAAGAATTTTATTTTATTGACTATTGACAATGGTTACATCTCAACACACTAGATATAGTGAAAATAAATTTTTCTGAGTGTAGGCATCAGAAAGGTAATGAAAATTATTGGAATCTGCACCTTAAAGCATACCAATGGCCTCACTCTATCTTCGAACACTGAACTTAGTCGACTGTGAAGCTCAGAATACTAAAACTTTTTATATCCTACGGGACTACCTGCTCGCTTCGTTTGACGTGAAAATGTATTATAAATCTTAGTTTATTATTTTTTCACTTAATTGAGTTATACTATTTAATATGAAATATACTTATCTTAAGTATTGAATTAGGATAATATACGAGTAACATCCTCTAACTGTAAGACTAATTAATTATTGTCGACTACATAAATTTTGGGAAATAAAAATAAAGAAATAAATTGGAAAATCACTACTTTTGGATCCTTCGCCACTTTTTTTTCAAAGCACTGTCATTTCTTAACCCCTAATTGTTTTTCAAAAATTACTTTCAAATTGAAAACCTACATATCTTGGCTTTAATTTCTATGATTTTTATGCTAATTATTTGCATATTTTCTATTATTTTTTTAATGATTTTCAAAGTAACTCAATTCGACGTAACTGCCCCAAACCTGGGGTAAATTCGCCAAAAGAGCTAGATACAATTTCAACAAAAAAATTTGTTAATACAGCAAAGTCAATCTTTTAATGACTGAAATAAATAATTTATAATAAGTGCTTTAAGATATGTGATTCTTTTTAATCAATAAATCTCCACTACATTAAAAAAAATAATTTAAAACTATAATATAATGATTCTTCAAAATTAAAAAAACTGAATAATTAATATAAATTAAAGAATGAACACGATTGTTCTAAT
The DNA here is from genome assembly GCA_949987735.1 of Leucophora obtusa. Classification (NCBI taxonomy): domain Eukaryota; kingdom Metazoa; phylum Arthropoda; class Insecta; order Diptera; family Anthomyiidae; genus Leucophora; species Leucophora obtusa. The sequence continues at coordinate 170,279,861 of OX465296.1, read as the reverse complement.
TTACTATTAAACATATTTTAAATATATAGAAAAGTCTTATAGAGCATTTTAGGCAGGGATGCACCAACTCTTTGTAGCTCCAGGGGCCATCTGGTGATTGTGCCCCACAGACAGGCACTAACATAAAATTAATATTTTTTCACACACGATTTGAGGAAGTTATTGCAAAATGTAGTTGCTTTCAATTATTTTTTTTTGGCACCCCAAAAAACTCAAAACCACGTCTGTCTGCGACCACATGTGATATAAATTCATCAAAGTGGATGTCAAGGAAAGGTAATTGAAAAATGAACAAAATATATTTTTTCCAATTTTTTATCTATCTTAATAGGGGAGAAAAATGGGATTAGTGTATGTGCCCCACTGGCGAAGGATCCCCCCTCTACCCTACTGCGGAATTTTATCTTGTAAAGTATTAATGCCTTCACTTTGTAACCCCAGAACTACTTGTAATTAGATTCCAACAATTTCATTTAAAAGTCAAAACTAAATTTAACGTTTTTGTTAGTATTAGATAGATGCACTGATACACATCAAAATCCTTTCCCAATAAATTTTAGTCTGTTGATTCCAAATCAGTCTTCTAAAACACGTACAGATTTTTAGGAATTCTCGATTGAAAATTTAAGAAACGATATTTAGCGGCTTTTGTGAAGTCCACAGCAATTAAATATCACTTCAGAGAAAAAAATTAGATTTGATTTTAGATTTTATAAACAGCACTGATTTTAGTTAAGTAAGAAAACAACTAAGCGCTAACTAAGTATAATACTGGCCCTAGAAAACTAAACTTCTTAAAGAACACTTTTAGTATAAATGTGTGCAAAACCCCTGTAGACCAGTAATGGCATTTGAAATTTTTGTTTTTTTGCCGAAGCGATGACTGATGATGGGGCATTGAGAAAAATTTGAATTTATCAGTTTCTTACAGAATCTTGTAAACATCCTTGAACATTAAAAACCATTATCATACTCAAATGATAGCTTAACTTCCGTGGATTTTAAAACAGAAAATGTTCTTAACATTTTAAAGTTCAATTCCACAGCATTGAGGCAAAATTTCTAAAAACAGGGTGTGCAATGAAAATTTTAAATTGAAAATATCTCGAAAACTAACAGCACGATTTTAAAATTTTTGAAATATTTGTGTTCAGCGTGACAAACTTATCTGAAAAAGATGTATTGCAAGAGGAGGTCTTTCCAAAAATAAAAATTTGTCAAGGTTGTGCTTTTGAAAAGTGTTTTTTTTTTCATATGTATATTTTTGGATATAATAAAAAAGGTACCAAAATAGTATTGATTATAATTGTGTACTTAATCAGCCTTCATTTGTGCCAAAAATGTGTTGTCTGCTTCTGAGAGCTTTTACTTTGTGTAAACAATTTATGTAGCATAGGAAGGATACTAAAGAAATTGTTATTCTACACCAATTTACACAAACCACAATCGTTAAAGAAGAAACTCTATAATTTTATTAGTGAGACAGGTTTTCTCTACAAACATAAATGATAAAAGCATTGGAAACAGTGTTACCATATATTTTTTTAGAAAAACTGTAATTAAAAACTGTTTCTTTATAGAAAAACTGTTTTTCGAAAAAATTTTAAAAATCAGAAGAAATTCTGGGATCCCGAAGTATCCTGGGACTAAAATATTATCCTAGGGTATCAATTTTCAAAATATCGAGATTTGATAATTTAATTGCCTTTGGCATTGATAGTAATCGACTTTTTGCATAGCCTCCTAATAAAACTTAGGAGTTTAGGCCCGAATCTTAAGGTAAAAAAAGTTCATCGAATCACCCTTCCGAGATTAACGCCTGACTTAGGATAGAATACTTTACTGATCAATTTAGTATTTCAAAATATTTTTTATTGATTTGCATTCCACATAAAATTGACTTTCATTTGATTGAGTATTGTTATGTCGGGAATTGTTTGTTTGAAAAAATTAAGTTTTTTGGAGTTGTCCTTGATCATAATTGAAAAATAGTAGTAATTTGTTATCCAGAATTGGCAAATATTTATTAAAAAAATAAAATTTTGGCCTCTTTTGATGAGATATTGTTTTAATTTTTTTCAAAAAATATAAATTTCTAAATTATCCTTCATTTAGAAATGATCTGAAAAGTTTTGTCTTGTACCTAATTTTTGACAATATGAAAGTTTTATTGTAGTTTTTGGGTCATAATAACCACTTTCTAAGTTTATAAATGGCTTATAAAACAAATATTTTATACAAAATTAATTTTAAAACGTGTTATAAAGTTTTCAAATTATTAGGCATAAGCACTTTTATATTTTAATTCCTAAATTTTAGCTAAAAAAATTGTAAATGAAACAAATGTGCCGATTTAATATGAAAAAACTGTAAAAAAATCCATGAAATTAAAAAAACTGTTTTTTACATGAAAAAACTGGAAAACTGTTAGGCATCCCAAAAAACTGTAAAAAACAATTAAAACTGGCTATATGGCAACACTGATTGGAAATAAATTTAATTGTTTTAGAATGTTACAAGAACATTAAAGCGTACCACCTTAGAGGCAAAAAAAAAAAAAGTGCGCCGTACACCCTCCAATATGAAGTATTTTTGCAACGAGGTTTCAAAACAAATTTTTTGTTTTTTTTCGCCGAACGTAGGGGTCGCCATTTTACATTTGTCGTTATATCTTTGGCATTTACAGTCGGATCTTAAAGTATGATACATCGATCTTTTTCCCTCGAGGAGACCAGTGTATCCCGTTCTAGTAGTTACCCACCAGATCTCAGTTGCTACCACCCTAATGTACGACCCTAATGTCAGAAAATTAAAGCTTGCAATAAATCATTAAACTTTTGCTAAGGAAGTTTTTCGATAAACCCAGTGGAATTATTTTTATATATTGGTTGCCGAACGTAGGGGTCGCCTTTTTAATTTTTTTTTTTTTTCATTGGATTTTTCCTTTATAGCAACACACTGGTCTCCTCGAGGGAAAAAAATCGATATATCACACTTTAAAACCCGACTTTAAATCCCGAAGCTATATCGAAAAATTAAAAAAGCCAAAAAAATTTTTTTTTTTGAAATTGCCTTGCAAAAATTCTTTATATTTGAGGGTGTACGGCGAACTTTTTTTTTGAGGTATGGTCTACAGAACATGTTGCCACAACAATTTCGTGTTGCTGGTTGTGTTGAAGGTACTTGATCATTTATTTGTGGCAAGGTGGGGTCAAAAGAAAAACTAACAAATTACATACTGTCCCAGCAAAACCTAAGCAATGGTTGGGACCTATTTGCGACATTAAATAGTAATATCAACTCTTTGACCATTGCAATACTTGAAAACCTAACCGCGTGCCTAATGTCAAATCGATTGCAGCGAAACCTCAACGTCGTACACTGTAGTGGAGAACACGTGCCATTTCATTGCAAAGAAATGTCTAACACGCAAAGAAAAAATATGGTTGGGTTGACCATATTAACCACTCTACTGCGTAGTGAAGTTTAAAAAATTCGCTTACTCCGTCGAAATTGTGCTAATAAACATATTTATAGTGCGGAAAACGAAAAGTTAGAAACTATGTAGATAAGTATTTCAGGTTGTCTAGATATAGTACGGACAAACCAAATGATACTAAAAGCACAACTCTCCTAAGAAATATAAAAAATACAACCGTTGCACTTATATTAGCAGGACGTATATATACGTCTTACGCAGCAGAGAGGTTAAAAGCGCATCATATATTTTCGGATTTATGATTGCAACAATCATATTATGTAATATTTGTGACAATCATACTCTTACCTTTCTTAATTAGAACTTGATCCATAAATTATCACATCATGGTTGCAAAATGATTCCAATGTTATTATATGATGGTCTTATATATCATACCATGATGCTTTTAGTAACCTCCAGCAATATTTTGAACAAGCAATGAAAAAAAAAATAGTTGGAATGACCATAATCAAAGAGCACCATATATATTTGGGTTTATGATTGCGACAATCATATTATGAAATACTTTTATCCCAATACCTGTTTCCAATGTTATCATATTATAGTCCTGCATATCATAATATGATCAGTACTGTATTTTCCCAGCAAAATTTCGTGCAAAATCAGTTGTTGTGCCAGAAAACATTTACTCTGTTCAAAAACTGATAATGCAAGATCGTCATGCGACATACTCTGAGATTGACGCCAGAGCTTCGAAGAATTAATTCCCTTTTTTTGAACTGAATTTATATTTTGGGAATGAATTCCCTGACCAAACTTAAGGAATTGAATGAATTGCTTTTTTTCATTCGATTTATATTAAAGGAATTCATTCATTTTTTCATAATGCCTTCATAAAATTTTATGAATTCATTCAACAAGGAATTCTTTCAATTCTAGTTAATTTAACTTTTGGTAAAGGAATTCATTCAATTCTAGTTAATTCAACTTTTGGTCAAGGAATTCATTCAATTCTAGTTAATTCAACTTTTGGTCAAGGAATTCATTCAAGTTAATTCAACTTTTGGTCAAGGAATTCATTCAATTCTAGTTAATTCAACTTTTAGTCAAGGAATTAAATGTATTTCGTTTAATTCCCTAAGGAATTAAATTTTTTTCGTTTAATTCCTTAGGAATTAAATTTTTTTCGTTTAATTCCTTAGGAATTAAATTTTTTTCGTTTAATTCCCTGAATTAAGTTTTCAATTCCTAGGGAATTAAACAAAAAAAAATTAATTCCTAGGGAATTAAACGAAAAAAATTTAATTCCTTAGGGAATTAAACGAAATAAATTTAATTTCTTGACTAAAAGTTGAATTAACTAGAATTGAATGAATTCCTTGACTAAAAATTGAATTAACTAGAATTGAATGAATTCCTTGACCAAAAGTTGAATTAACTAGAATTGAATGAATTCCTTGACCAAAAATTAACTAGAATTGAATGAATTCCTTGATCAAAAGTTGAATTAAGTGCACAGTTGAATGAATTCCTTAGCCAAAAGTTGAATTAACTAGAATTGAGTAATTCCTTGACTTCAAATTGAATTAAATAGTATTGAATGAATTCTTTAGTGAATGAATTATTTAATTTTAATTCTTTACGCTTTGGTCAGGGAATTCATTCTATAAATTTGAATTCTTTGATTTCATTCACAGGAATTAATTCCTGCTTATGTTTTATTGATGCATTCATTCCTTGAATTAAAGAATTGAATTAAATTTTTGGGAATTCATTCCAAAAAGGAATTAATTCTTTAAAGCTCTGATTGACGCTACCTTAGACATACTAAGTTCCACCAGCATAAATAAAATATTGCATCAAAATTTAACCGTAAAAAGGAGTTGTTCTCATTAGATACCCCATAACTTAACAATAGTAAAAAAAGATGATCGGGCCGATTGGTGTAAACAAATGCTCAAGAAATACAATAGCTGTGCTTCAAAAGACGTCTATGGGATCGTTACAAGCAGATCTTTGAAGAATTAATTCCTTTTTGAATGAATTCACTACCAATCGAATTAAATTTTCCCTAGAGTTGAATGAATTACAACTGAACCCGTTCATCAAACAACAAATTCAAAGAATTAATTTAATTGCTATTGTTCTTTTTATTAAATGAAATGAATTAATTCACTAGTAAACGCGTTCAATTTTATAAAGCGAACGGAAAAATAAGTGAATTAATTCCTTACCGAATTCCTTACTGAATTAATTCACCACTGAATTCATTCAATTTCATTTTCGTTCAATGAATTAACAAAAATAAAATTACGTTCTGTGAATTAAAAAAAAATCCGTTCACTGAATTGAAAAAAATCCGTTCACTGAATTGAAAAAAAATACGTTCACTGAATTGAAAAATTCAACATGACCATGCGAGCTTCTCACACATCGGTTCAAACAAGTGACTTTTTGAGCACTCAAAAGATCAAATTAATGACTCATCCGCCGTACAGTCCTGATTTGGCACCCAATGACTTTTTCTTGCTCCCGCACATCAAAGATAAACTACATGGACAACGATTTTCGTCAGCAGAAGAAGCCGTAGATGCATTCAAAACCATTTTTTGGAGGTTTTTCACGCGGAATGAAAAATTTTTTTGACAAGTGGTCCGAACGCATGCGAAATTGTATAGATCATAAAGAAAAATATTTTTAAAAACGAGTAAAAAAGTTAAAGTCGGGCATGCCGACTATGTAATACGCTACACCAGTCTGGTTAAAAGCCAACTAATATTTGGATCCGGAATTCGAATGGGTTAAAAGGGACTTGTGTCAAAATTTTCTATAAAATGATAAAATAAGAGAATATCGCAAATATAGCCAATATAGCCAATATGGGCGATAGGTACAAATATGGACCGATCCTATCTAGAATCAATAGGCTTTGTCCTTGGGACCATGTGAGTCAACTAGCCAAATTTCTTTGAAATATCTGTGTATTTGCGACCAGCAGCGCGTAACCAAGCCAAGTAAAAAAAAATGTAAGTTATCCAAAGATTAATGCACACGAAATCTGAATCATCTCAATCGTGTTTTACTCTTCTTTAGTGCATTTTTTCAGCAGCAAATAAAGCACTTTTTCTCACAAAAAAGTGCATGAATTTATTCGCGGTTAAATGCACTTACTAAAAACATGAATTTACTGCAATTTTTCAGCAGCGAATAATGCGCTTTTTCTCACAAAAAAACGTGCTTCCAAGCGGGCCCTTTGTATGGAAAATCATGCCTTCCATAAGCAGCCTTGTATGGGATTAATTTTATTTATTCCCTTACAAAGCTGCATCCAGTGAAACATGTTTTTTGCTGGGGGTGAGACGATAAACTACCAAACTTGTTGGAAAATTGGTGAGTGGAATACCAAATGAAAAACTTTGAACTTTTAATAGAAGAAAATTAACTGCAAGGAAAAGAGAGAAAGAAAGAATAATTGAGTATTGCAGATAATAAGAATTTATCTTTTTTTAAAACTGAGGTGGTGGTTACAACTTACTGACCCGTGTTGGAAATGTCAGTCACGACTTTCTAAAGATATGGCATAATTTAGTCAAAACATTGACCTCCTGCTGTCTTGTACTGAGATTTTATATTTGAATATAATCGGTCCAGCGGTCCCAAAGATGTGAGTGAAAATCTTTAGGTAGCTCTAAATTTTATATGCAAATTGTTATATAATACCATACGGTGTCTATACATCTCTCCCACTCCCAACCGCCTCTCTTTTTATTTGTTCGTGAAGTCGGGGAAAGCAAATGAAAACATAATAATATTTTAATATATTTTCTAATTATTTCGTATTTTAACCATTAAATCATTAAACTAAAATAAAAAAATATTAAATTTTAATAAAAAATAACACAATAAAATTAAAGTAAAAGTTCGTGTTGATAGCAACAATGTTTAATTAACATGTTGCAATGAAATTTTTTCCATGTAAAAAAATGTTTTTATTTTCTTTTTCGATCCACTCACACAACAACAAAAAACCCTGAGCACAATAGTCTCTCTATTAAAAATATGTACTCTCTGATTATATTAAATTTACAATTTTTGTTTTCTTATTCCTTTGCCCAGATTTTGCTGGGATGTTTAATATGGTATTTCAAAGTATTTAACTTACATTTGGTATACAGGTGTGTGGCCTAAATAAACTTTTACTAGTTTTATTATGAACAAATTTTGTTCCAAATGAAATATGTCTCAATAAGAAACTAAGGATGCTAATATACCATTGTAGTAACACAATGTAGTTGCAATGATTTTATAATAGACATTAATTGTCATATTAAAAATAATTACTGTATTAAAAATTTATTATTTGTACACACTACACCTTTTGCAAATGTAATTCAGAAAATATCAATTGAAATTCAGAATTTCCATTTGAAATTCAGAAAATATCAATTGAAATTCAGAATTTCCATTTGAAATTCAGAAAACATCAATTGAAATTCAGAATTTCCATTTGAAATTCAGAAAACATCAATTGAAATTCAGATTTTCCATTTGAAATTCAGAAAATATCAATTGAAATTCAGAAAATATCATTTGAAATTCAGAAAATATCAATTGAAATTCAGAAAATATCATTTGAAATTCAGAAAATATCATTTGAAATTCAGAAAATATCAATTATTATTCAGAAAACATCAATTGAAATTCAGAAAATATCAATTGAAATTCAGAAAATATCAATTGAAATTCAGAAATCGTCATTTGAAATTCAAAAAATATCAATTGAAATTCAGAAACCGTCATTTGAAATTCAGAAAATATCAATTGAAATTCAGAAAATATCATTTGAAATTCAGAAAATGTCAATTGAAATTCAGAAAATATCATTTGAAATTCAGAAAATATCATTTGAAATTCAGAAAATGTCAATTGAAATTCAGAAAATATCAATTGATATTCAGAAAACATCAATTGAAATTCAGAAAATATCAATTGAAATTCTATTGATATTTTCTGAATTTCAAATGACGATTTCTGAATTTCAATTGATATTTTCTGAATTTCAATTGATGTTTTCTGAATTTCAATTGATATTTTCTGAATTTCAAATGATATTTTCTGAATTTCAAATGATGATTTCTGAATTTTAATTGACATTTTCTGAATTTCAAATTATATTTTCTGAATTTCAATTGATATTTTCTGAATTTCAAATGACGGTTTCTGAATTTCAATTGATATTTTCTGAATTTCAAATGACGATTTCTGAATTTCAATTGATATTTTCTGAATTTCAATTGATATTTTCTGAATTTCAATTGATGTTTTCTGAATAATAATTGATATTTTCTGAATTTCAAATGATATTTTCTGAATTTCAAATGATATTTTCTGAATTTCAATTGATATTTTCTGAATTTCAAATGATATTTTCTGAATTTCAATTGATATTTTCTGAATTTCAAATGGAAAATCTGAATTTCAATTGATGTTTTCTGAATTTCAAATGGAAATTCTGAATTTCAATTGATGTTTTCTGAATTTCAAATGGAAATTCTGAATTTCAATTGATATTTTCTGAATTTCAATTGATATTTTCTGAATTACAATTGCAAAAGGTGTAGTCGTATTATAAAATTGTTATTTTTGTTTTTTTAATTTTACAAAACAAAAATTTGTATCAATCATTCAAAATTTTCTTTTTAGGAACATATACCCATAAATTATAAATGACGTTATTAGAAAAGGCCTGATGGTTTGGTAAAATCAAAAATCACAAATACAAACCAAAGTCTGGCAAATAGTATAAAATTCATTTATAATTAATTGATTTTAAAACCGAAACAAAGAAACCAAAAATTTATTTTGAAAAGAACATATCAGAAAACGAGTAAAAATGTTAAAGTCGGGCATGCCGACTATACAATACCCTACACCAGTCTGGTTAAAAGCCAACTAATGTTTGGATCCGAAATTCGAAAGGGTTAAAATGGGACTTGTGTAAAAATTTTCTATAATGTGAGTCAGCGAACCAAATTTCATTAAAATATCTTCATATTTGCGACCTGCAGTGTGTAACCAAGCCAATTTTGGGGGGACCCTTATATTGGCACTAGGTCTAAACATGGACCGGTGTTAACCAAAATCAATAGTCTTCGTCCTTAGGCTGCCATAGGTGGGTGTACCAAATTTCATCAAAATATCTTAATATTTGCGATCTGCAGCGTATAAACAATATAATTTTGGTGGGACCCTTATATGGACACTAGGTCTAAACATGGACCGATGTTCACCAAAATCAATAGGCTTCGTCGTTGGGCCGACATAAGTCAGTGTACCATATTTTACCAAAATATCTTAATATTTGCGACCTGCAGCGTATAAACAATATAATTTTGGTAGGACCCTTATATGGGCACTAGGTCTAAACATGGACCGATGTTTACCAAAATCAATAGGCGTCGTCCTTGGGCCGACATAAGTCGGTGTACCAAGTTTCATCAAAATATCTTAATATTTGCGACCTGTAGAGTGCGCACAAGAATGCATGGACAGACAGACAGACGGACGAACGGACGGACAGACGGACATCCTTAAAACGAAATAAAAACAAATTCTAAGCCGATCGGTATACTATAAGGCGGGTCTAGGACCAATATTTTTTGGTGTTACAAACATCAGCACAAACTTATAATACCCTGACCACATAGTGATGTAGGGTATAAATAGCAAACAATTTCGTAACTACTAGTAGTAAAATTTAAAGAAATCCCAGAAAAAAATTATTTTTTTCAAAAAAATAACAAACACAAGATAAATTATTCAATTCGAAATGTACACTAAAAATAAAACAAGAAAAACACCCAGCAGCAGGCAGATACAAATAAAATCCATGGTCATTATTTTATTATAAGGAAATATGAGGAATATGAGGAAATTCAGTTATTTTGGAGATTCGTTGAAACTGAATTTTAATATATTCTATATCTTCAGTTTTTTGAATTGAGCGAAACGATGAAAGAATGGGGTGACTATAAGGAGTTAAAATTTTTCAATCTTTTATGAAAATACAAAAAAAAAAACTAAAAAAAATAATCTACAGAAAAAATTATTTACACTCAGGGAACTTTTGGGGTCAGAATTTGTTAATTGTTTAAGTGAATTTCAGTTTTGTCATTTTAAGCGAAAATAACATTAATTTGTAGAAGAAATGTAAATTATAACTGCATTCGGAAGTCATTATAGAAACAAGCAACATAACACTTCGTAACATTAATTTTATTTAGTCATTTGGTTTTTTAAAAAAAATAATACAACAAAAATGTATGTAAAACGAGTAAAAAGGTTAAAGTCGGGCATGCCGACTATATAATACCCTACACCAGTCTGACTTAAAGCCAACTAATGTTTAGATCCGAAATTTGAATGGGTTAAAACGGACTTGTGTCAAAATTTTCTGTAAAATCATAAAAGAGGAGAAAATCGAAAATATAGCCCATATGGGCGATAGGTCCAAATATGGACCGATCCTATCTAGTATCAATAGGCTTTTTCCTTGGGACCATGTAAGTCAGCGAACCAAATTTCATTGAAATATCTTCGTATTTGCGACCTGCAGCGTGTAACCAGGCCAATTTTGGGGGGACCCTTATATGAGCGCTAGGTCTAAACATGCACCGATTTTAACCAAAATAAACAGGCTCCGTTCTTGGGCCGACATAGGTCTGTGTACCAAATTCCATTGAAATATCTTCGTATTTGCGACCTGCAGCGTGTAAAAAAGAAAATTTTGGGGGTACCCTTATATGGGCACTAGGTCTAAACATGGACCGATTTCAACCAAAATCAATAGGCGTTGTCCTTGGGCCGACGTAAGTCGGTGTATCTTAATATTTGCGACCTGTAGAGTGCGCACAAGAATGCATGGACAGACAGACACAGACAGACGGACGGACGGACATCGTTAAATCGAAATTAAAAAAAAATCTGAGCCGATCGGTATACTATAAGGTGGCTGTCGGACCAATATTTTTTGGTGTTACAAAAATCAGCACAAACTTATAATACCCTCTCCACGTAGTGGTGAGGGTATTTTATACACATCGATGTGTATAAAAATGTATTATTTGTTAGTTGTTTTCACAAATTTGTGGTTCATTTTATTAACAGTCAAAAACAAAAGAAAATGCAAGTTGAATTTAATGAAACATTAGTGGTTCTGTTTTAACCCTCTAACCGGCCTAAGCATTTTTGCGATGAAATTTATACCAAGTATTCCCCACGAAAAGAAAACAATAAGTTCTTCTACAACAGTTTTTTTCGTTGCCTACATTAGGCGATTTGGGCCAAAATACACTAATAAAAAAAATCCCGTACAAATATGTCAAAATTGTGCTGGCGCAAATGCATGTACTATTTCCTGTTATTTTAGCAGAATTTTTACCTATTTGTACGGGCTTTTTTAGATAAAATAACAGAAAAATTAGTTCAATTTAATCAGAACGTGTTTAGCAGACTTTTGTACTAACCTTTTTTTATGAGTGTAGTTTAAGAGTGAATCTCTAAAACTAGCGCATAAAAATTACTAGGTTTATATATTACAATTTAGGTTTATAAATTACATTTTTTGTGCTGTTACTTAAGAGGATGTAGCGATTTTCGTTTTTCGAAAAATGCGAAATTGATCGAAAATGCACCACAATTTCAGTATATATTATTCAAACTTATAAGCTTTGCTACTTATACCAAATATATTCTTTTTACTAAATTTCAGAAAAATCCGTCCATTCGTTTTCAAGTTAAGGCGATTTCCTTTAAAGGTATCCTTATGGAATCCTGTGTGTCCTTGGACTAAATTAAGCTTCAATCTTTCTTTGTGGTCATTATCAATTGTTTTAGCCAATTTAAATGTTTTTAAGATTTTTAAAAATTTAGTTTGTTTTAAAATAATTATTTTTCGAAATTTTACAAAATTTTATTTTTGACACTTTCTCGCTTAAATTTTGTTTTCTATTGAAAAAGTTTAATTTCTTATTTCCAGCGAGCTTGCCGGTTAGAGGGTTAAGTAAAATTTAAGTTGTTTTTAATACATTTTAAGTGCACAAAACTAAATTTAGTTTTCTCAATACGAAAAATTACGAACTTTAGAGTCTGAAATTTGTCTCTAGCGGATATCTGCAATAATTTCCTAAAGGCATAATAATTTCCTAAAGTTACCAATTAAAAGATCCAACTATATATAAACTTCATTAATTTTCTCAAAATCTGCAAAATTTTTGAAAATCCTCATATACATATTATTAAATAAAGACAGCGTAAATAGAGTAAAGGAAATATGAAAATAAACACTGACGACATTGCATTTTTTTTTTGCTATTTAATTTTTTTTTTGTTTGGTTTGAACATTTATAAAAATATTCAAGAACGCCCATTTATCAAATGCAAAAATTATAGAAAATTCGCGAAAATTACTTTTTGAGTTTATTAAGAAATTTAATTAGCTTTCAAATATGTTTATTGATTCACAGGTGTGATAATTAAGAAAATTACAAAAAGTGGGTCAATTTGGCATATGGTTAATATCTGTGTCGTGTTCGCATAACGACTAGGGATGCCAATCCCGAAACCCCGAGTCCCGAAATCCCGGGATTATTCAATAAAAATTAGTCCCAAATCCCGGGATTCTTAAGCTCGACTCCCGGGATTTTCACAATTGCAAAAATATGTGGTAATACCCTGCTGGTATTTTTTAAACCGTTTTAAGTAGTTAAATATAATTTTATACAAATCTATATTGTGCAGTTTTCGTATTATATTTCGGAAATCATCGATTAAAATTCAGAATAAAAAGTTGTATTTCATAATTTCTCATTTGAATTTCTGCACTATATGTGGAAAACAATTAAAAAATTCTGAAACTAATTGAAAATTCTAAAATTTAATTGACAATTTTAAATTAAATTTAAAATATTTTACAGTGGTCATGCATAATAATTCGAAAACCTTATAACATGTTTATAAAATGAAATTTGTATGAAAAATTTGTTTTATAAGTCACTTATAAATTTTAAAAGTGTTTATGCTTATGACCCTATATTTCTTTTACATAAATTTTAAGTTTTTACACATTTTTTTAATTAAAAAATTTCCAAAATGGCAAAAAATCCCAAAATCCCGAATCCCGGGATTTTAAAAAACCAATCCCAACTGGCATCCCTAATAACGACTTAAGTCGATTTAGGGGCATATAGAGTTTATTGTTGATGTCCTCAGATTAACCCTTAAATGCATGATCTCTTCGATTTTAACCATTTTTTTTATATATGATTTCTAAAGGCATGAACAGTTCAAGAAAAATTCAAAAAAAAATTTATTTAAAAAAAAGGTGATTTTTATTGAAAAATGGGGTTTTTTGCCAAATAGCTAAATTGTGATTATTTTAACGTATATGAAAAAAAAAAACAAAAGAATCTATTAACTATAATTTATACATTTATTGTCGTCAAAATGAATTTTATTGCGAGAATACGACTTTAAATATTTAAACAAATATTTTTGAATATTACACTTTTTGTAAAAAAAAAACGCGTGTTTTAGATTTTTCACAAATATACAGAGCAAAACCAAGATTTTTACTCTAACTGTTTAAAAATTCTGCGCTAAACTATAGAAACAAAATGTACAGAAGGGGCCCCTAATGCTTCAAAATGCAGTTTTGTGGATCAAGTTGGGTTTTTTTTATTAAAAAACCGGTATGTTGCCAAATGGCTACACCATGCATTTAAGGGTTAAGACACATTAATGCGTCTAATCGCTTTTTATAAATTCCATTTAATTTAAAGGTTTATACGAGTTTTTAAAGCGGCAATTTTCGATAGAAACCTTTTTATATGGAAATAACGACATAAGTATGGAATTATTTTTATTTGTCGAAATTTCTTTTCAAAATTCTGTTTGCTTCAAAAGTACCCAGTCAGAAAAATACAAACGGGAAAGCGGTGGCAAAGCACTTTAACAGGGGGTACAAGTATTGGCAAAAAGTGCTTTCCCATTCCCAAAATGATAACATCATTAGACAAAAGGACCGGCTGTTCAAAAAGCGCCGGAAAAGCACTGGAGGAACAAAATTTTTAAACGTTGGCAAAACGCTGTCAAAACCAATAAATAGGTGGTCTGGAAATATATTTTCCAAAATAAAATTAAAAAAAAGTTCATATGTAGTTTTTTGACCCTGCCGTGATTTGAACCCAGGCCGTCAGATTGGCAGACGATTGCTCTACCCACTGAGCTAACGAGACATATAATATTTAATGGCTAAACACATAAATGAGTGATAATAGCTGGACAACTACTGGCTGTGCCAAAATGCTAGTACTGGCAAACAATTTTTAGTAACTAGTATGCCAGTGTTGGGAGGGTAAAAAAAAAGTTGGTCTTGAAGGAGCTTTCCCACAAACAAAAAAATTAATTTTATAAAACAAAAAAAATTTTAAATTAAAATAAATCCAAAAAAAAATTTTTGCTTGCAACCGGATTTGAACTCGGAACCTTCCGACTACAAACATTTTTTAACGAAGCGTCAGCATTTTTATAAAATCATTGGTTTTCCAGTGAATTGATTTTTGCACGCCTAGTAGCATTGGCGAGGTAGCACTGGATAACCACTGGTTGCAAAACTTGGCATATCACTAAGCCAATTCTTTGCCAGTGGTTTTTTTTTATAAACCACCGAAATTTTTGTAAAAAATACTGGTAAAACGCTTTTCGCAAACGCTGGCAAAGCGTCCCAAATGAGTGTTCTGCCAGTCATTTATTTTTAATACCGTGGTTACCCAGTGGTATGCCAGTGCTTGATTTTTTGTACCACTGGCGATTTCTGACTGGGTAGGGTTGCAAACTGAAAATATTAAAATATAAAAGTTCAAATAATGGCATCATTTTGTTTTGGCTATTTAGATCAATCGGTAATGCGGTAGTTTACATTCTGGAGATTGCGGGTTCAAGTCGAGTTCAGGGAGATGTCAAAAACGGTATAAAAACAAAGAAGAAATATATGTACAAATAAAAATTAATAAAATAAAAATAAATAATAAATAAAAAAGTAACGCAAAAAAAATATATTTTTTTCAAATAGTTTTAATTTAATGAATACCCCTACGGGGAATGAGGAGTCAATTGCCCTCCAAGGACCTATCCTGTGACCGGTCAACCGAGGCATATTACTAAATTATTACAAATATTAACCAAAGAGAACGAATTAATTTTCTAAGTATTTTCTGATTCGTTACTTTCACTGTTGCTTTTAAAAAACTTGACCGATACCGAAATAAAAAATAATTTTTTAAAATATTTTTTTATTTATTTTACTCTTGTATTTATTTTCAATTTTATTTTTTTACGATTTGCTTATTTTAGCTCTTATTTTAACCCCCAAATTCATAAACGCTTTGTAAAATTATTATAAGAGATTTATTGAACAAATTTTGTATGAAAATGACGTTTTGTAAACCTGCTATAACTTTACAAAGCATTTATGAACAGAGGGGTAAATTTTTTGCTAAAAAATTTTAAGTTTTGTATTTTCAACGTTTTTTAATGTTAAAGCTGTTTTATTTTTAACAAATTTTTAACTTAAGGGCAATTTTTTTAAATTTTTATTTATATTATCAGAGTTTTTGAGGTAATTTTCTAATTCTTAATTGATTTTTCAACTGCCATTAAAGGACCTATCCCGTGACCGGTCAATCGGGGGCATACTGAAGGCACTTCCACTATATTTGTGATTGTGTTAGTGTTGTTTTCTTTTCTATTTTTCTTTTCCATTTTTTTTATTTGCTTGTAGTGTTTGTTTTTTCTTTTTCTTTTTTATTTGAACAGAAACGAAAAATATATAACTTTACCATCAGCCAGCCATCACGCATAAGCAACATTAGCTCAGGCGGTAGAGCGTTTGCCTTACAAGCAGGGGGTTGTGTTATCGAGCCCTACTTCGGCGCCAAGTAGATAATTTTTAATTCTTAATTTTTTATTAGTTTATTTGAAAAGCTATTTTTAGATACACCACCTTACTGTCACAAAGTGTCTAAACTGTGGCAATTGGTCATTTCCAATGACAACGCCATGTTAAAGTGATATGTCTCTTTCAAACAAAAAGACCGATCAACGACTGGTCTCTGCCCCCTTGGGACCTATCCTGCGTGTCATCTGGGACCAGTCCCTTTCCCCGTAGGGACGTTTCATTGATTTAATGAACGCGTTCTTTGGGGACTTTTCAATGAAAAAAATCATTGAATTAATGAACAAATTCATTAATACTATGCACAAAATTCTATCAGTGTATTTGTGCCAATTTGCAAACTGAAATTATACGTATTTTCACATCAGTGATGGGATTTTTGGCACAATCTCAGATTGATTGGTACAATGGCACAATCGATACTATTTTGGCACATTTTGGTTATCTACAAAATTTAATAGAAAATGAATTTAAAAAATAACAATTCTGTAATTTTTAGTTTATAAAATAAATATTACCGAATAAAGCACCGTAAGTTGTTTTTCAATTGAAAAAATTTCACTCGAACTTTAAATGCTTTAAATTGCAATTTAAGTTAAAAAATTAACAATTTTTTAATTTTATAACAAAGCCACAATCACAATAAACACAAAATGTCACTTTTTCACCAGAAAAATAATAGTATTGTACATTAAATTTGCGTGAAAACTAAGTTTGCACAATTTTCACGTGAAACTCGTTGTCGTGAAAAATAATTTTTTTATATGTAGTATAACAGTTTTTTCACGTGAAAACGGAACAACATACGGTGCTTAACCATTAATTTTTAAAAATTCAAATGCTTTAAATTTATCTCAGAGCTTCGAAAGAACTAATTTAAGTTAAATTCATGAAAAATTTTATACACTTTTAGAAAATGTTTATATGTATACCATTCCGTGCACCCATTTCTAAAGAATTCATACATTGGCCGCATTCCCAAATCTTTAATAAGAATCGAATGAATTTATCATTCACCTTTTAATTAAAAGAAAATTTTAATTCATTCAAATAGAATTAATTCCATAATAATTCAAAATAGAATTAATACCATAAGAATGCTTTTACAAAATTAAAGTTGAAAACACGGGTTCTGAGTGAAAATTGAGTTTTGGCACAATAAAGGCCCATTTGGCACATTTTAGTCAAAACAAACATTTTCAAATCTCATCACTGTTTCAAATTATTCTTTGACATAAGTTTTTGGGCTAGAAAAGTGCATTTTTTGTGTTCCCGTACTATTGGGTAATTTTGTCATGTTGTGAGAGGATTTTGTGCTTACTCTCATTTTACCGAACTTTACCCAAAAAGTTAAGAAACACACCTTATATGACTTTTAAAACATTCTTTTCAATTTAAAATAGTAATAATTGCATGCATAATAGCAGATAACAGTTATAGGACATCAACGTATGACCAGCAGTTTCAATTTTTCCAATAATATACTAATTAACAATATTTTCGGAAATAAAATATAAATAACCCAGTGTAGAAACGGTAATGACATATCATTATTTTTTGGACTACCAGTAATGACACCTACTTACCTTTTGCATTATTTTAAAACATATAATAATGAGTTACTGATAATGACTTATTTTTATCATTATTTAAAATAGAAAATAATTTTCTAGATTTTTTTGAAAATTTTTTGAAATCTATTTTTAGACTCAATATTTTTTAAATACTGGTAAGGATATATGTAACCACATATTTTTTGATTTTTTGTATGTTGGCGAGTAAGCTTACTTGTGTGCAGCATGTCAATTATGTTTTTATCTATTAAATATTATATGTCGATATAGCTCAGATGGTAGAGCTATTGACTGGCAATCTGTAGACCCAGGTCCGATTCCCGCACCAAAAAATTTTATTTAAAACAAAAAATACAATAAAAAATATTTTTTTTTATATAATTTATTTTTTTGAAAATCTATTTTTAGACTCATTATTTTTGTCAGTACTGGTAAGCATATAGGTAATGACATATTTTTTTATTTTTCGTATGCTGGTGTGTAAGCATAACTCATTATTTTTCGCGACATCGCCATATAAAGGTAATAAGAAATGTAATAACAAAAGTAACTAGTTCCCATTACCAAGTATGTAGTTACATAACTACATATCTGGTAATGATTTTCTACACTGGAAAGTACACTTTTTACAGCTTCTGTTAAGAGCTTAACATTTTATGGAACGTATTTAACTTTCGTAGCTATCTTCACATATACAGAAAAAATTGACAAAATTCTGTTTGTAATGTTAAACACCTTTTTTGCATAAACAAACAAAAATTTTTTTAAAAAGGCACTAACAATGGAATTTGTATATACAAATCCCTTTTTGTAACTTTTATGTAATTTGTTAAAAATAAAATCAATTTTTTTTTAACAATGTGTTTTGTAAATACAATAATTTTTTTTTGTAACTTGTTTGTATTTGTTAAAAATAAAAAAATAAAATTCAACAACGAGTTTGTTATATTAAAACAATTTTTCGCTTTATGTTGTCGTATTGACAAAAAAAAAAAAAAATGATTTGTTTTTTTTTTTTTTTTGTTTCAAGTAGTAGTAGTACCTTATATAACCATATATTTTTATATATTGACTTTTATAAAATTAAGTACCCGAGTAAAAAAGTTTTGATATAACCATATATTATTTAATGTAATTGCATATAGTAAGTTATAGTTACATATGGCCACATATGCTTTTAAATTCAAGCAGATATACTTTTATATAGTCATATGTTAGATATTTTTTCCTCAAAGGTTTTAATATGGAGACATATGTGATTTTATATTATTACATACTGGCCTACATATAATTGCATGTGCTATATATAAGTACATAAAGTAACATATTACAGATATAATTACGTATACGTTTATATATAATTTAGTATGACACTATACATAATAATATAAAACTATATGTGGAGCCATATAAGAAATATGTCATAATTTGTGTTAGATATGATTATATATGGACGAATAAGAACCCATATATAACTTAATATGGTTCCATATCTACAATATTTCATGATTTCTTTAATATATAACAATATAACGTTCTTTATAACAACATCTATAATTATATATCATCCCACATAAGCAATTATTTCAAAGTGATTTTATATAAAAATATATAAGGTCCATATAAAACCGTATTATATTATATGGTTCTATGTTAACAATGATTTTGAACTAGTTTTAGATTTAGTAATTACTAGGGATTGGCGCGTGACTAGAAATGTTCGTGAGTCACGTTATTCAGACGTGATCGTGAGTAATAATTACTATACATAAGTGATTCGTGAGTGAGTCTGAGAATATATAATTCGTACTTGATTCGTGCGTGAGCGGGTATAAGAATATATAACCCGTGCATGATTCGTGTGTGAGTTTATTTTTTGCATCATATATTTTTAGGCATTTTTACTATTTTGTAATATTTTACTATTTTTGTTATATCTTGGTTGTATAACATAATCCTATTAACTTTAAAATTTCAGTCCTGTTAACTTTATTTTAAAATTACTAAAAATAAAGAAAATTGTGTTCATGTTTAATGCACTGTCATGATAAATCTGGATAAAAGTAATGGAAGATTTATCGAAATTATAGGATCTCCAGCAGACCTTTGGGTTAATCATTATATTTGGAAATTAATTACACATGCAATTACACAATTACATGTAATTGTAATTAAAAAAAAAACAATTACAAGAAATTGAAAATTTTCAATTATACCCCAGTAGCAAAAAATACTAGTTCAGAACCAATTATGTACTAGTTTATTTGAACCAGGCAACTAGTACGAGTTCTGCCGCCTCTCCATACAAACAACTGTAGAATTTAACATGGAGATGTCATAGGAATGGGGGCAATTGTCGCCAAACGCTCACTTCGGTACTAGTTGTAGAACTAGTTTGAAAATTACAATTTAAGGACGAAAAATAGGGAGCAAAACTGGTGCTAATGTAACACTCGCGGAACCAGTTCTGAAGTGACTCTTTGGAAATAGTACTGTACTAGTTGGTTAAGACCTGAATAATATATCGTTAGCTGAAATGCAAAACCACGTAACTAACAAAAAATACAAAATCGGTTTTTTGATCGATTATGATGCATATCAACGAGGTCCACGTCTTCTCCAATTTTTACTGTCATATAATAAAAATTAGACATATTATTAGCGAAAATCGAAAGCACGTAACTACATACTTGTTGCTTGAAAATTGTAAAAAATTGTTTCTCCTGTAAAATAGTAAAAATGTTAGTTACGTGGTTTTGCATTTCAGCTAACGATATATAGAAATCAAAGATTTTTCTTTGATGAAACGTAGATTAGACCGATAGTTTCCTCTTACTGAGATCATTAGGTCCATTTACCTAACGGAATTTAAAATATTTTATGTTTACGATTTCTAATCACAATAAAAAATGTTAAGTGTTTATTTGAAAACTCAGACTATATTAGCTGTGTTTGTGCGGCAAGCTATCAACGTTGGCGTATGTCATTCCCATACAAATTTTACATTATTTAGTAACGTTAACAGTTAACACTAAACGTTGGCTAATGTCAAATTTATATGGGAATGACATAAGCAAACGTTGATAGCTTGCCACACAAACACAACTATTATTAAAAACAAATGTAAACAAAACTAGAATTTCAAAAGTACATGAAATGTAATTGAGTTTTTTTTAATTTCAATTACATTTATTTGCAATTGTAATTGAAATCCCCCAGGTCTGATCTCCAGATATTGCATATCTTTTTTATTTAAAAAAATAATTTTTGTATATTGTTAGATGTGGTCATATATAATATGATCTAAAGTATAAGGTAAATTTTTAGATATAATTGTATCAAACTATGTCCACTTTTATAACATTTTATATAATTTTATATAAAAAGGTATAATTTGATGTAATTGGATGAGGACAAAATTCGGATACAATTGTATCGAATAGCATAAAATTGTATCAAATTGTACCAAATTGTATACAATTGTATACAATTCGATACAATAAGATACAATAAGATGTTCTCATTTTTCGGATATAATTATATCTAATTACATAAAAGATTATATATAATTAAATATAACTTCATATGGCTCCATATCATTTTTTTTACTTGGGTATTTACCATATATGCTATACATAATGAGATATGACAGATTTCTGGTCATATATACATAATTACAAATAATCTTATATATAACATAATATGCAATCATCAAGTGTTTTTGTAAAATATTTTTAACAAAAAACAACAACAAAAGAATTCACAGTTGAAGAGCTAAAGTGCAATCGGCGTAAATTAGTACGATTTTTAAGATTTGATATCCGGAATTTCATTTTTACCAACATTAACAAAATATTTTTTTTTTTTTGGAAATTTTCTCCAAAAACTATATACAGTAGACGCTCGCAAATTAGAACCGCTTTGTTTTTGAGGCAATTCTAATTTCTGAATTATTCTAATTTCTGGACGTTTTTTTTCGAAAAAAAATTGAGTAAATTTACTTCCAAAAATTTAAATAAAACTCTTTTTAATGTTTTTTAATTCAATTTTATTTGATAAAAACAAGAAAACAAAACACAACAATTCAGTCCAATACATCAAATGTATTTTTTTAAATTAAAAATATGAATATAAAAAAAAAACGAATGGCAACAAAACATAGCAATGCAGTCCAATTACATCACATGTATTTTTTTTTTAATTAAAAACTAAAAAACTGTATTTAAAAAAAATTAAACAATTAAAATTAAACAATGGCCAAGTTAACAACTAATCTTTGTTTCACATATAATCAGTTATATTTGTTTATTTTTTTGGTTTCTTTAAATCCGAAATATCATTACGGAGAGCCAAATCCGAGAAGTCATCCAAGCATTTTTTGAAAAGTTGTAATGCAGAGGATTATTGAAATTTTTAAAACACCTGGGTTTTTTTGCTTTTCCAATTACCAATGGAACTAATTTGTGTGATCCATCAGAGTTTGCACCAAGTAGGACTGAAATTCTGTCTTTTTTGAATTTTATGTCCAGGGGCGTTTTTTTCAAAAGCAGAGACATAGGTTCTGTCTGGTAGGCAACGAGAAAATAATCCGGTTTCGTCGACATTATATATTTGTGACTCCATTAAACCCATCTCAGCGATCTTTGCACGATATCGATGAATAAAAGGAGTGACTGAAGCAACATCACTGGAAAGAATCTCGCCACAAATTTTTAAAAAACGGATACCGTGTCGCTTCTTAAATTTGGTAAACCATCCATCACTTGCCCGGAATGCATTTTCATCTTCATCGGGATATTCCTCTCTAAATATTTGTTTAGCTTTCTCTTTTAATATTGGCCCAGTCAATGTACACTTTTTTTCTCGTTGATTTAAAAACCACTCATACAGACGACTTTCCATTTTTGGATATTCAGCGCTGTGCAAAGATTTATTGTTTGCCTCCTGATATGTGTTTGAAACAGCATTTAATATTG
Organism: Leucophora obtusa; assembly: GCA_949987735.1. Taxonomy (NCBI): domain Eukaryota; kingdom Metazoa; phylum Arthropoda; class Insecta; order Diptera; family Anthomyiidae; genus Leucophora; species Leucophora obtusa. The sequence continues at coordinate 170,256,857 of OX465296.1, read as the reverse complement.
CTGTTCTATGTGATTTGATGTAGCTGATTGAAGATGTTGTCACATTAAAATCTAGGGCTAACCGGTTCCCTTGAACGCCTTTCTCAAGCTTTTCTAATATTTTGGCTTTAGTTTCCAATGATAAAGTGTTCTTTTACGTTTATATAACATTTTAAATGATACACTTTCACTATTTAATAGAGACTGCGAAATAATATGTACACGCGTATCAAATTTCACAAATAAACTAGCGAAAAATGTACATAAATGCGACAAAAAAAAACAAATAGGGAAAAACATATATAATTTGGTGATTCCCCTTTTTAGTTTTACTTTATTCAAACAGAATAAAAATAAATTGGGGATTTCCTGTGTATTCAAATAACCAAAAAAAAAAACGCTCAGGAATTAGAATTTTAAATTCGAATTTCAGAGCGTTTAATGTATTGCAAACATTGATTCTACTTTCTGGACGTTCGAATTACTGAAAGCTCTAATTTGCGAGCGTCTACTGTAAATACAAAATTTGAGGTTTGCTGTATTTTATTGCATTTTTTTTACAGGGCTTGTCAAAATGGCATTTTTACAAAATAATTGCAAAAATGGCAAAAGCGGCCAAAAACACTTGCCCTGGTAATCATATACGGTGGCACATAAGCTATATAATATGCTCCATTATAATAATCTGTTGTTTGCATGATGTAAGATATTTTTATATATGATTATATATTATACTAAATATTCCATATATGTTGCAAGATTTACAATATAATGTGAGATATGATTATATATGGTCCCACGTCAATAATATTTTTTATGTGTTTAATATATAATTAATCTGAGGTCCTACTATCGAGGTCCTAATTCTAAATATTTTTTACAGATCTTTAAAAAAAATTAACCCGTTTTCTGCCAATAGCACCTGCAAGTTATATTTATTGCAACTTGAAATTAATAACATTTTAATATATAATTATATATTGTCATATACACAGAAAAAAGTATCACAAAATTTTAAGTAATTAAAAAAAATTGTTGGCTTTTTACTTAGATATCTAACAATTTTTTTATTAAATGTTTGTAAATTGTATCAAAAATATCAAAAAAAATAGTCTTAGAATTTTTTGAAACAAAAAAAAAAAACAAATCATTTATTTTTTTTTTTTGTCAATACGACAACATAAAGCGAAAAATTGTTTTAATATAACAAACTCGTTGTTGAATTTTATTTTTTTATTTTTAACAAATACAAACAAGTTACAAAAAAAAATTATTGTATTTACAAAACACATTGTTAAAAAAAATTTGATTTTATTTTTAACAAATTACAAAAAAGTTACAAAAAGGGATTTGTATATACAAATTCCATTGTTGGTGCCTTTTTAAAAAATTTTTTGTTTGTTTATGCAAAAAAGGTGTTTAACATTACAAACAGAATTTTGTAAATTTTTTCTGTGTATGACCAGACGTTACGATTTTAAGTGATTTTGTCGATTTTTTTTTTTTTTTTGTGAAAAATTACCAAATGACGATTGACGATTTTTTGCTAAAAATGCAATTGGTTTTGACGAGATCTGAAAATGGCAGATTTTTTAACAAATTTAAAGCAAAACTCTACACAGAAAAAATTTACAAAATTCTGTTTGTAATGTTAAACACCTTTTTTGCATAAACAAACAAAAAATTTTTTAAAAAGGCACCAACAATGGAATTTGTATATACAAATCCCTTTTTGTAACTTTTTTGTAATTTGTTAAAAATAAAATCAATTTTTTTTTAACAATGTGTTTTGTAAATACAATAATTTTTTTTTGTAACTTGTTTGTACACAGAAAAAAGTATCACAAAATTTTAAGTAATTAAAAAAAATTGTTGGCTTTTTACTTAGATATCTAACAATTTTTTTATTAAATGTTTGTAAATTGTATCGAAAATATCAAAAAATAGCCTTAGAATTTTTTGAAACAAAAAAAAACAAATCATTTATTTTTTGTTTTCAATTGCTCAAATGTTTGTAAATTGTAACAAAAATTTCAAAAAAGTATTTTTTTTTTTGTCAATACGACAACATAAAGCGAATAATTGTTTTAATATAACAAACTCGTTGTTGAATTTGATTTTTTTATTTTTAACAAATACAAACAAGTTACAAAAAAAAATGATTGTATTTACAAAACACATTGTTAAAAAAAAATTGATTTTATTTTTAACAAATTACAAAAAAGTTACAAAAAGGGATTTGTATATACAAATTCTATTGTTGGTGCCTTTTTAAAAAATTTTTTGTTTGTTTATGCAAAAAAGGTGTTTAACATTACAAACAGAATTTTGTAAATTTTTTCTGTGTATTTGTTAAAAATAAAAAAATAAAATTCAACAACGAGTTTGTTATATTAAAACAATTATTCGCTTTATGTTGTCGTATTGACAAAAAAAAAAATACTTTTTGGAAATTTTTGTTACAATTTACAAATATTTGAGCAATTGAAAACAAAAAATAAATAATTTTTTTTTTTTGTTTCAAAAAATTCTAAGGCTATTTTTTTGATATTTTTGATACAATTTACAAACATTTAATAAAAAAATTGTTAGATATCTAAGTAAAAAGCCAACAATTTTTTTTAATTACTTAAAATTTTGTGATACTTTTTTCTGTGTAGGAGAAAGAATTTTATAAATTGGAATTTGTTCATTTAGAACAGATCTTTAAAAACTTTCCTTAAATCTGATTCAATTTTAAATGAATCATTTCACAGAACTCATTTCATTGATTGAATTATTTTCTACTTAGGTCAATCAACACAGAAAAAACAGTGGGCACCAACAATGGGTATTTGTAAAAGCAATTACATTTTCTTTTAAAATGAAATTTTATTTCCAACAATTTTTTTGTTTGAAATATTTGTAACTCGTTTGTAAATTGTTATCTTTCATATAAAAATTGTTTAAAAATAAAAATTTAAAGTTACAAAAAAAAATTAATTTTTTTTTGGATTTACAAATTTTTTTGTTGGTACCTTTTTAAAAAGTTTTTTTTTTTTGTATTTACAAATTTGGTATGAGAAAGGTGTTTAAAAATTTAATTAGAATTTTGTAAATTCTTTCTGTGAATAACTTACTCAAAGAGTCAATTTTAATTTTGTAGCTTTTTTCATAGGATCAAACAGTAAATCCTTGCCTTGATTTATATTTTGCGAATCATATCCTAAAAGAATAATTCTATGGAATCAAAGTTAAATCAATACAAATGTAAAAATTATCAAATCTGACCAGATCTCAGTAGATCTGATTGTACAAGTTCTAATGGGATCTCAAAATTGGGGACAAATTTTAGATCTAATTAGATCTGGATATAATCAGATCCAATTTGATTTTGACTTTAAACTAAATTCAAAAACTTATACCTAGAATTTGATCTTTTTAATGAGAAATTCTGCATACATGACAAAAAGACAAAGAGTTCCGCAAAAATTCCGTAAGCGGAATTAGTTTAGTAAATTGAATTAGTTTAATCTTTAACCGAAGGCTTGAAATTGTATTTATTTATATTGTTTTAATACTATGCACCCTAGAGCGTACCACCTTAAAGGCAAAAAAAAAGTGCGCCGTACACCCTCCAATATGAAGTATTTTTGCAAGGAGGTTTCAAAAAAAAATTTTATTTTTTTTTGCCGAACGTAGGGGTCGCCATTTTACATTTTTCGTTATATCTTTGGTATTTACAGTCGGATCTTAAAGTATGATACATCGATGTTTTTCTCTCGAGGAGACCAGTGTTTTGCTCTAAGGACGAGCACCTCAAGTATCCCGTTCTAGTAGTTACCCACCAGATCTCTAGTTGCTACCACCCTAATGTCAGAAAATTAAAGCTCGCAAAAAATCAGTAAACTTTTGCTAAGGAAGTTTTTCGCTAAACCCAGTAGAAATTTTTTTTATAAATATATTGGTTGCCGAACGTAGGGGTCGCCTTTTTAAATTTTTTTTAATTGGATTTTTACTATATAGGAAAACACTGGTCTCGTCGAGGCAAAAAAATCGATATATCACACTTTAAAATCCGATTTTTTTTTTGAAATCGCCTACCAAAAATACATCATATTGGAGGCTGTACGGCGAACTTTTTTTTTGAGGTACGGTCTAATGCAATTAATAAAGAAATCATTAAAAGAATCTTGTTCATTTGTATTACGAGTGCAAAGTTGATTATGTTTTTATGATTATTGTGCAAAATGGTCAAGTGTTTTTTATTGTATTTATAACTTTTGCTTTCGATTAACAATTGAAGTTTATTTGCTATGGATACTGATCTACATTTGAATGTGGTCTGAATGGAAAAAAAAACAAAAACAGTAGTACTAGTAACAGTCAAACTCCTTTAGGTTGATGGTGTCAGTAGACTTACACCACAAATGCCATAAAATTAACCACAATATAAATCTGCAATTTTATCTTAAGCAATTGGCGTCTTTTTCTTACTTTACTTCAATGTAATTTATAATGAAAGGTTTCAGTTCATTATGTTAGTTTATAGTTTTATATTTTTAACATTGCCCCCTGCCTTTACTAATTTGTAATCAAGAAGAGGGAAAGTTTGTTAATGCGTTTGTGATTAGTTAAAGATAGAAATAAACACAAATGGATTTATTTTCAAACGCATGGTATAAAAATTGCAAAGTAATTTTTAAAATAAAATTTCAAATATTTTTTTTTTTTTGCTAATTATGTTATTTAAATCAATCATTATTGAAATATATTATAAAAAAGATCATAAAAAAAACTAATTGAACAAAACATTACAATAATAAATCCGCAACTATTGAACTTTTTTATTTAAAATTTCATCTGGTTAAAGAAATCTTTGCAAATATGATCGTATTAGTGTGTTTTCTTTTTGTTAGTTAGTTGTTGTAATACCAATATATTGAATTGTGTTTAAAAAATCATTTCACTTTCACTTGTTTTTATTATATTTCATGTTTGCAAACTTGCACTTGTGCCTGATCATGTGTAATCGAGTCAACAATGCCTTTAACATTCTTACTTATGTGATATGGTTAAAAGTTTAAACAATAATTCATTCGATTGTGGTCAATGATCGCTGGAAATTATGAAGGAGATTTTTTTTTGTAAATATATAAAAAAAAGTTTATGTTGCAAGAAACAGACAGTAAATTTTTAAAGTGAATAAGTGTTCAATGTGTGGAGTAACATCGAGTAATAATAGAAAATTGTAAAATATATACTTTCAAAAATCACATGTAAGGGTTTGCTGAAAATTATTTTTTTTAAACTAAATAATCGAACCAAATACGTCAGATGTTTTTTTTAACCGATAGGATTTTCCGGGCTATTTCGGGGTTTCTGCATTTATTTGGCGCCCAACATAGAGCCCACAACAGAGATGCAAGCCGGTCCATTCTGTCGGCTGGCGGCGGCTAATGCCTAAAATGGTCGGCGGCGATTGATTTTTAGAGTTGAGCCGCAAACGCATCGGCGGCGGCTGGCTTAAAAAAATATTGTCCACTGGCGGCGGCTAACCGGCTAACGTCGGCTAAAAGGTACATTTTCCAGAATTTCAATAGATACGTACACGCAAAAAAAGCAACTGCAAAAATATCGAAGTCAACTTTGCAATTTTTTATAGGTACACTTAAAATAATACTTCAGTAGAAAAATCTGTCAAATCGATTTGACTAAGTTTTAACAAATTTTTAGTTGAAACACTGATTTAAGCAAAGATTTTAGCAGCGGCATTCAAAATGAAAATTTAGCATAGAGTTAACATGAGTTTTATTCATAATACTGTTGTTAAACTCATTCTAGTATTGTTGCTAAATTCCTTCTAATGTTCTGTTATCGAACGCCAAAAAACAAAAAATTCCATTCACAATAATAAAAAAGCCTTGTATTTCAATCACAGGGTTGCTCTTAATCGGTGTGCTAAGAAATGATTTTGAATAAACTCTATTTTAACAAGCTGCTGGGCCTAAAAACATTCTAGTTAACAGCTCGTTGTGTGTGATGTATAAGAAGCTACTAACTTTTCATTTTTAATACGGGGGTAGTTATCTTCATTTAACACTATACTAACAATCCGCAGTACTTTAACTAATTTTGAGTGTTAATTTTCAAAATTATTTAAAACTAACTAATTTGTTAAATTTATTGTTAAAATATAATATTTTCATGTTACTATTATTACCCGGTAGATAGCGCCACCAATGTATCCGAAGTTTTAAAGATGGCGCCATTTCTTTCCCTCCCGATTTTTTAAAATGGCCCATATCTCGAAAACTAAGAGAGATAGACCAAAATTGATGAAAATTTCGACTACCTCTAACCGTGTAATACGCCAAAGAAAGGGGCTATCTCTATCCAAAAATGAACCTTGGCGAGGCCTTGGACCCTCGGAAATTTTTAATAAAAATTTTCCACTTCATAAAAAGGCCTATATCTCGAAAATTAATAAATGAATAAATTCTACGACTCAGTATAATTACAGATAAAACTGTAGTTTTACAAATTTTTTACTTAAATTGATTTGTTAAATTTAACAAAAAAAAGTGTTAAAATCAACAAATTTTATTGTAAGCCAAAAATAGGAATAAATTTTGTTAAAGTAACAAATTTTTCTGTTCAGCCAACAGACTTATTATTTTGAGTGTAGTTTTCCGAATTTATAAAAATTGAGTTTATATTTCACAATGTCGATAAAATTATACATACATTTGTTAAATTTTACACAATTTATTGTTAAAATATGGGATTTTCATCTTTCTGCCATCACCTATTAGATGGCCCCACTAGTATATCCGATGTTTTAAAAATAGCCCTATTTCTTTCCCTCCCGGTTTTTTAAAATGGTACATATCTAGAAGTAGACCAAAATGGAAATGAAATTCGACTATTCCTAGCTTTACCCCACCCAGAGCTTTGAAAAATTAATTCTTTAATACAGTTTTTGAATTCTGAATTAAAAATTCAGTGAATTAATTCACAAAAGACTATTTATTGAATGGAATTAATTCATATTTGTGCTCGTTCGATTTCTTTTGTTACGAATTAATTAACAGAGCTTTGAAGAGTTAATTCAAATGTCAAAGGAAAGGCAAGTGGTATTTTGCAGCTCGAAAGGTATTTAATAATACCATAAAAACGTTGATGGAAAGGCATCAGAAAAATTAAAAAATTTTGTAAAATAAAAATAATAAAAATTTGTATATACATAGTTTAATAATAATCTTAATCTGAAAAAATAAGGTTATAAAATGGCTTTTATTTTTAAAATTGAATGACTGTTTCATCAGTTTTTTTTGGATTTTGTGATGGACATTTTTTTCAAACGCAGTCCTTATAATGCGGAAACCTGTAGAATTGTAGTATCAACAAAATCGCCTGGTTGTGCTACTGCCAGTTTAATGCAAAACATTTTAAAAATCAACGATATCTCAAAACAAGAAAGTTTTACTTTTCAAATAATTCATATACATAAAAAAGAAATTTTAAAAAAAATTAACATTTTTGCATTTTTCTATCGGCTTTAGCCGAAAATTGGCTAAGCCGATTATTGTCGGCGGCTGAATCGGCTTGGCAAATGTGTCGGCTGGCGGCGGCTGACCGGCTAAAGTCGGCTGGCTTGTATCCCTGGCCCAAAACCTGCTTATAAAAAGGAATACTCAAATTTTCTGTATTTTTTCTATGTATAGCTCTCTTTTGTAAGGTAACTTATAGTGCAATTTTATATAAAACATTTTTCTCATACAAACTAACCCCCTTAAATCCAATCCAGGTTTGTGGGACATTTGAGCGCCAATTAACCCTTAATCATATTTTAAGTTTTGACTTATTTCTGGCATTGAAGTCAAATTTTCAACTTTTATGTCTTTAGAGACTTATAGTAGAATTTCATGATAAATATTTTTGCGGAACATTTTAACCCTTTAACTCTTCAACTTATGGGTATTTTGTGTTCCAATTTAAAAAGGGACCAACAAATTCCCTTTAATTGAAGAGTTTGAGGGTTAAAATGTTCCTCGTAGTGTTTTACATAAGGTCGTTGAACACATCCTAAACCTAAACATGGTTCCCTATGCCGATTCCCAAAAAACATTTGCAAACCCTAGTAAAAATGATTTTTATATAAATATTTATGATTTTCGAGTATTGCGTAACGTATATTTTTATATAATTATATCAAACGATATTTAATTACAATATATAAAATCATATTAACCAGATCCGCCATTTCCCGGATCAAATCATATGTGGGTTAATATAATTATATATGATTAGATCCGAAAAATGGTAGATCTGGTTAATATAATTTTATATAACTAAATATATTTTTATGTAATCATATACAATTATTCATATTTAAAACATTAATTTTTTAAAAACTAATTTAGATAAAAAATATTTAAAGTAAAAAAAATGCGATTTAAAAATTAATAAACTGAATTAGTTACAAAAATATTACTTAGGCCGAGTTTTTTGGATGCCAGATAAACTTGGTTAGGTTAAACTGAAAACAAATTTTACAAGCCAAATTTCACCAAGATTGCCAACAAAAATTCCTCGGAAAATTGTTTTTTTATTTAAAATGATAATCTTTTTTCAAATAAAGCAATATGTTATATACAACATTTCAACATCAGTATTTCAGTTCCAAATACCTCCAAAAAATTCGGCATTTCAATTGAAAAATTCGTCATATTTTCGTATTTTCAATTAATATACGTATTTTAAGGTTTTTTTGCTTTAAACAATTTCATTTAAATTTTAATTGCTATTCCTTTATTTCAATTACAGTTTTAAATTCTATTTATTTTCAAAATAATGCATTAGATGCTTTTTAAAATTATTTTGAATTTGTTTATATTTTAATTTGAAAATTAAACAATTTCTTTTTAAGTAGTTGTGACGTAAAAAATTTATATTCAAAAAATACAAATTACAGTAAAAAAAAATATTTACTAACATTTCAGTGCCTATATTTACAAAAAAATTTAGAAGAATTTACATAAAAATTTGTGTGAAAAACACTTACTTTTAAACTTTTTTTTGAAAATAATTCTAGACGAATACTTCGACGAACATCTGCATTGAAGCAAAATATCTAAAAATGCAAAGTTTCGTATTCCATACTTAACCATCTAACCGGCAAGCCCGCCTCCAGGCGGGGTATATTAAATAGACCAGAAATGCGCCAAAGGAGTATTTTATAATAAGAAATTATGCTTTTTCAACAGAAAACAAAATTTATAAAATTTTTTGTGAAGATTTTTTTTGTATACAATGCACGATTTGGAAGCGAGAAAGTGTCAAAGATAAAATTTCGTAAAATTTCAAAAATTAAATATTTTAAAACAACTAAGATTTTCAAAAATCTTAAACAGATATTTAAATTGACTAAAACAATTAATAGTGATCATGAAGTAAGATTGGAGCTTCAGCTATTGAAAAAGTTCCTTACTTTGGTCCAAGGACGCACAGGATTCCATAAGGATACCTTTAAAGGACATCGTCTTAACTTCAAAACGAAAGGACGGATTTTTATGAAATTTGGTAAAACTATAATATTTGGTATAGGTAGCAAAGTTTATAAGTTTGAATAATATAAATTGAAGTTTTGGTGCGTTTTCGCTCAATTTCGCGTTTTTCGAAAAACGAAAATCGCTACATCCTCTTAAGTAACAGCACAAAAAATGTAATTTTTTTATTGCAATTACATCTTGGTAAGAGAAGTAATTTGTGCCTAAACCTAGTAATTTTTATTGGCTAGTTTTCGAGATTCAGCCTTAAACTATCTTGGACCATATCGCCTAAAGTAGGCAACGAAAAAAAATTTTGTAGAAGAATTTATTGTTTATTTTTCGTGAGGAACACATGGTATAAATTTCATTGCAAAAAAGCTTAGGCCGGTTAGAGGGTTAAGAAATATATAAGAAAAAAATCTATATAATTCTGACTATTAAACGGGCCCTAAGTTTCGTTTTATGCCGTAATTTATAAACGAGGCCTTAAAGTTTAAATTTGTGTACGACGCAAAACGAGAAAATAAAGAACACGTCCCGAATTTTATATACTCGATCAAAAAAATTTATATATAGTCATATATAGTAATATCTTGTTTTATCTTATAATATGTGAGTATTAGGGTTTGGGATTTCCCGGACTTTTTTATTTCCCGGGAAACGGGAATGAAAAAATTTGATTCCCGGGATTCCCGGGAATCCCGGTAAATGTTTTTGAACAAAATTGTTAATGAAAACCACCTATATAAATAATTTTTGTTAAAAAAAAAACACTATTTCAGTACAAATGCAGTCTGTGTAGTGAGAATTCAAAGTAAAAATAACCAGAATGTTGAACATTTGATTTCACATAAATTAATCGCAGCACTGCCAAATGAATTGCATGATTCCAGCAGAAAGCACCTACTACTGGACTGTCGGAAACAAACCGTTTCATCACACTTGGCCCATTAGATATGGTGGTCACAATGTTATTTTCCAAAGACAATTAAAACTCTTCTAGTCTTATTTCTACAATTCTTCTTATTTCATCAGCATTACATCTTCCTGATATATAAACCAACCCCAGGTTATAAAATGAATTATTTACGTTTATACTTATGTTCAAATATCTCTTTTGTGATATTCTTGTCCATTCATCTAAGATTATAGTAAATCTCCTATTGTTAGAAATATTGCTCAATATTTCTGTTATCATGATATCTTTTACATGATTGTGTAATTTAATATAATGTTCTTTACAACGGTTTCTTTTTTTGCAATGCCAGGTTTTTATTATAAAAACTTTCTCGAATAAACGAAGATCTAGTTATGGTGCGGATGGACTGCGGCTAATTTGGATACCATTTTAGGAAATGTTTGCGCTACCATAAAACCTTTCATGCCTATTCAGCTTACACTTTTTTCTTCGGGTACTTTGCTAATTTTAGCTTGTTGTTGTTTTCTTCAAGAAAAGTTGCATGACCATAAATTTTTTTTTTTTTTGTGAACCAAATTTAGATATCGGATAACCAAATTTAGATACCACCGTTAGCCATTAGTCTTTTCTTTTCACATTTATTAATGAAAACGTTACTTATAAAATTATTTATTTATTTATTTATTTATTTATTTATTTATTTATTTATTTATTTATTTATTTATTTATTTATTTATTTATTTATTTATTTATTTATTTATTTATTTATTTATTTATTTATTTATTTATTTATTTATTTATTTATTTATTTATTTATTTATTTATTTATTTATTTATTTATTTATTTATTTATTTATTTATTTATTTATTTATTTATTTATTTATTTATTTATTTATTTATTTATTTATTTATTTATTTATTTATTTATTTATTTATTTATTTATTTATTTATTTATTTATTTATTTATTTATTTATTTATTTATTTATTTATTTATTTATTTATTTATTTATTTATTTATTTATTTATTTATTTATTTATTTATTTATTTATTTATTTATTTATTTATTTATTTATTTATTTATTTATTTATTTATTTATTTATTTATTTATTTATTTATTTATTTATTTATTTATTTATTTATTTATTTATTTATTTATTTATTTATTTATTTATTTATTTATTTATTTATTTATTTATTTATTTATTTATTTATTTATTTATTTATTTATTTATTTATTTATTTATTTATTTATTTATTTATTTATTTATTTATTTATTTATTTATTTATTTATTTATTTATTTATTTATTTATTTATTTATTTATTTATTTATTTATTTATTTATTTATTTATTTATTTATTTATTTATTTATTTATTTATTTATTTATTTATTTATTTATTTATTTATTTATTTATTTATTTATTTATTTATTTATTTATTTATTTATTTATTTATTTATTTATTTATTTATTTATTTATTTATTTATTTATTTATTTATTTATTTATTTATTTATTTATTTATTTATTTATTTATTTATTTATTTATTTATTTATTTATTTATTTATTTATTTATTTATTTATTTATTTATTTATTTATTTATTTATTTATTTATTTATTTATTTATTTATTTATTTATTTATTTATTCATTTATTTATTTATTTATTCAATAGTTTTTTTAAGCCCTTAGGGCCAATAAACCAGTAAAGTATAAATGGCATACAAAAATTCATATCTTAAATCTAACAAAATTCATGTTAGTACTATGTGGAAATTTACAAAATAATAACCTAAAACGAATAAAGAACGTTATATGTAACTTAACAATTATTTACGTTTCACGTCACCCCCCATTGCACAAATATTGAGAGTAAATTTATTTAAAGGAAAAAAAAAAAAAGTTAAAAAAAAGTTATGACAGCACAAAATATACACTAAAATAATTGTTATATGCTTTAGGTGTTATATATAAGGTGTTATTTGTGTCACCCTGAAAATGCACCGGAAAATTAAATACAAAATTTTAATTAATACAATTCTAGCATTTGTATATTTAACAAATATATTTGAAACTTGAATTTTGTTTTCCTTTTGCTGGAGTATGCAATTGAAATAAAATGTAATTAAAGTTGTATTCAAGCCTTGAAACTGGAAAACAGGGCTGGAATTGAACTTGTTTTCAACTTGAATTCCAGTGAAATTGTTTATAGGGTTTATTATATGAAAGATAACAATTTAAAAACGAGTTACTACAAATATTTCAAACAAAAAAAAAAAAAAAAAAAAAAACCCCTTAATATAAAGGAGTATTTTAAATTTAAAGTCGACTTATTTTTAATCAAACGGTTTTGTTCATTTTGTGTATGAAAACCTTACAAAAATATTTATATTTTCAAATATTTTGATTGGTTGAAAAGGTATACTGCCACCCAATATTTTAACTAAAGTCGACTTTACCTATTATTATTTGTAAAAAACAAAGCTTTTTTTCATATTTCTTTTAAACATTTTACCAAGTTTTTAGGCTTTACTACTTAAATTTTGAATAAGTTATGCGAAAAATCTTTATTAGTTGAAATGCTCCTAATTACATGGCAAAGATTTTATTTCTGTGTCAAATAAATGTATTCCTTTTTAAAAGATTTTAACAATGAAATTTTTGTTTTGGTATTTAAAATTTAAAAAATTTAATATTTTTAAAATTTCCCGTTTTCCCGGGAAAAATATATTATTTTCCCGGGAATTCCCGGCACACTTTTCCCGGGATTTCCCGGGAATTCCCGCCCTGGAATTCCCGAACCCCAAACCCTAGTGAGTATATATATTGTCATCAATAGCCATATATAATTATATATTTCTTATGTGGTACCTTATATAACCATATATTTTTATATGTCTTTTATAAAATTAGATATGAACCATATATTCCACATATAATGAGATATGACAGATATATTGTCATATATAATTAAAAATGATCATATATGACATAATATATGATCACATATGGTGGCATATAAGCCATATATTTTGAGATATAATAATGTATGCCCTCTTATAAAAATTTGTTGGTTGTATGGTGTAAGATACTTTTATATATGATTATATATTATATTAAATGCTATAAGATATAATTACATATGATTCCATATATGGTGCAAGATTAAAAATATAGTTTTAGATATGATTATATATGGTCCCACGTCAGTAATATTTTCTATGTGTTTAATATATAATTATATATAGTTACATATTACCTGAGAGACCCTACTATCGAATCCCAGCTCGGGAACAAAAAAATAATTTTTTTTTTACTTTTTTTTTAACTCAATTTGATTTAGTTATAAATATTTTTGTTACAGATCTTAAAAATATTAAACCATTTTGTGTCAACAGCATCTGCAAATTAAGTTTTCAATTAATAGTAAGTATTTTAAATATATAATTAGATATCGCAATATATAAAAAATTAAATAAAGTTCTGAATTTGAGTTCTTCCAGAGCAAAATTTTTTTTTTTTTTGTAATATTTCTACATACAATTTTGGCAATATTCTTATTTCTTACTCCTACTTTTTTTAATACCAACAAAAGCACTTGTGAAAAATTGTTGTATAAGAGAATTTTTTCCAAAGGAAAAATATTACCTTTTCAACAATATGTATATTGTTTTATCCCATTATTAATTTCGCAAATACAGACTGTTGATATTTTGACTTTTGAGCCATATAATCGCTATTTATCTTCTTCACCAAAAAAATTCCGTGAGTGGAAAAAATTTAAGATTTTTAATTTTTGTTTTTTTTTTGCAAGAATGTTATTAATTTATTTTTTCTAAGTTATCTATATTTTTAAATTTATATAATTATATATAACTCAGTAACACGAACAATGTTGTCCCATATAGTCAGTCATTTTGTATATCAGTGTGTTGGTGAGTGAGTTAAGTGGCCGACAACAACGCCAGCAGTCTGGGTTCAAATTCTGCCGACGGTATTTTTTTTAATGAAATAAATATTTTTTAAATATTAACCCCTAAATTCATAAACGCTTTGTAAAATTATAGGAGGTTTATTGAACAAATTTTGTATGAAAATGACGTTTTGTAAAACTGCTATAACTTTACAAAGCATTTATGAATTGAGGGCTAAATATTTAAATTGTCTTTTAAATTTTATCAAAATTTAAATAATTCCAAATATATCATAGGATAAATTTTGATCTCAGATTATCCAATTCGATCTGCCAAAATTAGCTTATCCGTTTGCATCTAATTGGATCTAAATTAATCCCATAGGATACTTTGGGATCTATCAGGATCTCAATTTTATATTATTGGATATTATTGGATCTCCCAATTTTGAGATCTATTTGGATCTAATTTAATCCTGTAATATATTTTAGGGATCTGATTAGATATTACTGGATACCCCAATTTTGAGATGCACTTGGATAAGATTAAATGTCGATCTACATCAAATGAGATATGACTACATATGCTAGATATAATGTTTTTTTGATCGGGTAAGAAAAGTCTACAAATATTTTTTTTAAATCTCTCTAAAACTTCATTTTAATAAATTTGTTATTTCAAGCTTCGACACAAGTTTGCGCCCATTAACAATTCCAATATATCCTGAAAAAGGGCTGAAAATAAAATACCCGTATTTTTCACTTCTATATCAATTCGTTTTAACCGCGAATTAATATTTACACATATTTCTAAAAGAGTTTTTATACCCTACACCACTATGTGGTCAGGGTATTATAAGTTTGTGCTGATGTTTGTAACACCAAAAAATATTGGTCGTAGACCCACCTTATAGTATACCGATCGGTTCAGAATTTTTTTTTATTTCGATTTAACGATGTCCGTCTGTCCGTCCGTCCGTCCGTCTGTCTGTCTGTCTGTCTGTCCATGCAATCTTGTGCGCACTCTACAGGTCGCAACTATTAAGATATTTTGATGAAATTTGGTACGCAGACCTATGTTGGCCCAAGGACGAACAAGTTTGATTTTTTTGAACATCGGTCCATGTTTAGACCTAGTGCCCATATAAGGGGCCTACCAAAATTATACTGTTTATATGCTGCAGGTCGTAAATATTAAGATATTTTGATGAAATTTGGTACACAGACCTATATTGGCCCAATAATGCAGCCTATTGATTTTGGTGAACATCGGTCCATGTTTAGACCTAGTGCCCATATAAGGGTCCTACCAAAATTATACTGTTTATACGCTGCAGGTCGTAAATATTAAGATATGTTGACGAAATTTGGTACACAGACCTATATTGGCCAAATAACGCAGCCTATTGATTTTGGTGAACATCGGTCCATGTTTAGACCTAGTGCCCATATAAGGGTCCTACCAAAATTATACTGTTTATATGCTGCAGGTCGTAAATATTAAGATATTTTTATGCAATTTGGTACACAGACCTATATTGGCCCAATAATGCAGCCTATTGATTTTGGTGAACATCGGTCCATGTTTAGACCTAGTGCCCATATAAGGGTCCTATCAAAATTATACTGTTTATACGCTGCAGGTCGTAAATATTAAGATATTTTGATGAAATTTGGTACACAGACCTACATTGGGCCAATAACGCAGCCTCTTGATTTTGGTGAACATCGGTCCATGTTTAGACCTAGTGCCCATATAAGCGTCCTACCAAAATTATAATGTTTATACGCTGCAGGTCGCAAATATTAAGATATTTTGATGAAATTTGATACACAGACCTATATTGGCCCAATAACGCAGCCTATTGATTTTGGTGAACATCGGTCTATGTTTAGACCTAGTGCCCATATAAGGGTCCCCCCAAAATTATATTGTTTATACGCTGCAGGTCGCAAATATTAAGCTATTTTGATGAAATTTGGTACATAGACCTATGTTGGCCCAAGGACGAAGCCTATTGATTTTGGTGAACATCGGTCCATGTTTAGAACTAGTGCCCATATAAGGGTCCCCCCAAAATTGGCTTGGTTACAAACTGCAGGTCGCAAATATTAAGATATTTTAATGAAATTTGGTGCGCTGACTCACATTATAGAAAATTTTGACATAAGCCCCATTTTAACCCATTCGAATTTCGGATCCAAACAATACACCAGACTGGTGTAGGGTATTGTATAGTCGGCATGCCCGACTTTAACCTTTTTACTCGTTTAAAACTAAGACGGCCTTCCATACAAATATATTATCTAAATATTAATTCGAGATTTAAACGGTGAAACGGATTGATATGACAAAGTGGAAGTCATGAATATTTTATATTTAATCCTTCTTTCAGAATATATTAAGTAGATTTTCCCATGGGTGCAACCAAAAAATTAGCTTTGCCGGGCGGTGTTTTAATATAATAGAGTATAAAATGCGTCGGATTTAATTATTTTCCAGCGAGCGGAAATTCCCGTGATCCCGGGAAATTCTAAAAAAAAAATCCCGCTGTCCCGGGAAATAAAAAGTCCGGGAAACGAAAAACCCTAGAGAATACTCAACGATATATAATTCTATAAAATCATAAATGGTTAAATAAAAAATATTTTTACTCGGGAAAGGGAGAAACTTTAACCCCCAAAAAACATAGGGCCAGACGTAAACTGTTAAAACACCGATACACCTATATTTTTTGTGGTCCCTTTTGCCAGAACCTTGTTATTTTCTAAAAATTTGATCTTGTTACAAAACCGATCAAAAAAATTTATATATAGTCGTATATAGTAATATCTTGTTGTATCTTATAATATGTGAGTATTAGGGTTTTTCTTTTCCCGGACTTTTTCATTTCCCGGGACAGCGGGATTTTTTTCAGAATTTCCCGGGATCCCGGGAATTCCCGGTCGTTAGAAAATATATAAATTTGACATATGTTGCACTTGAAAAACTCGATTACTGTTCAAACACCGTCCGACAAAGTTCATCTTTTGGTTGTACCCATGAGAAAATGCACTTAATATATTCTGAAAGGATGGCTAAATATAAAATATCCATGTCTTCCACTTTTTCTAGATCAATTCGTTTAACAATTTAAATCGTGAATTAATATTTAGGTAATATATTTATATGGAAGGCCTTCTTAATTTTAAAAAACTCTTAGAAATATATTAATTAAATATTAATTCGCGGTTTAAACGGTTAAACCAATTGATATTGAAAAAGTGAAAGACACGGGTGTTTTATCTTCATCCCCTTTTTCAGAATATATTGGAATTGTTAATGCGTGCAAAATTGTGTCGGACCAGTTTTGTAGTCAGAAATAAGATCGATTTGTTACTAAAATGTTTCTTAAATATGAAATCCAAAAATTTCTATTTATAGATATCTTGTATCTTTCTATGCAGATTTTCAAAAGTATCCGTCTAGAATTATTTTTATAAAAAAATTTAAAAGTGATTATTTTTCACACAAATTTTTAGACAAATTTTTATTAAATAGTTTCTTAACTTTAATTGGGTTTCTTGAATAGACATTTTTTATGCCACAGCTACTTAAAAATAAATTATTTAATTTTCGTTTTTAATGGCATTTTAAATTAACATATAAAAAATACAAAATAATTTTAAAAAGCATCTGATGGATTATTTTGAAAACAAATAATATTTACAAAATACAATTGAAATAAAGGAATAACAATTGAATTTAAAATTAAATTATTTTAAATAAAAGAAACTCAAAATACTTGTCAATTGAAAATATGAAAACATTAAAAATTTTTTTAATTTTAATGTCTAGTTTTTTGGAGGTATTTGGAACTGAAATAATGATGTTGGAATGTTGAATAAGGCTAGTTTACACTATCAGATTTTCGGTACGATATTACTTTAGTACACATGCAAAACATATAGGCAAGGTTGCAGAATTTTTCCGAAAATATAGTGTAAACCAGCCTATACAAATATTGCTTTATTTGAACAGAGATCATTTTAAAGAAAAAAAAATTTTCCAAAGTACATACAAGAATTTTTGTTGGTAAACTTGGTAATGGCTGATAACATTTTTTCGGTTTAACTAAACCAAATTCAACTGGCATCTAAAAACAATTTGGCCTTATTCAGTTTATTAAATTTTAAATCTTATTTTTTTTTAATTTTAAATATTTTTTAATCAAATTAATTTCAAAAAACAATGCTTTAAATTTAAATAAAGCTTCCAAAATTGCAATAATACTAGCTAAAACTTCTGTAAAGGAAGAAAAAAAATCCCGGGAAATCCCGCACACAATTCCCGGGATTGCGGGATCCGAAAAAGGGCGGGATTCCCGGGAATCCCGTCCCGGGAATTCCCGGGACATAAACCCTAGTGAGTATATATGTTGTCATGAATAGCCATATATAATTATATGTTTCTTATGTGGTGCCTTATATAACCATATATTTTTATATATTGTCTTTTATAAAATTAGATATCAACCATATATGCTATACATAATGAGATATGACAGATCTGTTGTCATATATAATTATAAATGATCATATATAACATAATATATGATCACATATGGTGGCATATAAGCCATATATTTTGAGATATAGTAATATATGCCCTGTTATAAAATTTTTTGGTTGTATGATGTAAGATATTTTTATATATGATTATATATTACATTAAATGATATAAGATATGATTATATATGATTCAATATATGGTGCAAGATTAACAATATAATTTGAGATATGGTTATATATGGTCCCACGTCAGTAATATTTTCTATGTGTTTAATATATAATTATATATAGTCACATATTACCTGAGAGACCCTACTATCGAATCCCAGCTCGGGCACAAAAAAAATTTTTTTTTTTACTTTTTTAACTCAATTTAATTTACTTGTAAATATTTTTTTAACAGATCTTAAAAAAATTAACCCATTTACTGCCAACAGCACCTGAAAGTTATGTTTACTGCAACTTGGAAATTATAATATTTTAATATGTTATTATATATTGTCATATATAACCCCACACATAATTATATATGTGACTGAGGTACTATTATCGAATCCCAGCTCGGGCACAAAAAAAATTTTTTTTTTTACTTTTTTTAACTCAACTTGATTTACTTATAAATATTTTTTTACAGATCTTAAAAAGGTTAAACCATTTTGTGTCAACATGTGTGTAATGATTTTTTTTTTTGTAATATTTGTACATACAATTTTGGCAATATTTTGATTTTTGTACTCCTACTTTTAATACAAACAAAACAATTTGTGAAAAAGTGTTGGATAAGAGTATTTTTTCCAAAGGACTGCTAAGCTTATATATGTCATACCTTATTTAAAATACATTTATATTGCCATTTAAATAACATGTATATTGCTCTTATCGCGTTATTAATTTCGCAAATACAGACTGTTGATATTTAGATTTTTCAGCCATATAAATCGGTGCCTTGACCCTTCAACAAACATTTTTTTCATCTTATTCACCAAAAAATTTCCGTCAGTGTAAAACATTTAAGATTTTTAATTTTTGTTTTTTTGAAAGAATGTTATTAATTTATTTTTTCTAAGTCATCTATATATATAAATTTATATAATTATATATAACTCAGTAACACGAACAATGTTGTCTCTTATAGTCAGTCATGTTGTATAGCAGTATTTGGCTGAGTGAGTTAAGTGGCCGACTACAGCGCCAGCAACCTGGGTTCAAATCCTGCCGACGGCATTTTTTTTTTGTTTATGAAATAAATATTTTTTTAAATAATAAATGTTTTTTTTTAATTTTTTGTGTTATTTTTTAAATTTTTTTAAAATTTAAATAATTCCAAATATATCATAGGATAAATTTTGATCTCAAATTATCCAATTCGATCTGCTAAAATTAGCTTATCCGTTTACATCTAATTGGATGTAAATTAATCCAATGGGATATTTTGGGATCTATCAGGATCTTAATTTGATATTATTGGATATTATTGGATCTCCCAATTTTGAGATCTATTTGGATCTTATTTAATCCTGTAATATATTTGAGGGATCTGATTGGATATTACTGGATACCCCAATTTTGAGATGAACTTGGATAAGATCATATGTCGATCTATATCAAATGAGATATGACTACATATGCTAGATATAATGTTTTTTTGATCGGGCAGTGTTATTTTTCACAATTTGTTAAATAAGCTTTGGGATTTAAGCGCATTTAAAATGTCTAATTTTCGAATAATGAATTATTCGAATAATTATAATTATTTTTTACCACTTTTGTAATTTTTTATAAATTTCGATTAATCGATTAATCACATTAAATTGTTGGAATTATTCGTTATTAGAAATATTGACTTTTTTCGAACAACGATTAATCGATTGAATACCCTACTTCTGAGACAAAAATAGGTAGTTTAATTATACAGCCCTTTATTTTGTAATGAAATTGTTCTCCTGTTCATTTACAATGTTTGATAATGATTAATATATCTATATTAGGGCAGTTCAAATTGTATGGATAAAAATTTTTTGATATTGCGTACTCGATTTTTCGAAAGCTTTTAGCATGGAGAAAAAAAAGTTCTACTACGACATATCAAAAAAATCATTTTCGAGGCTCCCAAATTTAAATTTTTTTGCAATTTTCTAATAAATCTAGATTAGCGCCATCTTGAGGTGGCTTTTTGAAACAACTAATAAAGTTGTAAACAATATAACATTACAACCTTTCCAGAAAGGTATTACTTATGAAAATCGGATAAAAAATGTGGCAACTAGAGGTAAAAGTATATAAGTAAAATTATTTTGTCCTTGTTGTCATCAACATCAATATCATCATTTCTCATCATTATCATCATTTCATCATTAAGCAGAAAATAATTTTACTTATATACTTTCTCTAGTTGTCACATTTTTTATCCGATTTTTCGTCCAGCTGTATATATAAAATGTTCAAGCATGTCCAGAGATGTCCTATTTTCTAGGATATTCTATAAAGAAAAACTTTTTTACCCTTTTGGTCGGAGAAGTTTGTGATTGAAATGATTAAAAATATTTGAAATTTTTTTTCTAACTTACATGCCACTATACCTGTGTGTACTTACGAAGTATATTGGCTTGTGGGCCATTACAATGCGGCCATACCCTGGGTAAAGCAAGCCAGCTTGTGTGTAGAGTTTGAAAGCACTCGGGGATTCTAGTAAGTACACACAAGTATCTGCGAGTACGTTCAAATCCTACACACAAGCTGGCTTACTTTACCCAGGGTATGGCCGCATTGTAATGGCTCACAAGCCAATATACTTCGTAAGTACACACAAGTATAGTGGCGTGTAAGTTAGATACAATTTTTTAAAAATTTTAAATATTTTTAATTTCCTATACAATTGTTATACACAAGTATCCCATATCGTGAAGTACACGAAATCGATTACATTGTGTGCACTTACACGTTTTTCTAAAGGGATATAACGAAGTTTTGACTGAAAATTGTATAAAACGAGTAAAAAGGTTAAAGTCGGGCATGCCGACTATAGAATACCCTACACCAGTCTGGGTAAAAGCCAACTAATGTCACCAAAATCAATAGGCTGCGTTATTGGGCCAATATAGGTCTGTGTACCAAATTTCATCAAAATATCTTAATATTTGCGACCTGCAGCGTATAAACAGTATAATTTTGGTAGGACCCTTATATGGGCACTAGGTCTAAACATGGACCGATGTTCATCAAATTCAATAGGCTTCGTCCGTGGGCCAAAATAGGTCTGTGTACCAAATTTCGTCAAAATATCTTAATATTTACGACGTGCATCGTATAAACAATATAATTTTGGGGGGACCCTTATATGGGCACTAGGTCTAAACATAGACCGATGTTCACCAAAATCAATAGGCTTCGTCCTTCGGCTGCCATAAGTCGGTGTACCAAATTTCATCAAAATATCTTAATATTTGCGACCTGCAGCGTATAAACAATATAATTTTGGTAGGACCCTTATATGGGCACTAGGTCTAAACATGGACCGATGTTCACCAAAATCAATAGGCTTTGTCCTTGGGCCAAAGTAGGTCTGTGTACCAAATTTTATCAAAATATCTTAATATTTGCGACCTGCAGCGTATAAACAATATAATTTTGGTAGGACCCTTATATGGGCACTAGGTCTAAACATGGACCGATGTTCACCAAAATCAATAGGCTGCGTTACTGGGCCAATGTAGGTCTGTATACCAAATTTTATCAAAATATCTTAATATTTACGACCTGCAGCGTATAAACAGTATAATTTTGGTAGGACCCTTATATGGGCACTAGGTCTAAACATGGACCGATGTTCACCAAAATCAATAGGCTGCGTTATTGGGCCAATATAGGTCTGTGTACCAAATTTCATCAAAATATCTTAATATTTACGACCTGCAGCGTATAAACAGTATAATTTTGGTAGGACCCTTATATGGGCACTAGGTCTAAACATGGACCGATGTTCACCAAAATCAATAGGCTGCGTTATTGGGCCAATATAGGTCTGTGTACCAAATTTCATCAAAATATCTTAATATTTACGACCTGCAGCGTATAAACAATATAATTTTGGTAGGACCCTTATATGGGCACTAGGTCTAAACATGGACCGATGTTCAAAAAAATCAAACTTGTTCGTCCTTGGGCCAACATAGGTCTATGTACCAAATTTCATCGAAATATCTTAATAGGTGCGACCTGTAGAGTGCGTACAAGATTGCATGGACAGACAGACAGACGGACGGACGGACGGACGGACGGACGGACGGACGGACGGACAGACGGACATCGTTAAATCGAAATTAAAAAAAATTCTGAACCGATCGGTATACTATAAGGTGGGTCTACGACCAATATTTTTTGGTGTTACAAACATCAGCACAAACTTATAATACCCTGACCACATAGTGGTGTAGGGTATAATAACGGGTTTTTTTTTAAATATAACTAGGTACGGAGAGGTAAAAAGCACTAAAAAATACCCGAAAAGCACCAAAATCGCAACACTGCACCTTATAAAGAAATGATCAACAGTTTATCTTTATGTAGTTTAAGAAAATAAACAACCCGTATGTAGTAGACCGTACCATCTTACAGGCAAAAAAAAAACGTGCGCGGTACACCCTCAAATATAAAGTATTTTTGAAAGGCAATTCCAAAAAAAAAAAAAAATTTTCCCGAAAGTAGGGGTCGCCTTTTTCAATTTTTCGTTATAGCTTCGGCATTTAAAATCGGATTTTAAAGTGTGATATATCGATTTTTTTGCCTCGAGGCAAAGGAGAAATCCAATGAAAAAAATTTAAAAAGGCGATCCCTACGTTCGGCAACCAAAAAAATAAATAAAAAAATCTGCTGGGTTTATCGAAAAACTTCCTTAGCAAAAGTTTAACGATTTTTTGCGAGCTTTAATTTTCTGACATTAGGGTTGTACATTAGGGTAGTCTCAACTGGGATCTGGGAACGGGAAACTTGAGGTCAATGGTCCTTAGAGCAAAACATTGTTCCCCTCGAAAGAAAAACATCGATGTATCATAATTTAAGATCCGACTGTAAATGCCAAAGATAACGAAAAATGAAAATGGCGACCCCTACGTTCGGCAAAAAAAAAATTTTGGAATTGCCTTGCAAAAATACTTTATATTTGAAGGTACACCGCTCACTTTTTTTTGCCTGTAAGGTGGTACGGTCTAATGGACATGGATACATGTTCATGAGCATGAACCAACATACATTCAACCTGTATGGATTCATATGTATCGATTTTTAGCTGGGTTAGTAAAAAAAAAATTATAATTTTATAAAAAGAAATTCATTTTATAAAAAGAAATTAATTTATAAAAAAAACGAGTAAAAAGGTTAAAGTCGGGCATGCCGGCTATTCAATACCCTACACCAGTCTGGTGTATTGTTTGGATCCGAAATTCGAATGGGTTAAAATGGGGCTTATGTCAACATTTTCTATAATGTGAGTCAGCGCACCAAATTTCATTAAAATATCTTAATATTTGCGACCTGCAGTTTGTAACCAAACCAATTTTGGGGGGACCCTTATATGGGCACTAGTTCTAAACATGGACCGCTGTTCACCAAAATCAATAGGCTTCGTCCTTGGGCCAACATAGGTCTATGTACCAAATTTCATCAAAATATCTTAATATTTGCGACCTGCAGCGTATAAACAATATAATTTTGGGGGGACCCTTATATGGGCACTAGTTCTAAACATGGACCGATGTTCGCCAAAATCAATAGGCTTCGTCCTTGGGCCAAAATAGGTCTATGTACCAAATTTCATCAAAATATCTTAATATTAATACCTGCAGCGTATAAACAGTATAATTTTGGTAGGACCCTTATATGGGCACTAGGTCTAAACATAGACCGATGTTCACCAAAATCAATAGGCTGCGTTATTGTGCCAATATAGGTCTGTGTACCAAATTTCATCAAAATATCTTAATATTTGCGACCTGCAGCGTATAAACATTATAATTTTGGTAGGACCCTTATATGGGCACTAGGTCTAAACATGGACCGATGTTCACCAAAATCAATAGGCTGCGTTATTGGGCCAATGTAGGTCTGTGTACCAAATTTCATCAAAATATCTTAATATTTACGACCTGCAGCGTATAAACAGTATAATTTTGGTAGGACCCTTATATGGGCACTAGGTCTAAACATGGACCGATGTTCACCAAAATCAATAGTTCAAAAAAATTAAACTTGTTCGTCCTTGGGCCAACATAGGTCTGCGTACCAAATTTCATCAAAATATCTTAATAGTTGCGACCTGTAGAGTGCGCACAAGATTGCATGGACAGACAGACAGACGGACGGACAGACGGACATCGTTAAATCGAAATAAAAAAAAATTCTGAACCGATCGGTATACTATAAGGTGGGTCTACGACCAATATTTTTTGGTGTTACAAACATCAGCACAAACTTATAATACCCTGACCACATAGTGGTGTAGGGTATAATTACGTAGTCGTGAACGGAATCGATCTCGAGACCTTCTGACTTAGACCTTCTTAACAAAATATTGTAATTTTTATCAAATCAGTGTATTATTTTTGGAACAGTTGGCTATTTCTGCCGGGAATCTTATTTAACACCAAATAAATGTAGATGTTATGTAGTACCCAAATATATTCCGGGACCTAATTTTATCTGCTATTTTTCGGGAAGTTTTATATCTCAATCGCCAAATATATTGCTGTATCTAATTCGACTGGCACTTTTCGGGTTAATTTAATCTTACCAAATCCTCAAATATATTGTAGGATATAATTCGATCTGTCATTTTTCGGATAAATTTAGATATAACTTAATCCCCAAATATATTGCTGGATCTAATTCGATCTGCCATTTTTCGAATCAATTTAGATCTAAGTTTATCCCCAAATATATGGCTGGATCTAATTCGATCTGCCATTTTTCGGTTCAAATTAGATCCCGAAGGATAAACTTAGATATTATTGGACCTCCCAATTTTGAGATATAAGTTGGTCGTACTTTGTCCCCATGTATAAAATAGGATCTAATATGATATCATTGGATACACCCAATTTTGAGATCTAGATCAGCTAGATATTACAGCAGATATTAAAGAATATCAAATTGGAGAGGATTAGATATTGCGCCAGATCAATTTTTTTACTCGGGAAAATCGGAAATATAGTCCATATGGGCGATAGGTCGAAATATGGGCCCCGTGGAAGAAAGCTTAGATCTGCTCAGATCTGTTTAGATCTAATTAGATATTAATGAATTTATGTAGATCTGGTTCCAGATCAGATACCTGATCAGATATGGTATATGTGAAACATTTTATTGCCAGATCTGAATAGATCTAGTGAGATATCTGTTCATATTTTAATTGATCTGGACAACTGGGAAATTTTTATGACCAGACGTGAGCAGATCTGGTCAGATTTGGTATCAGATCTGGTACCAGATCTTATTCATTTAAGTTGGCACCAAAATATAAATGTACAAACAAACTTTGTTTGAAGAATTACTCTGTAATAAGATCAGATTATAGGTATCAGTTTTTAAGTTTAGTTTAAAGCCAAAATCAAATTAGATCTGATTATATATGGTTCGCCAGATCTTCCTAGATCTAATCAGATCTAATTAGATCTCAAATTTGTCTCCAATTTTGAGATCTAGTTAGATCCGGTACAATCAGATCTATTGAGATCTGATCTTTTTACACGGGCGGATACTATCCAAAATCAATAGGCTTTGTCTATGGGCCTATGTGAATCAGTGTACCAAATTTCAGTAAAGTATCTTCATATATGCCACTTGTAGCGTACGAACAAGCCAATTTTGGGGGAACCTTAATATGGACACTAGGTCTAAATATACACAGATATGAGTCAGTGTACCAAATATCATCAGAATATCTTAATATTTGCAGTCTGCAGCGTGCGCACAGGAGTACATCGACAGACGGACGGACGGACAGACAGACAGACGAACATTTTTGAATCGAAACAAAAAGTGATTCTGAGTTGATCGGTATACTTAAAGCTGTTTCTTGATTCAATATTTTTTGGTGTTACAAACATCAGCGCAAACTTTTTGTAAATTTAGTGAAGCTATTTTCTTTGAGTGTATTATTGGTATAAATAAATATTTTCATAATTAGCCTTCATGGAAGCAGTGGATGCTGTAAATTTGATTTTGAAAAAAAACATAAACATAAAAAGAAAAATATGTACAGCTGGTAAAGTTTCTTAACATTGATGTTGCATATTGCAACATCCGTCTGATGTAGTTTTTTTATTAAAGAATTTTTTCAATTTCAAACGAATCTACAATGTATTCGAAAAAAGTATGTTTATTTAGTTTATAATTCAAACGAGCACTTGAAAGTTTTCATTTAATAGTTTTTTTGAACTGTGGTCATATCTTCATTTATTTTTTTTTTTTCGATTCTTATATTATTTTCAATGTTACCTCATTTATGGAAAAAGGGGAAATTAAATACAAATGTCAAATATTGACGTTTTACGGGTCAATGGGTAAATTTGCTTTGATATTTAAATAAAATAAGGCTTGAGAACGAAATGACTAGTGCATACATTTTCACTTGTAAATCATTATTTAAGTAAACAAAAATATTATTTTTAATAACGTTAGCATTGAAAAATATAATTGCAAATTGTGTCCAAGTATTAACGATACTGCATAATTTATTTTGCGTGAAAATATAATAGGAATTTTTAATGAAAATCCGAAAATCCTAGAGAGGCAAATCCGCCAAAGTGTCCAGAACTCAGGCCAGTGGAGAGATATTGGGCATTGGTAAAAAGAGAGATGAAGAAGAGAACAAAGCAAGCCCCCGATAACGTGAACAATTTTTATCGGAAATGGAGTTTTTCAAGCAAGAAGATCACTGAAAATACTGTTAAAGCCGTAATGTGTGGTATTCAATATTAAGTACAAAATTTCATACAAAACAATCAGTATATCTTAATTATTAATAAAATGTGAATTTAAATGAAATTCCTTTCAATAAAATGCTATTTTTATCTAAAAATGACATTTATTTGAAAAGTTATTGCGATTAATTCGTGCACTAGTTATTTCGTACGCAAGCCTTAGAGGGTAGAAGGTGGTATTTGTTTATTTTTTTATTCTTCAAAACACCTGTTGTTCTTTAGTTTTTTGAACATTTATTTATGAGTAAATAGTTTATACGCAGAATTACTAATTTAAAGCTTTGTTGCAAATTAAATTGAGTGTAAATTTTGTTTATGTTTAAAACAGTTTACCCTATTTTTTAACAAATCGATTTAGGAAAGAAATATCAAAATCAAATGAACTTTTTAATACTTAACACTAGAGATGGGCGCGTAAAACGAAATTTTTGTGTCACGCGTGAAAATGATAGCACTCACGTGACTCGTATGTGAGCGTGAGTTAAAAAATTTTTGTGCGTGAGTAAATTTTTGTGCGTGAGTAAATTTTTGTGCGTGAGTTTGCGTGATTATATTAAACCATATTGCGATACTTTACAATTTTGGAAAAATTTCAGAGATCTTCCCCTGCTTCAAATAATGTGTATTCCAGTAAGTTGAGGTACTAGCGAACGGGTGTTTTATACTTCTGCCAGAATTCTTATGTAAAGAAGAAATCGACTTCTTGTACAAAACATTGAAAAATTTTGTTCCTACACAAAAATTTGGAATAACATTTTTAAGTTATTTTTAATTTCACAATTTTCTTGAGCGTAAGGTTAGTTTTTTATATATAAAAAGTTCTTTATTTTCGATATTTCGCTACTCCATTGTGTAGCATCTTCAGGAAATAACAAAATTATAAACAAAAAAAATTATAAAAATTTAAGAAAAATAAATTTGTTTATAATTTTGTTAATTTGTTATTTCTTGAAGATGCTACACAATGGAGTAGCGAAATATCGAAAATAAAGAACTTTTCATATATAAAAAACTAACATGACGCTCAAGAAAATTGTGAAATTAAAAATTAAAATAGAAGGTTAAATAAACGACAAGAATTTTTAAGTTATTTAAAAATTTTATAAAATTAAATTAAAGGAATTAAATGTGATAAAATCCCAAAACCTAATTAACAAATTATGCAAAATAATCTGTTAAAACCCTACGGGGAATGAGGAGTCAATTGCCCTCCAAGGACCTATCCCGTGACCGGTCAACCGAAGGCATATTACTAAATTAGTACAAATATCCGTTATTTTCACTGTTGCTTTTAAAAAACTACCGCAATAAAAAAACAAAATTCGCGGCATATTTTTAAAAATATTTTTTATTTATTTTACTCTTTTATTTATTTTGAACTTTATTTTTTCACGATTTGCTTATTTTAGCTCTTATTTTAAATTTCTATAATGTTTTGCTAAGAAATTTTAAGTTTTGTATTTTCAACGTTTTTTATACCCTACACCACTATGTGGTATTATAAGTTTGTGCTGATGTTTGTAACACCAAAAAATATTGGTCGTAGACCCACCTTATAGTATACCGATCGGTTCAGAATTTTTTTTTATTTCGATTTAACGATGTCCGTCTGTCCGTCCGTCCGTCCGTCTGTCTGTCCATGCAATCTTGTGCGCACTCTACAGGTCGCACCTATTAAGATATTTTGATGAAATTTGGTACGCAGACCTATGTTGGCCCAAGGACGAACAAGTTTGATTTTTTTGAACATCGGTCCATGTTTAGACCTAGTGCCCATATAAGGGTCCTACCAAAATTATACTGTTTATATGCTGCAGGTCGTAAATATTAAGATATTTTGATGAAATTTGGTACACAGACCTATATTGGCCCAATAATGCAGCCTATTGATTTTGGTGAACATCGGTCCATGTTTAGACCTAGTGCCCATATAAGGGTCCTACCAAAATTATACTGTTTATACGCTGCAGGTCGTAAATATTAATATATTTTGACGAAATTTGGTACACAGACCTATATTGGCCCAATAACGCAGCCTATTGATTTTGGTGAACATCGGTCCATGTTTAGACCTAGTGCCCATATAAGGGTCCTACCAAAATTATACTGTTTATATGCTGCAGGTCGTAAATATTAAGATATTTTGATGAAATTTGGTACACAGACCTATATTGGCCCAATAACGCAGCCTATTGATTTTGGTGAACATCGGTCTATGTTTAGACCTAGTGCCCATATAAGGGTCCTACCAAAATTATACTGTTTATACGCTGCAGGTCGCAAATATTATGATATTTTGATGAAATTTGGTACATAGACCTATGTTGGGCCAAGGACGAAGCCTATTGATTTTGGTGAACATCGGTCCATGTTTAGAACTAGTGCCCATATAAGGGTCCCCCCAAAATTGGCTTGGTTACAAACTGCAGGTCGCAAATATTAAGATATTTTAATGAAATTTGGTGCGCTGACTCACATTATAGAAAATTTTGACATAAGCCCCATTTTAACCCATTTGAATTTCGGATCCAAACAATACACCAAACTGGTGTAGGGTATTGTATAGTCGGCATGCCCGACTTTAACCTTTTTACTCGTTTAATGTTAAAGCTGTTTTAGTTTTAACAATTGGTATTTCATTTAACTTTTTTTTTAACTTAAGGAAAATTTTTAAAATTTTTATTTATATTATCAGAGTTTTTGAGGTAAATTTCTAATTTTTAATTGATTTAATTTAATTATGGCCAAAGCAAAAAACAAGTCAACTGCCATTAAGGGACCTATCCCGTGACTGGTCAATCGGGGGCATACTGAAGGCACTTCCACTATATGTGTGTGTGTGTTAATGTTGTTTTCTTTTCTATTTTTTTATTTTCCATGTTTTTTTATTTGCTGTGTGTGTGTTTGTTTTTTCTTTCTCTTTATTTGAACAGAAACGAAAAATATATAACTTAACCATCAGCCAGCCATCACGCATAAGCAACATTAGCTCAGACGGTAGAGCGTTTGCCTCACAAGCAGAAGGTTGTGTTATCGAGCCCTACTTCGGCGCCAAGTAGATTATTTTTAATTCTTAATTTTTTATTAGTTTATTTGAAAAGCTATTTTTAGACACACCTTACTGCCACAATGTGTCTAAACTGTGGCAATTGGTCATTTCCAATGACAACGCCATGTTAAAGTGATATGTCTCTTTCAAACAAAAAGACCGATCAACGACCGGTTTCCACTCCCTTGGGACCTATCCTGCGTGTCATCTGGGACCGGTCCCTTTCCCCGTAGGGAAGCATGTCCCTATCCAAATTTTATCCTTGAATAATGCAATCGTCAGGGGGCGACGTTTTTAGTATTTCTAGAAATATTTGTTAAGTTAAAGTGCAAACTCAATGAGAATATTTAAAGCGTTTCTAAACATTTAAAAGATCAAAGAAAAAACAAAAAAATACCACAATTTGCTTTGTCATCTTCCAATATACTACTCTGTTGTTTTGACAGATCTAGCAATGTAGTGACATCCATTCAAGTATAATCAACAATAGAAAATGTTTTCTAGTGTCAGTAATATTTATATTTGCACAAGCACTTGCATATTAGTTAAATTTTTTAACAAAATTTTTTTATACCCAGTGTAGAAAATCATTACCAGATATGTGGTTATGTAACTATATACCTGGTAATGGTAACTAGTTACTTTCCTTATTACATTTCTTATTACTTTTGTATGGCGATGTCGCGAAAAATAATTATTTTGCTTACACACCAGCATACGCAAAATCTAAAAAATGTCATTACCTATATGCTTACCAGTACTGACAAAAAGAATATGAGTCTAAAAATAGATTTTCAAAAAAAAAGTTTTATAAAGAAAAATACTTTTTTATTGTAAATTTTTTTTAATAAAATTTTCTAGTGCGGGAATCGAACCTGGGACTCCCGGTTGCCAGTCAAAAGCTCTACCATCTGAGCTATATCGACATGTAATATTTGATAGATAAAACCATAATTGACCTGCTGAAAACAAGTCAGCTTACTCGCCAACATACAAAAAATCAAAAAATATTTGGTTACATATATCCTTACCAGTGTTGAAAAAATATTGAGTCTAAAAATAGATAACACACCCAACTATTGATTGGTATTGGTAAACGAATTTTGTACTACACTCAACCAAAAAAGTCTGTAATGGCTACTGAAAATGTTGCTGTTATTACGGGAAATTTAACTGTTTTGAGGCCAGCGGTATTTTTTGCTAATTTTAGCAACACATGTCTGCTGATCTGTCGTACAATAAAATTAGTAGAAAAAATTAGTAGCCGCTACTAAATTTTAGTAAAATTTATGTAAAATGCAATTCAAAATCGATTTGCTAAAATCAGTTAAAAAACTTACTAAATATCATAATTTTAGTACAATGAAATTAGTATAAATCAGGGATGATAAAGTTAGTACTATAGTACTTTTTATGGTACTATTAGAACCTCAAAAGTATTATGGTACTCCTATGACTCATTTAGTACTATTTACAAATTTTCATATTTTTTTTTTTTTTAATTTTCATACTAAATATTGTATTTAAAATTAACAAATTAACTATCAGAGTTGAAAATACGTAATTGAAAAAAACAAATTATTCAAATATGTACACAAAAATATTAAAAATAAGGTGAATTAAAATTTTTCGAAAATTTAGAATTTTTGATTAAAAAAAGATCTTTATAATCTTAACTTTAAATTGTTGTGATAACCAAGAAGTTGCGTTCATCGAGGTTGATGTTAATTGAGGTGGTACTTACTACCTAATTTCGTAAAACACTTGGGTGAAGTGAAGGGAACTTTCAATGTAAATTGTTTTTGTAACAAAAACAATTTCTATAGAAATAACGCAACACTTCACCGAAGTGTTTTAGAAAATTACCCCCTTAATTTAATTGTTGAATAAATCAAATAAGCTGAATTGATTAAATCCCTTTAAAATAATTTTAACCTTCCAACGAATCTAAAAAACCATGAAACAAAACAAAATATTTGTAATATTTCGGACTTTTCCGAGCACAAAACGCTGTAAAAAAGAGCCGGGAGGAACTAAGCCAAATTTGAGACTTGGTCTTTGCCCGGAATGATACTACCTCACTAACGAATAAAATTAAATAGGTACGGTGAAAGAAATCAAATAAAATTGCTTTGATTGGGTTATACCATTAAATACCAATACATTCAATACCAAATAGGACCTCTTCATGATTACTAAGTCAAAACATGGACCGATTCTAACCATTCTCAATAGCGTTAGTAATCGATGCAGTAGAAACTTATGTACCAAATTTCGTAAAATCATGTTTTAAAATGCGACCTGTAGTTTGATTATAGGGATCGATCGTTCATTTTGTACGGACAGACGAACCGACATCATAAGCACCAACTCAATACACTCAAGGAGTGGTGTAGATACAAAAAATATTTTTTGGTACTATGGAGGTCGAAAAAGTGCTATTTTTTAAGCAAGTTGGTACTATTTTGAAAATCCCATTTATCATCCCTGGTATAAATAATTAGTTGCAGCTACTAAATTTCAGTAAATTGCTGTAAACTGTAATTTAAAATCAATCTGCTGAAAATTGTACTAAAAAATAAAAAAATTGTAAAATCAAAAAAAGAATGTTTTTCTTTCGATTGTAACAAGCGTATAATTACTTCATCGTACTTGAAATTTGGAGTCAAAATTGCAAACGGTTCTCCAGTTATTGCCGTTTTATGCATTAGAGATGCAATAAAATTTTGTGGGTGTTATTTCTAAACTAAGAATATATCAATAGTACCAAATATAAACTAAACAAGAATTGTAAAAAATCAAAAAAAAATTATTTTTAAATTAGTATGTTTTTCTGCTAAATTTAGCACTCGGTTTTAAAAAATTAGTAAAACATTTTACTGAAATCAGCAGCGAAAATTAGTAAAAAAATTCGTAATTTGTAATAAGAGAATAGCAAAAATGATTACTAAAAATAAAAATTGTACTAATAATCAGTATAAAAATAGTATAGTGCGATTGGAAACTGTTTACAAACTTTTGTATCTGAGTGTACAAGTAAATAAAAAAAATGGAAAAGAAAAAAGTAGAAAAGAAAACAACACTAACACACACACAAATATAGTGGAAGTGCCTTCAGTATGCCCCCGATTGACCGGTCACGGGATAGGTCCTTTAATGGCAGTTGACTCGTTTTTTGCGTTGGCCATAATTAAATTAAAAAATCAATTAAAAATTAGAAAATTATCTCAAAAACTCTAATAATATAAATAAAAATTTAAAAAATTGCCCTTATGCTAAAAAGAAAATTAAATGAAATACCAATTGTTAAAACTACAACAGCAAAAAAATATAAAAATTTAAAATAAGAGCTAAAATAAGCCAATTGTAAAAAAATAAAGTTCAAAATAAATAAAAGAGTAAAATAAATAAAAAAATATTTTAAAAAATATGCCGCGAATTTTGAAAATTTTCAGAAAATACTTAAAAAATTAATTCATTCTCTTTGGTTCATATTTGTACTAATTTAGTAATATGCCTTTGGTTGACCGGTCACGGGATAGGTCCTTGGAGGGCAATTACCTCCTCATTCGCCGTAGGGGTGTAGTGGGTAGAGAGTTGGCCTTGTACGCCGGATTTCCGAGTTCGATTTCCGAAAAAGACAAAAGTTAAATGTTTTTTTTTTTTTTAATTAAAATAAAATATTCATGTGCTTCATACATGGGACTAATTTATTAGGTGGACTAATTAATTGATGATTTCATTACCATTGCATTGATATCAATTGTAATGAAATTATTTTCATTACCATTTTTCTAATTAATGGTAATGATTCTAAAATTTAATTTCATTGATTAATAACAATGATTTTAAATTTCGTTACCATTGATAACACTATGCGACAGTCAAAATCGGGATGGGATGAAACCAACGGGAAATGTTATATCGGTCAAAAACAAGTTATACGTGTCCCGGCGTTTCGCTAGGTCACCGCTAGGAATCGCGATATATCTTTTTTTTGACATAACTCGAGAACCACTAGTCCGATTTTGCTCAAACAATTTTAAAAAAATTACAATTCCTTTAATCTGTTCATATAACGTTTTTCTATATACTCAACAGTTTTGCCGGTAAAAATAAATGTTTGTTACCGCTACCATAAAAATCAATAACCTCTTGTTTATTACTTTTTTTTAATATTTTAGGCAAAAAATATTTTTTTCTTCATACATTTATTTTTACCGGCAAAACTGTTGAGTATATAGAAAAACGTTATTTGAACAGATTAAAGGAATTGTAATTTTTAATTTTTTTTAAATTGTTTGAGCAAAATCGGACTAGTGGTTCTCGAGTTATGTCAAAAAAAAAGACCACCAAAGGTCAAATCGATATATCTCGATTCCTAGACTTGACCCTGCGAAACGCCGGGACACGTATAACTTCTTTTTTACCGATATAACTTTCCCCGGTAGTTTCAACCCTTCCCGATCACTGACCCCTACCATTTGTCTCACAGTGTAATTAAATTTAAAAAATATAATTGCCATTGACAGAAAAACGTAAAAATGGAGTAAAACTCGCTGAAATCGAAGATGGAATATGCTCATTCTGGCTCATGCTCATTTGAAATTAAATATTACTTTCCATTCCATTGTTATTTGTATCCCGGTAAAGTTTAACGGAATGGAATGGATCCTCCTTAAAAAATTATGTTTTATAACTTTCCCGGCCAAACCCGTTGTTCGTTTTCATTTGTCTGAATTTTTTTGTAAACAAATGGTTTTTAATCAATTGTAATTAGTTTTTTTATGCATTAGTGTAATTTCAATGAAAAATATTTCATTACCATTAAGTGGTAATGAAATTTTTTTCATTGTCATTAGTTGAACTAATGGTAATGAAATCTCAATGGTAATGAGAAATTCCCATGTATGATGTGCTTAAAGAGCAAATATGACAAAGAAAATCAAAAGTAGTTGTGGTGCAGGGGGTAAGAATGTGAACTATTAACCTGAATGGCCGGGTTCAATACCAGAAAATTCAAAAAAGGTTTTTTAATTTCAATATAATTTTGTGGAACATAATACAATAATATTTATGTGGAACATAATATTGAATTAGACAACCGAATATTGGCTTTCACGACCAAAAGTATAAATTAATATAAAGATAGTTGTCGTAACCGCACGAATTCGATTGGCAACAAATTCGGTGGCCACAACTGAGACTGTTTTCTAGGTGTAAGTTCAATTTTAGCTAAAAAAAAAATAACAACTTAACCAGTTTGTTTTTAGTCTACTAATATTGAGCAAAATTTCTGCAAACTTAACAGTATAATTTATCATTTTCAATTATCTAAAAGTTAACTTAAATGTAATTGAAATTTTTTAAATTTAATAGTTTTATTTTTGATATTCTTATTTTACTAGTATTTAGCAAAAAAATTTGCTCATTTCAGCAGTTTTTTCTGCAAGGTAATTTTTAACTAATTTTATGTAGCTTTTTCTGCTATTTTTGTAGGTTTATTTCTACAAGCGTGGTAATGAATTTTTACAC
This sequence comes from Leucophora obtusa, assembly GCA_949987735.1. Lineage (NCBI taxonomy): Eukaryota > Metazoa > Arthropoda > Insecta > Diptera > Anthomyiidae > Leucophora > Leucophora obtusa. The sequence continues at coordinate 170,220,398 of OX465296.1, read as the reverse complement.
TAGGATGTATTTGCCAGGCACCAGAAAACGTTTTTTTTTTTTTGTTTTTATCAAAAATAAATATCACTAAAGTTCAAAATGTTTTTATTTCTCAATCGAAAACAAAAAATTTCAAATGTACTTTAAAACAAAAATATCCCTCAAGTTGAAATTCGAAAAATATCTTTAGGTATAAATATCAAAGATAAAAAAATTTATAAAAAAATAAAACTTTTTAAAACGTTTTAAAAAACGTTTTTTTTTTGTTTTTCATCTTTGTACTAAGTACAAAAATATGAATAGAATTTTAAAATTTTTGTTTTATTTTTATGGTGGAGATACTATTATGGTTTTTGGTTTCAAATCTGTAGAAAATCATATAATATCCTAGAGTGAACTGTTGAGCGGTACATACAAACATATATTGCAAATATTTTTTTTTTTTGCTAAAATGTTTGCCAATTGACCAGCATTTTGCACTAATATTATTCATTTTCGGAATGAAATCGCTGTATAAGTTTTCTAATTAAATTTTTGCACCATGAAACCTTTTTCGCATTCCGCCATTAATTCGCAATTTTTTAAGTGCAGATTTTTAAAATTTATAACCTAGGGACCATAATACCCATATCGCATACCAAAGTTTGGTAATTAGTTCGCAAAAAAAAATTGCCAAAAAAAATTTGCAAAAAAAAATTTTTTTCCATTAATGTATTCTCTTGCAGAATATAAATTGCTGATTAGGTTTCTTAACTATTTTTTTGTATCATAAAGGCTTTTTTCGCATTCCGCCAATATTTTGCAATTTTTTGAGTGCGGTTTTTTTAAATTTTTAACCTTAGGACAATAATTCCCATATCTTATGCCGAAGTTTGGTGGTTAGTATGCAAAGTTTCGCGAAAAAAAATTTAGCAAAAAGGAAAATTTTTCCATCAACATACTCATTTGAAGAATGTAAATCGCTGACTGAGTTTTTTAATTTATTTTTTGTACCATAAAGCTTTTTTTCGCGTTCCGCCATTATTTTGCAAATTTTTAAGCGCGGTTTTTTTTTAACTCACAACCTAGGGACTATAAACCTATATCCTATACCAAAATTATCTGGTTAGATTGCAAAAACAAAAAAAATTGGGAAAAAAAATTTTACAAAAAGGAATAGTTTTGCATCAATATACATATGTATATGTATGTAACATATGTATAGCAGAATGTTAATCGCTGATTAAGTTTAAAAAATTTTGGGTGCGGTTTTTTAAAATTCATTAATTTGGGACTATGATACCCATATCTTATGCCAAAGTTTGGTAGTTCTTACGCAAAAAATTTCGCGAAAAATAAATTTTGCAAAAAGGAAAATTTCTGCATCAACATATTCGTTTGCAGAATGTAAATCGCTGACTGAGTTTTTTAATTTATTTTTTGTACCACAAAGCTTTTTTTCACGTTCCGCGATTTTTTTGCAATTTTTTAAGTGCGGTCTTTTAAAATTCATAATCTTGGGACTATAAGACCAATATTCTCATATCAAAGTTTGGTGGTTAGTTTGCAAAAAAAAATTCGCGAAAAAAATTTTCCGAAAAGAAAATTTTTTGCATCAGTGTATTTGTTTGCAGAATGTAAATTTCTGATAAGAATTTTTAATTCATTTGTTGTACCATAAAGTTTTTTTTCGCGTTCCGACATTAGTTTGCAATTTTTTAAGTGGGGTTCTTTAAAATCCATAATCTAGGGACTATAATACATATATCCTATACCAAAATTAGCTAGTTAGATTGCAAAAACAAAAAATCACGACAAAAATTTTTGCACAAAGGAATAGTTTTGCATCAATATATTTGCTTGCAGAATGTTAATCGCTGATTAAATATCAAAATTAAAATTTTGTACCATAAAGCCTTTTTTCGCATTCCGCCATTATTTTTAAATTTTTTAAGTGCAGTTTTTGTGGTTAGTTGCTCACAAATCATATGGTTTTAATGACCACAGTTTGTCTTTTGCACAAAATTATTCAGCCTATATTGCTTTGTAGAAGTCTTTTCGGCTGAAATTTTTATTACTTTTTAATAACTATTGGATGCAGAAATGTGTCTGTGAATGTTGTTTTAAGAATTTTTACAAAATTTATATGTAATTGTAATCAGAAAAAACTAAAAAAAACGTTTTAAAACGTTTTATTTTGTTTTTTCCTCAATACAAAAAAACGTTTTTTTTTTTGTTTTTTCCTCAGTACAAAATAAAAATAATTCTCAACTTTCCTGAAAATATCAGTACGGATATTTTTTAAATTTTGTTTTCGAAAAGAAAACAAAAAATAAAAAAATTGATGAAAACAAAATATCCATCAAGAAAAATAAATTCATTTGTACACAAGTGATTTTTTTTTTATTGAGGAAAAAACAAAATAAAACGTTTTAAAAGTATTAATATCGGGTGCCTGGTATTTGCTGAGTTATATTAGAACAACTTGCCGAGTCAAAGAAGTGATCAAATAACAAATTTATATGAATTTTATTAAATTCAAACTTTTATTTTTAATTCTGATAAGTTCAAGCAAACAAATCTTTCATTCTCCAGCAATACTTTTGAAGTGCTCAGAAATCATGACTTTTAAAGTAGACTAAAGTATTAACTTTTTTCATAAGTGACTATAATTTTTTCAGCTCCCTTGAAAATATTTATTTATTTTAAAAAAAAATCTAAAAGGCATCATAAAAGTCTCATTAATGACTCAGAAATAGAAGAAAGTATTTTAGCCTTTTATGAGTCACGAAAAAACGGAAGTAATGGGCAAAATACTCTTTCTGGTATGTTTTCAAAAGGATTTAAGGATTTGTAATGACTCTTTTCAGAGGCTAAACTAGTGATTTACAAACATGGAACAAAGGAATTTCCGTTTTTTTTTTTTTTATAAACAAAAACAAAATACACTTACAAGAAGAAAATTCGTGTTTGTTAATCACCACCCACAAAGTGTGGGCATGGAATTTTGTGTCTTATTCAATCATAGAAATTTTAGAGAAAATCATAATACTTACACTATGGTTGCGTACTGTTGGGCATAAATGTTGAAAGAATTTTGTATAATAATCCCACCACTATATAAAGTTGTTGAAATATTTTTTCAATATAAATATCTGTTGAATATTGCAATAATTGAACTATGTACAACTGGTAAAATTTCCGGTGTTTTGTAATGTGTAATAACAGAAAAAAAAATTGTTAAAGTTGACTTATGGTTGAAGCCGTTAATTTATTTTATACAGTTTGTTCTGTAATGGTTTCTACTACATATATTTGTTTTGGTTACCTTAGAAACCACAATAAAACGTGTGTTTATGAATAAATTTGTGCACTCTTTGTTGGAAAACGGAAAAAACACGTTTTTAACACGTAAAGGATTTAAAAAATTTGCAGATTTTTATTGATTTTTCTTGTATTTTTTATTAAACCGAAACGAAAACAAAAAACAAATAAAGTTAATGCGGCTTTAAATCGAAACTGGAGAGACACACAATAGAGTCTCAAACATAGAAGAATTGAAAGAAGAAGAATAAAAGTGTTGAGGAAGTCAATGGAACACAAATAATAGCAATATCTATGACTTGTATTGAAATGTTGGCGCGGTGTTGTTGACGTTTTTTCTTCAACAGTAATAGGCAGCTATTAAGTGTAAACACAAACGTCAATCCAATTAGAAAAACAAATGGTTTTAAATTACAGTTTTATATATATATATATTTTTACTTCTTTTTAAAAAAACTAAAACAATGCAGTCACTTGAAAAGCGGGAAAATGCCACTTTATTAGAATATAAATATTTTTTTTAAATTTGCACTTCACTTTTATGATTTGTAAGTAACTTTTTCAAAATATTATAACAAACACTTATACGCCTTAGTGGACGTTGATTTCTTATTGGAATCACTTTGTAACGCGTTAAAACGTCGTTAGATTTAACGCCTTATGCGTTAAAGCGCTTTAATTTTCAATTAACCGCTTATTTTCACTACCGGAATTAATTTTTTTTTTGTAAAAATTATTATATGAAATTATTAAAATTTTCTTTAAAATGATATAAAGAAACAGAAAAGGAAACGCAACACGACGCGACGACGATTATGTACACCGAAAAATATGAGAAAAAAAAACACGTTCGTTTTAAGAACTCAACAATGCTGAACTGATTTCATATGAAAATTTTGTTACCCTGTCAGGTATCTTCATCACAAGTAGCCAGACACACACATGTAGCAGCGTAACACTTTTGCGCAAAAACATCATCATCAACAACAAAAACAAACAAAAAACGAAAAAAGAAAATCTAAGAAAACTGAATCGGAAAATAAAGGGAAATTAACAAAACAACAGTCAAACACAAAATGCTCTAGTGTGCGGTCTTTTTTGTTAAAAAAAGAAAAAAAACTTTTTACACTGGGCAACATAAAAATATGAAAACAAATGTTAAATAAAGACAATAAATAGGACAATTAAATGGTACACTCAACCAAAAAAGTGTGTAATGGCTACTGAAAATTTTGCTGTTATTACGGGAAATTTAACTGTTTTGAGCCCAGCGGTATTTTTTGCTAATTTTAGCAACACATGTCTGCTGATCTGTAGTACAACAAAATTAGTAGAAAAAGTTAGTAGCCTAAATTTCAATAAATTGATGTAAACTGCAATTTAAAATCAATCGGCTGAAATTAGCAAAAAAGTGTACTAAAAAATAAACAAACTGTAAAATTGATATTTAGTAAGTTTTTTAACTGATTTTAATAAATCGATTTTTAATTGCAGTTTACACCAATTTTGCTAAAATTTAGTAGCGACTACTAATTTTTTCTACTAATTTTGTTGTACTACAGATCAGCAGACATGTGTTGCTAAAATTAGCAAAAAATTGAGCCCAGCAGTAAATTTCCCGTAATAAAAGCTAAATTTTCAGTAGCCATTACAGACTTTTTTGGTTGAGTGTATAAGATGGTCAGTACCCACCCAGCAAAAAAAGAGATGCCGAAGCAGTAGAAAAATCACTACAATTGATGTTCTAGATGTACTTCTTTTTTAACATAAACACTAATGATTTTAACATTGAGTTGGCATAGGAGAGGAGTACTCTCACTTCAACATTTTTTCAGTACTTTTTGAACAAGTGCAAAGGAAGCTATTTTTTGCCAATTAAAAGTTTAAAAAATTCTTTACAAAAAAAATTATATTTTTTTTATTATTATTATTATTATTATTATATTATTATTTATCTACCGCTGAGCTATTCTTTGATGTGAAAGTTGACTGGCATAAAAACACCACTTTGTTAATGCCAGATATTGTTCCTTATTCTCTGTAATAAAAGTATTTACTAAACAAGTGGAAAAGGTGCACACCAATTCAATATTGTTTTCAGTACAATTTTTACAGGTGCAAAAAAAGCAATTTATCACCGTTTTTTTATATATATGTACATATTTTTTAAAATTTTACAATTAAAAAAATATTGAATTTAAACAAATAAAAACTAATTATAATATTAAAAATATAAAAGAATAAAAAAATAATAAAAATATAGTGGCCCCACCGGGAATCGAACCCGGGACCCTGTTTGGAAATGCCAAATGATACCAAAATCACTTTTTACGATCTCTTTTAGAGCAATTACTCTTTAGAAGCAATACTTAAGTGATTTTTTGTATGTGGTTCAGAAGTAATTCTAAAAAAGCTGTAAAAATGTAATAACGGATACTTTGGAACCAATGAAAGAACTGATTTTTTAAAGCTGTTCAGAATAACTTCTAAAAAAGCAGTAAAAATACACTAACAGATATTTGTGAAGCTTTGAATAAAATAAAACTAGTTTTATAAAATATATGAAGCTTTTTCATCAAATTTAAGAAATTTTGAATTTAGTTTGTGAAGACAACTTTATTAGTTTACCTTAAATATTTCAATAAAACCTGTCTAGTAAAATTCTCTCTGTATACCATTACTCTTAAAATATCGTTACCGAAATAATCTAAAATAGCGTTACCCTTACCGATAACCGCAAGGTTTTGGTTACCATCAATGGTTATAATTGATATCAATGCAATAATAATTAAATCATCAATTAATTAGTACACTCAAATAAGTAGTCCCATGTATGATTATTGTCAATGTCATATAGACAGTCTCAATTAATAATATAACTAGGGGAAGTTTTTTTTTTGTCATTTGCCATTAAATACCATTGTCGCCATTTTTGTCATTACCTAGTAGGGACATAAATATTGTTACTACTTTGAACATACCCATTAGAATAGTAAAATTGAACATACCCTTTTATTATCACATGTTTTTTGAAAGGTAACCTCTATAGCGTTAGTCAGTTACGGGAATTTGAAATTGTGTTAACTTTAACCATGGAGTGGTCAGATAAAGAAAACCGTATCGCAGTTATAGCACTTTTTAAGTGTGGAAAGAAAAAAAATTATATTTTCAAAACGCTTCGCCCGCTTGGCATTAGTCGCATGTTCGTCTACAGGTGCATACAATTGTTCGAGGAGACCGGAGATATAAAAGACCGCCCCCGGTCGGGCTGCCCACGTACCGTTCGGACACAGCAAGTAATCAAAGCCGTCAAAGCAAGAATTCAACGAAAACCTCTCCGGAAACAGAAAATCATGACCCGTGAGATGAAAATCACACAAAAGTCCATGAGTCGTATTATTAAAAAAGACTTGGGTCTTGGCGTACAGGACATTTGTTGACTGCAGCTTTAAAAAAAATAGGACAGAAAAATCCACCTTCTTTTGGTGAATGGTTATGTTGCGGAAGACTTCGGAAACAAATTTATTGTTTGTTTCACATCTTGTTGCTGTAGCAGACTACATTTAATATGAAATTTAGATGTTTTAATTTACAGTAATGCCACCACTTTCTAAAGAAAACTGATTATAAGAACTGGAAAATCCTCGAAACGATTGTCTTTTCATTCCTGAAAGTGTAGAGGTTTTTGAAAGCAAAAACTCTGTGAAGTATTTGTCAGGAGAATATCCTGATGAAGAAAAATAGCAGTTTTTGGAAAAAAGTACTTATTATGTTAATTCATAATAAGGACATTGGCTTCGAACAAGAATTAATAAATTTTTAATTTATCAATTAAAAAGGTCGAAAAAACAATTTTTATTTTTTAAATAAATATTAAAAACCAACCTTTTAAAAACTTACGCTCATTGCACTTTAGCTGTAAAGCTTTGAAATCCTTCGTTATTGTTTTTTGTTAGAAATATTGAAAAAATACTTAAATCAACTAGTATTTTTTTTTCTTTTAAATTTTGCTGGTCGTTTTCAGATTTTGTTTGCTAAATTAAGCTTGCCCTGAATATAACTAATATGCATTTTACCCAAAAAAAAAAATTACAAAAAAGGAACCAGTGACTGCCCTTTAAAAATATCTAACATTAAATCTGATTCAATTCTGAAGTTCTAAAATCAATGTTGATCTGTGTTATTTCCAACACAAAAGAATAGAAGAAATAAACATAATGAATAAAAAAAGCTCACAGAAATTATAAGTAAAAAACACAATACGTATCGAAAAGATGAAAAATCAACCCTCTAAATCACATAGTAAGTGATATTAACTAAAATACCCACACGTTTTAAAGAAAACAAAACAATTAGCAAACAAGTAAAAGCATCACCGAAATGTTAAGATCCTACATCAGAAAAAATATATATTTTAGTTGTTCTATAACCGATTATCTGCGCTGTTTGCAAAATTTCAACACATTATTTAAAACTAGAAAAATTTTAAGAAATTAGTTTTTGGTGTGCAAACGTTTCAGTTATACAGCAGTAATCTATGATATTAATTTTGAGGGAAAACGAATTAAAAAATATATCACTTTTTAATTAATTTATAACGCTAAGCACTTCTTTCTATACACAATAAACAATAATTCTATTTAAATGTTTGTCTAGACTTCCTGGGTAGATCGCAAATATTACTTCCTTCATAAAGAATTTCACTATTAAAATAAATACTCGTCCCGTGTAAAAAAGTTTAGATCTGATCAGGTCTTTTTGGATCTAAATAGATATGATTGAAGCTAATTAGATCCTGTACCAGATCTCATCAAATATGATCAGATGTGGCATATGTGATAATACCTTATGGCAAGATCTGATCAGATCTAGTGCCAAATCTGTTCAAATCTAAACTGATCTGGACAATTGCGCCAGATATGCCTAGATCTGGAAAGATCTACTAAGATCTGGCCAGATATGCCTAGATCTGGTAAGATCTACTGATATCTGGCCAGAACTGACCTTTTTTACACGGGGTGCCAATACGTTGTTTTCTATTTTATATTTTGTTTAATATTATATCTCAAAACTTCTTTTTACAAAATCTCAAACAAGAATGACGCTAACTGATGAATGGCGCTCATGAAAAAAAATACACTGACCATCTTATAGTTGGGGAAACTACACCAATGATTACTAAAAATATAAAATGATTTCGAATATTACTAAATTTCAATTCTGATAATAATATTATTGTAATTGGAAGAGAAGAATATGATTATTAAATTAATACAATATATCATTGTAGATGAGAGAAAAAAGAGATTTTAACTATAAATTAAATATAGTTTTATAGCCATGATCATATTGCAATCATATTTTTACTCTGCGTGTAACCGAGTTTTAATACATAGTTAAAAATATCACCTAATTTTATGTGACAGAAATAAATAATTGTTAAAATTCAATTTCCATTTCAATAATAATTGAAACAATTACATATTGTTACGTTTTAACCTTTTAAAAACTGTGGTTCTTTTCTATTGCAACCAAAATAACCAATCACACCGCTGACACCAATTGTTACGCCTTACCTTCAAAAACGTACATTTATCTCCTTAGATAAACCGGGTTGGTGCTCTGTTATTTAAACAAAACACTTTTTTTATTTTTTTTTTTTATTTAATACTGTATTACTTTAAACATATATATATACAATTCTAATACGCAATTAACAAACTCTAGTACGCAACTTAACAGGACAAATGTTAAAAAAACAACTTCACTTCACAAATGTTAATACGCAACTTCTCCTTCCTTCGTAACGTTCGGTATTTTATAATTTGATGGTCATTGGTTGTAGAACATGCTAGAAGCTTCCAGTGTCTATGATTATAACATTTAACATTATTTCTGGCATTTAACCTTATAGCATATGCTGAGGTGTATACTTAACGTTGCCAGATTGACGTGTTTAGTAAATCCCGTTTCTCAAGATATTTTCTTACAGAAAATTCCAGAGTTTTCTATACTAGACTAATCTAATTTCGTAACAATTTTTGTTGATATGACAAATTTCCAATTTTTTTTCAGTTTTAGGTGAAACTCAACAAAGGTGTTTATTCAAACTCAACAAGTTCTTTGCTGACTCCGTCATTATAGTCTATTCGAGTCAGTGAACTAGTTCGTTCAAATCGTTCTTTTTCATTTTGAGCAGTGACTGAACTGCGTGTCGTGAACTGATTTTTTCGTATCAATAATTTTTTTCACGCCGAATTCACTTTTTACATATTTTTTCAATGCAGTTATCTACAAGCTAAACGCATCAGAAAATCTGTAACTTTATTGAAAATTAAAAAATTGGTTTTGGTGAAAGTTTTTTTTTTAATTTCGAACAAATATATAATTCAGAAATCTGTAATTGAAATTCAGAGAATACAATTGAATTATAGAAATCATACATGTTTTCTGAATTTCAATTGATGATGTCTGAATTGCAAAAAGTGTAGTGAATTTTTCACACCCCGTTTTAAATGCATTCATGCGGCCTTCAATAGACACGGACACTCATAGAAATAAACCTTTAAAAACAGCAGAAAAAGCTACTAAAAATTAGCTAAAAATAACTTTGCGGAAAATTTTCTGAAATTAGCAGATTATTTCTTAAGCCAATATTAGTAAAATAATAACAGCAAAAATAAAACTGTTAAATTTACGGAATTTTAGTAATATTTGAGTTAACTTTCAGCTGAAAATTAAAAATTATACTGTAAAATCTGCAGAAAATTTTGCTAAATATTAGTAGAATAAAAATAGCAAAAACAAATTGTTAAATCTACAAAATTTTTACTATTTATACCCTACACCACTATGTGGTCAGGGTATTATAAGTTTGTGCTGATGTTTGTAACACCAAAAAATATTGGTCGTAGACCCACCTTATAGTATACCGATCAGCTCAGAATTTTTTTTTTATTTCGATTTAAGGATGTCCGTCTGTCCGTCCGTCCGTCCGTCTGTCTGTCCATGCAATCTTGTGCGCACTCTACAGGTCGCAAATATTAAGATATTTTGATGAAATTTGGTACGCAGACCTATGTTGGCCCAAGGACGAACAAGTTTGATTTTGGTGAACATCGGTCCATGTTTAGACCTAGTGCCCATATAAGGGTCCTACCAAAATTATATTGTTTATACGCTGCAGGTCGTAAATATTAAGATATTTTGATGAAATTTGGTACACAGACCTATATTGGCCCAATAACGCAGCCTATTGATTTTGGTAAACATCGGTCCATGTTTAGACCTAGTGCCCATATAAGGGTCCTACCAAAATTATACTGTTTATACGCTGCAGGTCGTAAATATTAAGATATTTTGATGAAATTTGGTACACAGACCTATATTGGCCCAATAACGCAGCCTCTTGATTTTGGTGAATATCGGTCCATGTTTAGACCTAGTGCCCATATAAGGGTCCTACCAAAATTATACTGTTTATACGCTGCAGGTCGCAAATATTAAGATATTTTGATGAAATTTGGTACATAGAACTATGTTGGCCCAAGGACGAAGCCTATTGATTTTGGTGAATATCGGTCCATGTTTAGAACTAGTGCCCATATAAGGGTCCCCCCAAAATTGGCTTGGTTACAAACTGAAGGTCGCAAATATTAAAATATTTTAATGAAATTTGGTGCGCTGACTCATATTATAGAAAATTTTGACACAAGCCCCATTTTAACCCATTCGAATTTCGGATCCAAACAATACACCAGACTGGTGTAGGGTATTGTATAGTCAACATGCCCGACTTTAACCTTTTTACTCGTTTTAAGTTAAATTTAGTTGATCGTAGTATATCTTGCTAATTTTTGGATGTTTTAAAAAAAATCGAAAATAAACTGAAATTCTGCTGATTTTAGCAATGTTATTTTCTATTAAGAAAAATTTAACTAAAACCCAGCAAAAAAAAGAGATGCCGAAGCAGTAGAAAAAGCACTACAATTGATGATCTGAATGTACTACTTTTTTAACACAAGCACTAATGATTTTAACATTGAGTTGTCTTGTCATAGGAGAGGAGTACTCCCACTTAAACATTTTTTCAGTACTTTTTGCCAATTAATAAAATCTTCGCAAAAAAAATTATATTTTTTTTATTGAGACCTCATGATTGCTAGTCTAGCTCTCTAAGAATGAGCTATTTTTTTATATGAAAATTGACTGGCATAAAAACACCACTTTGTCATTGCGAGATATTGTGCTTTATTCTCTTCAAAAAAAATATTTTTTAAAGAAGTGCAAAAGGTGCACTGCAATTCAGTATTTCAGTACTATTTCCATAAGCGCCTAAAAGCATTTTTTAATTTTTATTTTATATACATATTTTTAAAAATTTTAAAATAAAAAAACATTGAATTTAAACAAATTAATTATAAATATTACAAAAAAAAAACAAATAAAAAAATTTTTTTAAATATTGGCCTCTCCAGGAATCGAACCCGCGATCATCTGTTTAGAAATAGCAAATGATACCAGAATCACTTTTTAGGATCGCTTTTAGAGGAATTATGATTTAGAAACAATACAGAAGTAATTCTAAAAAAGCTATAAAAATATACTGACGGATAATTTGGAAGCAATAAAAGTGATTTTTTGAAGTTGTACAGAATTACTACTAAAAAAGCAGTAAAAATACACTAAAGCATTACTTCCAATTTTTTTTTTTTTTTTTTGCTGGGAATATAACTAAAATTCTGTAACAGTTTTATTTTTGCTGTTCATATCGTATTAATATATAACAAAAATAATCTGCTAATTTCAGCAGCTGGATCTGCAAGGTGATTTTTAACTAATTTCTATCAGTTTTAACTAAATAGTTTAAAGACTTTTTTCTATTAGTTTAAGTTTGATTAATAACTGAGTGATCGGCTCCTTATTCCTTGACCGAAGGTCTCCCGATTTTTGTTATATTTTGTATACAGGTTGGGGTATTGATAGGATTAATCGTTGTTCGATTAATCAAAAATTGTTCGAATAATTTAAATTGTCCAAATTTCGAGTAACGAATAAGAGGATTAATCGAAATTGGTAAAAAAAAATTACAAAAATGTTTTAAAATTTTATTTTTTTATAACTAGAATTATTCATTATTTGAAGTTTGTCATTTTAAACGTGATAAAATCCCAAAAATGATTTCAAAAATCGAGATTTCAGTCTTGCATAATGGAACAATCGGGACGACTTTTTAGAATTTTGAAAAATATTTCTTAAGTTAAACTACAAGCTCAATGAAAATTTCTTATTTTCGTCTAGGAGCGTCTTATTTGAAAGTTAAAACCAAAACAATAAAAACTATCACAAGTTGCTTTGTCATCCTCCAAAACACTACTCTCTTGTTTTGAGAGATCTAGCAAACATTTATTTAAGTATAACTAACTTTAAAATTTTTTTTTAGGATTTTATAAATTTTGATATTAAAGCATTAATAAATAATGCTATATAATAAAGACAAATAAATTAAAGAAAAAATCTATTTTCAACAGAATTTCTCTCTACGTTTTCAATGTTCAAAACTTAGAATATGAGTTATGCTATTCTTATTCAACTCATTGAATGCATTGAAGAGCGCACTCTGCGTTTACGTCTGGCTAATACACACCCAGAAACCAGATTCGGTGCTGACAACCCAATTTGTTGCCAATCGAATGGTTCAGTTGCAACAAATGAATTTTTCGGCTAAATTTTTTATAAATTATTTACACGAAGTAGAACATTTTTTTATCGAGCATTCAGAATGAAAAACTTTAATTTTAGTAGTGGACATTTAAAAACACAATGTGTGCTATAATTTCATGCACGCTTTTTTATTCTTATTTTCTAACCCAGTGTAGAAACGGTAATGACATATCATTATTTTTTGGACTACCAGTAATGACACCCACTTACCTTCTGTATTATTTTAAAACATATAATAATGAGTTACTGATAATGACTTATTTTTATCATTATTTCAAATAGAAAATAATTTTTTAGATTTTTTTGAAAATTTTTGAAATCTAGTTTTAGACTCAATATTTTTTAAACACTGGTAAGGATATATGTAACCACATATTTTTTGATTTTTTGTATGTTGGCGAGTAAGCTTACTTGTGTGCAGCAGGTCAATTGTGTTTTTATCTATTAAATATTACATGTCGATATAGCTCAGATGGTAGAGCTGTTGACTGGCAATCTGTAGACCCAGGTTCGATTCCCGCACCAGCAAATTTTATTTAAAAAAAAAATATAATAAAAAATATTTTTTTTTATATAATTTATTTTTTAGAAAATCTATTTTTAGACTCATTATTTTTGTCAGTACTGGTAAGCACATAGGTAACGATATATTTTTTGATTTTTCGTATGCTGGTGTGTAACGACAACTCATTATTTTTCGCGACATCGCCATATAAAGGTAATAAGAAATGTAATAACAAAAGTAACTACCCAGTTAGAAATCGCCAGTGGTACAAAAAATCAAGCACTGGCATACCACTGGGTAACCACGGTGTTAAAAATAAATGACTGGCAGAACACTCATATAGGACGCTTTGCCAGCGTTTGCAAAAAGCGTTTTACCAGTATTTGTTTTACAAAAATTTCGGTGGTTTATAAAAAAAATCACTGGCAAAGAATTGGCTTAGAGTGATATGCCAAGGTTTGCAACCAGTGGTTATCCAGTGCTACCCAGCCAATGCTACCAGGCGTACAAAAATCAATTCACTGGTAGACCAATGATTTTATAAAAATGCTGACGCTTCGTTGAAAAATGTTTGTAGTCAGAAGGTTCCGAGTTCAAATCCGGTTGCAAGCAAAAATTTTTTTGGAATTTTTTTAATTAAAATTTTTTTTTTGTTTTATAAAATCAATTTTTTTGTTTGTGGGAAAGCTCCTTCAAGACCACCATTTTTTGTGCCCTCCCAATACTGGCATACTAGTTACAAAAAATTGTTTGCCAGTACTAGCATTTTGGCACAGCCAGTAGTTGTCCAGCTATTATCACTCATTTACCCAGTCAGAAATTGCCAGTGGTACAAAAAATCAAGCACTGGCATACCACTGGGTAACCACGGTATTAAAAATAAATGACTGGCAGAACACTCATTTGGGACGCTTTGCCAACGTTTGCAAAAAGCGTTTTACCAGTATTTGTTTTACAAAAATTTCGGTGGTTTATAAAAAAAACCACTGGCAAAGAATTGGCATAGAGTAATATGCTAAGGTTTGTAACCAGTGGTTAACCAGTGCTACCTAGCCAATGCTACCAGGCGTACAAAAATCAATTCACTGGTAGACCAATGATTTTATAAAAATGCTGACGCTTCGTTAAAAAATGTTTGTAGTCAGGAGGTTCCGAGTTCAAATCCGGTTGGAAGCAAACAATTTTTTTTTGATTTTTTTTAATTTAAAATTTTTTTTGTTTTATAAAATCAATTTTTTTGTTTGTGGGAAAGCTCCTTCAAGACCAACTTTTTTTTTGCCCTCCCAACACTGGCATATTAGTTACGAAAAATTGTTTGCCAGTACTAGCATTTTGGCACAGCCAGTAATTGTCCAGCTATTATCACTCATTTATGTGTTTAGCCATTAAATATTATATGTCTCGTTAGCTCAGTGGGTAGAGCAGTCGTCTGCCAATCTGACGGCCTGGGTTCAAATCACGGCAGGACCAAAAAAATACATATGAACTTTTTTTTAATTTTATTTTGGAAAATATATTTCCAGACCACATATTTATTGGTTTTGCCAGCATTTTGCCAACGTTTAAAAATTTTGTTCCTCCAGTGCTTTTCCGGCGCTTTTTGAACAGCCGGTCCTTTTGTCTAATGATGTTATCATTTTGGGAATGGGAAAGCACTTTTTGCCAGTACTTGTACCACCTGTTAAAGTCCTTTGCCACCGCTTTCCCGTTTGTATTTTTCTGACTGGGTATGTGTTGAGCAATCAAATATTATATGTCTCGTTAGCTCAGTGGGTAGAGCAAACGTCTGCCAATCTGACGGCCTGGGTTCAAATCACGGCAGGACCAAAAAAATACATATGAACTTTTTTTAAATTTTATTTTGGAAAATATATTTCCAGACCACCTATTTATTGGCTTTGCCAGCGTTTTGCCAACGTTTAAAAATTTTGTTCCTCCAGTGCTTTTCTGGAGCTTTTTGAACATCCGGTCCTTTTGTCTAATGATGTTATCATTTTGGGGATGGGAAAGCACTTTTTGCCAGTACTTATACTACCTGTTAAAGTGCTTTGCCATCGATTTCCCGTTTGTATTTTTCTGACCGGGTAGTTACCATTACCAAGTATGTAGTTACATAACCTGGTAATTACATAATCGGGTAATGATTTTCTACACTGGGAAGTTTTGAATATTTATTGATACGTATCTTTCGTTGTGAAAATGTTGCATTGAAAATTGTTTCTTAAAAGCGAAATTATAACAAAATAAAATATAAAAATATGTGTATTAATAAAAAATAATCATCGTTTGTATCAAAAGGCAAACGTTTCGAGATTTACTGCTGTGATTCAATAATATGACATTGTAGGTGACGAATGTAATGATGGAAAAAATGCAATTAAATATTTGAAGAACGTTTAGTATTGCACTAAGAGAATTATCTGCATGATATTAACGAATTTTTACATAAAAACGGCAAAGTCTCGTTGGAACTCGTTAGTTGAAACTTTTCAATAGTGTTTAGTAATATTTAATGAAAAATTTAATTTAAGTCATTGAAAGTTTCATACGCTCAGTGAAGAAGTTTGGTTTAGAATAGTGTTGCCAGAAAAAACAAAACATCAGTCAGCGCCATCTGTTGCATTAAAAACCGGACCCCTACATATACACTGAAAATATTATTACAGTAACTGACTGTAGTTTATTTAAAAAGTTATCCGTACATTTATTTTTAAATGATTATACAGTTAAAATACAAAGGGATATATTTTTTAACTGTTTTTGTCGTTTATTTAAAAAATAAATTACATATAAATACGGATTTTCTGTTAAAGTTAATGTTTTCATTTAAAATGTTTTGTTAAAAAAGAATTCCTTTTTTATTTCTAGGTCAGTTAAAAAACGAAATAAACTAAATATAATTTATTTTTAGGGATTTTGTAGTTAATTTTTTGAAATTTAAAAAAACGAAATAAATGAAAAATCTTTATTTTTTAAGGATTTTGTAGTTTATTTATTAACATTTAAAAATAAATAAAAAGTTCTTTTGATTTAAATGAAAAGTCAGTAGACCGGTTTTCAAGGTATTTTTCATTTATTTTAAATTACATTTTCAGTTAATTTAAACTACAAACTATTTTGAGTGTACCTTTGTTTTAACTGTCATTTTCCACCGAGAAACTTTTTTGAATATGAGGATGTGTCTAGAGGCTTTGTACAAGAAAACATGTCCCTAATCTGACGTTTTTTATAAAAAAAATAAGTGATTTGAAAATCTCTGTTCTTTTAAATAGCGAGCGTGATCACGGTTTTTTAATGGACAAGACTGCGATTTTCTGATAAATAAAACAAAATTAAATGAAATTTAAGAGATCAATAGTTGCAAACTGTAACATAAACATGATGAAAAGAGATTTTTATTCAGACGATTGTGAAAACAAGTCACTGTTACTGAATATATCATCTTTTACTGTACAATGAAGTTTGCAAAAAAGAATGTTGTAAAAATATTGAAAGAACGACATTCCGACTAACTGCTACTTGAAATATTACATCGCTGCCGTTAACACTGATTTATCAATAAGTGTGATTAAATCACCGGTATGAAAAGATCGCTCATCTCTAATTTCCAATAACAGAAATAACTGGTATCCCGTTCCGTTTTATTTCACTCCGCAATTTTAGTGTTCCAATTCACGCGTTCCCCTCCCGTTCCATGTTTCAATGTCAATAGCCCCCATTCCAATTCTACTCGTTCCCCGTTCCATTTTGTTTCCCAAGCTTAGTGTTCCAATTACACTCGTTCCCCGTTCGTTTCCATTGCCCAGCGCTTCGATATCAGCCGTTCCCCATTCTATTACATCTCTATTACCTGCACAATGTTTCAATTCCACGCGTTCCCGATCCATTCCATTCCATTTATTTTCCCAATTTTAGCGTTTAAATCCTACCCATCCCCCGATCCATTTCATTTCGTTTCCCATTCAATTTCATTTCGTGCAATGTTCCATTCCATTTGGTTCCACTTGCCTAGTGTTTTAGTTTTCCAATTACCTTGTCGTTTCTCTATGCTTCAAGGAACACATATTTTAAAATTTAGGTTTTTAGACAAATGGGGAGACTTTTCCGCATTTTGCCCCTCCCGGAAGTAAGGAACCTACACTCAGATAATAAAGTTTGTAAAAAAATTTGTAAACTGATTTTTAGTAAAAAATATTTTTTAGTAATCATTTTTGCTATTATCTTATTACAAATTACGGATTTTGGTACTAATTTTCGCTGCTGATTTCAGCAAAACATTTTACTAATTTTTCAAAACCGAAAATTTTATTTACAAGAATTCGTTGATTTTTTACAATTCTTGTTTAGTTTATATTTGTTACTATTGATATATTTTTAGTTTGGAAATAACACTCAGAAAATTTTGTTGTAACTCCAGTGCATATAAAGGTAATAAATGGAGAACCGTTTGCAATTTTTACTCCAAATTTCAAGTATGTTGAAGTAATTATACATATTTTATTATTGAAAGAAAAAAAATATTTTTTTTTATTAAATTTGATTTTAATTTTCTTTTTTAAATTTTACAGTTTTTTTATTTTTTAGTCCATTTTTTTTTGCTAATTTCAGTCAGGGATGATAAATGGGTTATTGGAAATAGTACCAACCAGCTTAAAAAATAGTACTTTTTCGGCCTCCACAGTACAAAAAAATTTTTTTTTGTAATTTTCTTATTATGAATTAACAAAAAATGTAAATACACATATGAAAGTTCTTTTGTATATTAAAACAAAATTCAGAATATAATATATGTAGATGTTAAAACTGGATTCACAATGCTGGAGTACTCCACTCTGGATAGTGCATTTTGTTCCTTTTTCCGCAGCGCAGATTATTTTTTAAGGCCCAATCTCATGGTTGATACTTAAAAAGCGGGATCAGAAGTTATATAATTTTAAACTTTTTTGTATTTATTTAAAATATTTTAAGAAAATATAGACGGATTGGGCACTTAAACGAAAGCCATGACCGAACATGTCCAACTTTTGTTGTTATTTATCCAGTTTTCATTACACTTGTCAAAAATAGACAATAAGTAATTTGTCTTACAGTAAGTGGCTTGATAAATCATCTCGAATATATACTTTATTATTACTATTAAGTGAAGAAGAATATTTTAATGTCAAAAGAAGCAAGCAGGTAGTCCCATAGGAGAAAAATTCTTTAGTCTTCTACGCACTGCAGATTTTTTTCTTATTAAATTATTTTTGTTTTTCCTGTTGTTAGGCTTTGAAAAAACTTCTCCCGAAAAGCTTTTACTACTTATATCTCAAATAAGTGGCAACTTGTATCCACAACATTTCACAATGCGCAAAAATCAATCTAAAGTTTAATACAAAAATTAGTTTGTTTCCCACCCCTACATATCCGAATTTCATTCTGATCAGAGGGAAACCATCGGGAAAGCTCTTTTGTGAGTCTCAGTTGACTCAAATAAGAAAAAGTAACCAAGAAATTAAAATTATTTGACATTTATTGAAAATTTGTTAAAGTTTACTTAAAATGAAGTAACCCTACAAATTAAATTAATTAATGCCTACCGAAAAAAAAAGAATTTAAATAAAATAAAACTCAGTGAGGTTTAGAATAAATAGGGAATTTTTTGGTTTAAGTTTGATATAAGCGTGGTATACAAAAATCACAACAATTTTTAGAATTTCTTTTGAATTCGCGTAATTTTAAATATTTTTTGTAATATTTTAAAAATCTTTTCTTAAGCCGAGCACACACGGTCAATATAATTTATTTCCATTTTATTGATCTTTAGGCACACACTTTCAATGTTATTAAAAAATATGAGTTAAAATTAAATAGATCAATATTTTCCATCCTATGAAAAATTGCAAAATTTTGCACATTTTAAAATAAAACCACGTTTAGAGTGATTACGTTTTTATTTTGCAATAATTTATATGCTTTTTTAATTTTATTTATTTTTCAACAAAAAACAAATTTAAAAAACTAACATTTCAATATTGGCCACACACTTTTCAATAATATGAAATGGAAAAACAAAAATCCAAAACATTTTGAACTTTTCAATTTAATTGATGAACATTCAATATAGGGTACAGACTTTCAATTAATTTGTAAACAATCAAAAATTGATCCATAATATTGAACGTGTATGCCCTACTTTAGAAATAAGTTTCTTTAAATTTTTTTATTTGGTATTTTGACAATTTAAAAATAGTACTAAATCAGTCTAAGGAGTACCATAGTACTTTTAAGGTTCTAATAGTACCATAAAAAGTACTATAGTACCAACTTTATCATCACTGATTTCAGTAGTTTGGAAAAAACTAAATTACAATTACATATTATTTGTAATTGTAATTTAAAAAAGAACAATTACACATTGCATGTAATTGTAATTGAAAAAATGTCAATTACAATTACGTGTAATTGTAATTGAAAAAATTCCAACTACAATTACATGTAATTGAATACAAAATGCTTGAATTAAGGAATTATAATAAAAATAAGTAATTATGTCTTTTTTATGTATTTATTGTGGAAGAAGTAATTACCCAGCCAGAAATTGATGATGGTACAAAAAACTAAGTTCTCTCAAAGCATTCTTTATACCAAAAATAAAACGTTTTGAGAACGTTTGGAAAATACCATCTTTAAAATGCTTTGATAACGCTTTTTAACAAATTTTACAACTGTTGATTAAAAGAAAGATTGTATGTGTTTTAGTACTAAAAATTATTTTTATTACTTTTGTAATGTTTTGTTGCAATTATTTATGTAAAAGTGAAATAGCAATTGATTCGATATAAAATGTTATAAGAATGCATTTAACTCCTCCATATGTATACCTATTTCAGTGTTGTTTTCATCTAAATCTGTTACATTATATAATCCGATCTCTTTTGATTAGATCGGCTAGTCAAAACAAATTTTAGTTTCCTTGAAAATGTTGCCTTTCAAATGCATATCACTGTATTTGTGTTTCTTATGTTTTGTACTAAAAATTTATTTCATAATAATAATGTTCCCATTGTGTAATAAACATACATATATTATCTGGATGAATAGATGTAATTCGAAATCCATAAATGTTTACGAAAGAAAAAACTCTAGATTCAGAAGTGTGTAAAGGTTTCCCCAGAGAATAGTTGCTGCTCTTATTAAGAGGATATACTAATGGAATATTATTTGAGGAATTGATATTAAAAACATGCAATTTCCTTTGTATATGGGAAATGGGATTAGTTGGCGATTTTACAATAGATTTAACAAAACCTAAGCTATTTTCAAAATCAAATGCTAAAAATTGTGATATAGGCGACCCCATATTATTTACTTCATTTGAAATATGTATTAGATTATGAATATTCATTGTCACTGAGCTTGAGCCATAAAAATGTTGCATAAGTTCCACAAATTTTCTTAAAATCTTAAATTAATAAAAATTAGATTACTTAATTCAGTTTGAGACTAAAAAAAATATTTATACCTTCATTAGTTAAAAACTTGGCTTCCAAAACAAGTTCTTCCAGAAATTTTCTAGCCGAATGCGGTTTTGAATTTCCATAATAGAGACCAATCAAAAATGGCTTGGTAATGTATGCGGTTGAAAACCCCTTTCCCATTATGGACCATCCATTCCATCTACATGAATTATAATTTTAATTTTCTTTTCATTATAATAAAGATTGGAATCAAAAGTGATATCAAGATAAGATTTTATTCCAAAATATTGAAAATTTCCCAGAGTTTCGTCTAAACCTAACATCACTTTAGAATCTCCGCTCAAAGTAGAAGTTCCTAATAAAGTTTTAGAACATTTCGGAAGAGATGTATGTATAACCTTCAGATCTCAGTACCATTAATATTTCGTCTATAGAGGTTTGTATAAGAATGTTGATTTTCCTAACAACCCAATTTTTCAGTTTTTGCTCAATATGACCAGGCGGTATTCGTCGCTCTCTTTCGAAGATTGACAATTTATATCGAAAATGTTAACCTTAACAGACGCGTGTAATTCTTATGGCTGAATTTTCGATATAAATTAAGAAGAGAGTGATTTAACAGAGGCAGGGAGAGTTGGTTAGTCTTTTAATGATATGGTCGTTGATATGACCACATGTAAATGTGCTTAAATCACTATTAGATTCTTCAGGAATTCATAATCATATTAATTTAGTTTAGTTTAGTTTATTTATTTCCATTCCAGTACAACAAGAATTAATCTTATAATTATAGTACAGGAATTTTAAGTGCTAAAATTTTGATTTTAAAAAGTTATCGTCACATTAATAATAGTAATAAAATAATTAATATAAATAATCAAATAAATAATTAAAAATAAAAAAATAATAATTAATTAAAACAAAAACATATTGCAAAAATTAAAGAAATATTAATTCTAAAAATGAAATTGAATTGAAATTAAAATCGAGCATAGTGTTCAAACAGAAATTTTTTAAAACTCAAAGCGTTGCTGTTTAGCTGTTGAGTTTGAGGGAGCATGTTCCAAAGACTTACGGAATTTATGAAGAATTGCCATTCAGATACGAGGTAGCGATGACTTGGTGGAATTAGCTTATTACCTCTGTTCGTTCCGATGCCAAAACGGAGTTTCTCATAGAGATAATGGGGCTTTTTTGTGTAAACGATTTTGTGTAAGAATAAGAGCACTCTAATCTTCATAAGACTTTCCAAGGACACCCCAAAAATGCTTTTAGAGTAGAACGACGTTCCCCTGGATCTTCTTAACCCGAAAACGTATCTTACTACACTGTTAAATACAACTTTTAACTTCTCCATACTTATGGTGTCACAATGAGAAAAAAGTTCACAACCGTACAAAATGCCAGGAATAAGGTAAGCTTTGGCTAAAAGCAATCTTATTTAATCATTTAAAATTACCCAGCAAAACCTTGGTAATATGTTGGTATTTCAGAACACATTACCTGGTAATACCATACCCCTTACCATTGCATTATTTCATAACTAAAATGTAATGTCTTACGTATAATGTGCTGCATAACTACTGGGTAGTAATAGCAACTTATTACCAATGATATATTTAAACACCTCAAAGAAAAGAGTTACTTGTAATACACAACATGAGTTCTAAATAATAGCAGCGATTTATTACAGATGGGATATTTTAAAACTGTAAAATAAGGAGTTACTTTTAATGTGATACGTGATCACTTAATAGTAATAGCCACTTATTATCGATGGTGTATACAAATACCTCAAAATAAGGAGTTATTTGTAATGCGATACATGAGTGTTATTTTCTATTTAAAATATTCGATACAAATAATTTATGTTTTATACATATTGACTGAAATATCTTTTATGTTTTTTGTTAACTTTATATTAATCTGAGTAAATATTAATTAAATACGAATATGCTTCGTTTTAGCATTTATAAAAAACCAACACGATAACGTCTTATTTTAATTTTTTTTGTAAGAAGTAAGTATATATTTTTATACAGTAAGTAAGCGCATAATTTTAATGTGTTATTTCAGACCTGTTTGTAACACATTTTTTTGGCCTTATTTTAAGCTGTTATGTAAGTAGTATTGTGCTCAGTATCGGTTATGTAAGTGGTTACGTAACTCCTAACATGTAACATTAAAGTAACATGTTCTTATGTTGTTACCTAGCCCTCTTTTGGAAAGTACATA
Organism: Leucophora obtusa; assembly: GCA_949987735.1. Lineage (NCBI taxonomy): Eukaryota > Metazoa > Arthropoda > Insecta > Diptera > Anthomyiidae > Leucophora > Leucophora obtusa. Next base: position 170,197,193 of record OX465296.1, on the reverse strand, counting down.
CCACCAATGACATACCCTTGTTAAAATAATAGCTGTTGGAATGGCAAAGTAAGAGGTTATATACCTTAATTTCTTCTTACAAACCTTATTACCAGGTAATAGAAAGTTTTGCTGGGTAATTAAGTTCTAATAAAATATATAAAAAAAAATAAATATTTTTTAAGTACTAAGAAATTACTTTATTTTTCGTTTTTAAAATTCTCGGAAGACATTCCACTTTTGTATTAATACACTTTAAAATCATTTTATTTTTAGTTTTTCTAATGTTTTGAAAACGTTCTATAAATAAAAATTATAACGCTTTAAAATCACTTTATTTTTTGCTTTTGCAACGTTTCTAAAATACTCTAAATACAAACATGAGACCGTAAATCATGGTTATCATTTTAGTGTTCTGAGAACACTATAAAACCCAAAAATATGTTGCTTTAATAACGCTTTAACCACCATACAAAGTGCTTTCAGAACGCTTTTATGTTTGTCAATTTCTGGCTGGGTAATTACAAAAATTATTAATTACATATGTATAACAAAATACAAAATAATAACAACAATCCTATTTATATAATTAAATAAAGTGCTTTATTTTAAAAAGGAATAAAACAGGTGTATCTTTAAAAAAGCCTGCCATGTAAAATTTGCATAGTATTGAACTAATACAAAAATACAAGCCTCAAATTCCTGGTAATTAATGGATATGCATTTTTGCTAATTAACGAATGCTTTTTTTTAAGTTGGCTAAGTACGTGCTTTGTTAAATTTACATTGACGAATTTATTTAAGGACGTACTATGTAAAATTTGCATTGATCAAATTTTGAAAATAAAATAATCAATAAGTATATTTTTCTAATAAGACAGGTAAATGTCAAAAAGCGCTTAGAATTTCCTTTGACATATGCAAATCAATATGGTGGATGTACATCTCTAATATAAAAGAATAATGATGCTGGATTTTCTCAAGTTTTTATCTTATAATATTATTAATGCAAACAAAAATAAAAAATATTAATGCAAATAAAAACAAAAATAATATATTTTTAGGCCCTATGCGAGGTGGCTAAATTTGTTCTAAACTAAATACAAATTGACAGAAGGGTATAAAATTTCTTTAAAAATAGTTTTAAAAAAATTTTATAATTTCAAAGAAACTTGCAAACCTGAATTTAGTTTAGAATTAGTTTAGCCAGTTCGCACCCACCCTTAGTGTAATTTTCATGTCAAAATTGCATACTTCCCAATGAGCATCTAGAAGATATTGCGACAATATCATTATTTTATCTTTTAGAAGACAATCAAAGTCGTATTTTGGGTATATCTTGTTTTTATCAGCTTGAAGATACATCGGCTAAATTGAAAAAATGTCAAAAAATATATTTTTATTCTATTTAAAAAATTAAACTTTTTGCATAAAAATTACGTAAAATCCAAAAACAGCAAAATTTTGGAGAATTTTGCAAATAAAAATGGAAATAAGGTAAGTTAAAATTGTATTTTATTTATTTAATTGAATATTGCAAATAAAATTTAATTTCTTTGCCTCTTTCAGAAAATGATGAAATGCGTGCAAAATAAATTCAAATTCGGATAACTGGTAGAGGCGTAACTTAACTCTTTCACTACCCTTGTACACTACAGTGTACACATATTTAAAAGAATATATAAAATTTATTAGTGCAAAAAAATTTTTATACTTTTTACAAATAAGTTTATTAGGATCTTTGTTTCTCCTAAACTAATGAAGATAGATAACTGAAATTTGGCATATAGCTTCGTTTTCTGACGAGAAGAAATCCAACCAAAGGATTTTTGGGTACTCGAATGTTTAAGGGGTAAAACGGGGCTCAGAAATTTAAAAAATCGATTTTTGAGCGACATTTTTAGTGTGTAGGACGGGGAGGGGTCAAAATATTTTTCATATTTTTTTCTAATTTGAGGACTCTTAATAAGAATCTGAAGTCAAAATAACAACCCAGGTGGAAATTGAAGACGGTACAAAAAACAAAGCGCTGTGAAAGCGTTTGTTGTCAATGGTACAAAAAAAAAGCGTTTTCACAGCGTTGAAAAACATTATTTTTGATTGCTTTTCGAACGTTCACAAACAGTATTTTAGGAGCGCTTTTCATACAAAATTTACAACCGTTTGTGAAATAAAAACACGGTTAAAACATTGCTTTAAAGCGTTTTTCTAACGTTTGCAAAAAGTACTTTAGCAGTACTTCTTTTAAAGAATATTTAACCAATTATTTAAAAAACACTAAAAACATTGATTTAAAGCGCCTTCAAAATGTTTGAAAAAGTGCATTCCAATGTCAGAGTTCTCTTTTTAAAGTGTTTGATCAAAATGATAAAAAAAATATTTTTTTTTAATTTGTATACATATATAATTTTAATTATATTCTATTATTTATGTAAAAAGAGTTATAGCAATCATTATTTATGTAAAAGAGTTATAGCAATTGTATCATTATGAAAATTTGTAAGAATACATTTAACTTGCACTAATTGTATACTAATATCAGCATAATTTTCATTAAATTTTTTTACATTATACAATCCAATTTCATTTGATGAAAGTGGATACTTAAAAACATCATCACAATTGTGTTTACAATGTTTGATGCTAAAAATTTCTTTAATTACTAGAATATTTTCAATACTGAGTAGGCATACGTTGTCAGGGTGAGATGAAGTGAATTAAAAAAAATAATTTAATTGATAATTTTTTCAATATCATTTTGAAATGTTTAATTTTCTACGTAGTTTCCGCAATTTCAATTGTTATAAATATTGTTTCTAAATGCAACCGATTTGCTTGTTAATACGATAAAATTTTAGTCGTGAATAACCCAACAGTACAAGCATTTTTTTCTGTGTAATATTTTAAATAATTCAAAATTCTGAATAAAATACTTTTTATGTTTAAGTTTATCAATTTAAATGCATTTTTCATAACTTTACAATAAATTTTAATTCAAATTTAATAAAATAAAATTTATTAAAAAATGTTAATATATAAAAATGTTTTAAAAAATTATTCCCATATTTGTATTTAAAACGATGGCAAAGTACTTCATTTGTTTATTTTCTAACGATTTGACAGCGTTAAAATTGGTATGTTGTAATAACGTTTATAGACTGTCGGGAAGGTACTTTGAAATTTGTTTTTGGAACGGTTTGACAACGATATAAAATACCACCCTGAGACCGTAAATCATGGTTATCATTTGGGTCGCTTTCACAACGCTCTGAAATTGTAAACCAGAATGTTCTACATACGCTAGTTTTTGGTTGAAAAAGCATTTTAAAGTTTTTTTTCTGCAACGGTTTGAAAACGTTATAAAATACCACCTTCACACCGTAAATCATGGTTATCATTTGGGGCGTTGTCAAAACGCTTTAAACTTGTAAATCGATATATTTTGAAAACGTTTGTACCACCTTTTAAAATGCTTTTAAAAAGTTTTCGCGATCGTATTTTTCCACCTGGGAATACATACGCAAACAAAAAGTCGGTAGTGAAAGGGTTAAACCAACATTTTAGGGTGATTTATTCTAAATTTAACGTGTGTTTTTTTAATAAAGATTTAAAAAATATGTTAAAATAAATGTTTTCTTGCGGGTGGTTATCAGGCGATATCTTCTTTTTGACTTCCAGATGATATATGATATATGCAATACTTTTTTTTTTATCTTCCAGATGATAATTTAGCGATATCGCCTATTTACCTTCTAGAAGAATTGCCTTCGTATTGCTGTGAAGTATTGCATTCGGGAAACGTTTTCTACCAAATAGTCAATTTTTTTTTTTTGCAAAATGTGTCTTATAATTCTCATTTGTTTTTTAGACAAATAGTTTGAATGGGAATTAAATGGGAATTATAAGACACATTTTGCAAAAAAAAATTTACTAAATAAAAAATTACTATGTCTGTAAAAGTTTTGAGTACCGAGTAATCATTTCCGACTTTTTTTTGCTCAACAAGTAAGCAATTTTGACATGAAGATACACTAAAAATATATTATTTTTGTTTTTATTTGCATTAATATTTTTAATTTTTGTTTCCATTAATAATATTATAAGATAAAAACTTGAGAAAATCGAGCATCATTATTATTCTTTAATATTAGAGATGTACATCCACCATATTGATTTGCATATGTCAAAGGAAATTCTAAGAACTTTTTAGCATTTACCTGTCTTATTAGAAAAATATACTTATTGATTATTTTATTTTCAAAATTTGATCAATGCAAATTTTACATAGTACGTTCTTAAATAAATTTCGTCAATGTAAATTTAACAAAGCACGTACTTAGCCAACTTAAAAAAAAATTCGTTATTTAGCAAAAATGCATATCCATTAATTACCAGGAATTTGAGGCTTGTATTTTTGTATTAGTTCAATACTATGCAAATTTTACATAGTACGTTTTTAAATAAATTTCACCAATGTAAATTTAACAAAGCACGTACTTAGCCAACTTAACAAAAAAAAAAAGCATTCGTAATTTAGCAAAAAGGCATATCAATTAATTACCAGGAATTTGGGGCTTGTATTTTTGTATTAGTTCAATACTATGCAAATTTTACATAGATACACCTGTGTTTTTTCTGCATGTACAGTATGAGACCCACCGTAAAATGCACAAATTTTTTATAGTTTATAAAAAGTTACAATCATACCCAGCAAAAAACCCGAATGCATTATATAAGAATGCCTTTTTCACTGCATATAAAGTAGCTATATATGCTGATTTCTTACTTCCATTCAGAGCTTTGAAGACTTAATTCCTTAATTCAATTTTTCAATTCTGAATTAAAAATTCGATGAATTAATTCACTAAGCAATATATATTGAATGGAATTAATTCATATTTGCTTTTGTTCGATTTATTTTGTTACGAATTAATTCAATTGCAATAGTTCTTTTTATTAAATCAAATGAATTAATTCACTGGTGAATTAATTCCTTATTGAATTAATTCACTACTGAATTCGTTCAATTTCATTTTCGTTCAGTGAATTAAAAAAAATAAAATTACGTTCAGTGAATTAAAAAAAAATAAAATTACGGTCAGTGAATTAAAAAAAAAATTAATAAGATATAGATAAATTTGGAAAAAAATATAACTATTAATTTTTCAAACTAGTTATATAGTTATATTTTTTTTTCCAAATTTATCTATATCTGTAAAGTTTTTATATTTAATAGTAAAAGGCTTTATTTTTGAATCATGTAGGTTGATAAACAGCATCCGGTTTCTAATTTGTTAATTTTTACTAGCACACGCTGTAAAATTGCTTATTTAAAAATTTTATTTGTACATTATTGTTTTCTTCTACTGAACGGCAGAAAACAGGCTTTGAATTCAGTGAACTTATTTTATTTTTTTTTCAATTCAGTGAACTTATTTTTTTTTTTTAATTCAGTGAACTTATTTTATTTTTTTTCAATTCAGTGAACTTGTTATTTTTTTTTTTTTAATTCACTGAACGTAATTTTTTTTTTTTTAATTCACTGAACGAAAATGAAATTGAACGAATTCAGTAGTGAATTAATTCAGTAAGGAATTAATTCACTTTTTTTCCGTTCGATTTATAAAATTGGACGCGTTCACCGGTGAATTAATTCATTTGATTTAATAAAAAGAACTATTGCAATTGATTTTTTTTCTTTGAATTGGTTGTTTGATGAACGCATTCAGTTGAACGAATTCAGTGAATTACTTAAGTAAAGGAATTCATTCAATTGTAGAGAAAATTGAATTCGATTGGTAGTGAATTCATTCAAAAAGGAATTAATTCTTCAAAGCACTGCTTCCAATAAACGTATTTTAAATGACTTCCAAAATGCCATTAATTAAAAACTTTTCTTTACTTCCCAGCAAAAAAATACCTGACCAAGATCCGTAAAAGCACCTATACTAGGGTTATGACTCATTTTTAAAAAATTTTTTACCTATCACCACGTGATAGGCAATACTAAATTAATAATAAAAATCGTGTTTACGGATCATTTGGGCAAAAAAACCTTCCGCACCAAATGCAATTTCTAAAAATAATTTTTGCTCGGGGATTTTGCTTAATTTACATAACGAATTATTACAAAAATTATTGTGAATGACAAAAATGTATCCAAAAGTCCCTCCATAAAGATTTCGTAACTTTTACCATAAATAGATTTTAATAATCATCGTTTGAGTCTCATTTGTTTAAAACTTCGGAGAAATATTTTAATTAAACTAAACCCATATACACACAGAAAAAAAACAGGTGGAACTTTATCTAAGTGCTATGTAATTATACAACTACATAAGTTCGAAGTAAGTTTTACAATTTTCTAGCAAAATATATGCATTTTTTCGGATATTTTCCACTACACATGTATATATTTTGCAAGGGTTGTATATATTTTACAAAAAAATGTGCATACTTTACAAGAACTTTGTAAAACTAACTTGAAAATTATGTAGTTGTATAATTACATAGCACTTAGATATTATTCCCCCTGTTTTTTTCTGCGTGTAGACCACATTTCAACCCCTTTGGTGCGGGAACTTTTTTGACAGCAGCGAAAAAGTAAGATTGCGTTTCTTAATATTTTTCTTTGGCCTTTTTGGCTAGGGCATGTAAAATTTGATATTTGCAAAAAAAATCAAAAAATCATAACCCTAACCTATACTGTTCGGCACAAATGAGTTCAAATTGAGGTGAAAAGCGCATTTTTTAACTCTTTCACTACCCTTGTACACTACACACAGAAAAAAACAGGGGGAATATTGTAATTATACAACTACATAATATTGAAGTTAGTTTTACAAAGTTCTAGTAAAAAATGCAAATGTTTTTGTAAAATATATACAATGCTTGCAAAATATATACATGTGTAACGGAAAATATCCGAAAAATTACATATATTTTGTTAGAAAATTGTAAAACTTACTTTGAACTTATGTAGTTGTATAATTACATAGCACTTTGATAAAGTTCCACCTGTTTTTTTTCTGCGTGTACAGTGTACACATCTTTAAAATAATATATAAAATTTATTAGTGCAAAAAAAACTTTATACATTTTACAAATAAGTTTATTGGGATCTTAGACTTTAAATAAAAATCATTATATGTATAAGCAGTTCAACATGGCAATATGGTCGCGATATTTAATAATGAAGTCTAATTTTTTTAATATTATGATCTCCGTGAAAAGGGGGTTTTGGTGTTTCTCCTAAAATAATGAAGATAGATAACTGAAATTTTGCATACAGCTTCGTTTTACGACGAGAAGAAAACCAACCAAAGGATTTTTGGCTACTCGAATGTGTAATCATTTGGCGAGTGGCGTATATTATAATGCACGTCGACTTCATCAACTCGTCACTGATTTGAATTTTAACCAAAGCGCTATTCATTTACTGTTATCGGTTCGTTATTTTTTTCTTATTAAAATTTTATGCAGGCTGTGAAATTTCAAAACAACATGAGAGCAGTAGAGTGCGTTTTGTCTTGTGATAATCAACGCTGCTGAGAATGTGTTAAAATTTAAAAGTTCAAAAAAGGCTAAAGTTTAGTCTCAAAAATTGTGTGATGAATAAAATTCAAAAATTCAAAAGGTGTTATGTAGAGATTAGTAATAGGAAAAATATAAAATTTAAATTTACTAAAAATTTTATCCCGCTCGGTGTCGGCAACATGATAATGTTTGAGCTTTGATTCCAAATATCTCCGCTAGGGGGCGCTGCAAAGTCATAAAAGTAATAAACAATATTTCTTGGGCATAGATTTACATTTCCACGAAGTTTGGTCGGAAAATTCTTAGCCATTAAAATTCCCGTGTTAAAGGGTTAAGGGGTGAAATGGGGCTCAGAAGTTTGAAAAAATCGACTTTCGAACGTCATTTTTGGTGGGTAGGAGGGGGAGGGGACAAAATATGTTACATATTTTTTTCTAATTTGAGGACTCTTAACAAGAATCTGAAGTCAAAATAACGATACTTTCGCAAACAAAAAGTAGTGAAAGGGTTAACATTGGCTTGTCATAGGAGAGAAGGTGTTTATGCTACTGTAAGTCTGCTTTGTAAAGTAATTCATTTTTTTTACTGTTTAAGGAGAGATGAAAAGTAACTCCTTGTGAATGCATTAAAAAAGTCATAAATAGGGCAAGGAATTTCATGCAAATGCATGTTTTTTCTCGATAGTCCAAAACTAATATGGACTAAATATTTATCCGAATCATCAAATTTAAAACAAAATGGCATCGATTTGTAGTTGCATATTTTTGCATATTTTGCCAAAAATCAATATTTTTTCATATTTTGACTTTAAATGCATATTTGGTGCTTTTTTAATGCATATTTTGTGCTTTTTAATGCATATTTGTGCATATTTTCAATTTAGGAGAATTTTTTCTTTTGTAAAAAAATATCAAAAATTGTTAAGTTTTCATATATTGATTCAACCAAAATAATCATTCTTAAAAACCTTATTAACCTATGGGAAATCTTCAAATTCTGTGTCTGTTTGCAAAATAACTAAAATATATTTTTAAGTTTTAAAGTGCATTATTTTTGCAAAAGTAATAGTTTTTAGTGCATATTTCTTGTATTTTTAATGCATATTTTTCTTTTCTAGCGGCATATATTCCGTTTTTAAGTGCATGAAATTCCTTGCCCTAGTCATAAATATCAATTCTTAAATATATATTTATATATTTTCACATCTAACGTAACTTATTCGCGTTACTTCTTTAAAACTTTTGATGACGTATGTACGTTCGATTAAACCGAAAAATTATAAACATAACCTGTTTAAAATTTTTTTACACTACAATCGGTTTAACGTAGATTTGTTAAAGACTTAACGTTGATAGGCATGAGACAAAATACAGCTGATAACAAACAAATCGAATGAAATTATCTATAATCAATCAAATTGATTAAATTGATATGATTGAAAACATTGGTTTAAAAAAGATGAAATGTTTATTCAGTATTTGTAAATCGAATTTAGGAATGAATTCTCTGTTTAGAGGGTATAAAAAGGATCAGGCCAATATCAGAATTCAACGATTGTTTTAAAAACAACATATCAAAATTTGCCCACGAGTTAACACTTACCTCAATCTTAATGACATCCTTCACAATAGAATTTTTGAGACTGCTTGTTGTAGTATTTACATATCTATATTAAGATGAGCCTGGCCTTGACCCATTTGCAGAACTGATGTGTGACGAAAAGTTGAAGATAGCACGAAACAATAAACACAAGAACTCTTACAATGAATGCACTTTAGTCTTATTGAAAAAATTTTTCTAGGCACGTGATACGCAAATTTAAATTAAAAGACTGCGATTTATTTAATTATATATTTTTTTTATCAAAACTATTAATGAAACTTTTGAACAAAAGCGTGAAAGGCTCCCTTTTGTTGCCTACTGCTCCTTTATGTTAAAAATTTATTAAAACTTACCTTGAACAGAACTAAAACAATTATTAAATTTAGGCACACTTCAATTTTAATTCATTTTTAACACTTTTTTAAATTATACGAAATTAACAAATTTTGCACTTTTCTTATTGCATTTTTATACTTTTTCTTATTGGTTTTTTTATATTATATTTTTATTTTTTATATAAAACATTTTTTTGTTTTATTTATAAATGCAAAGTACTGAATTACGAATATTTATTTATTTTACTACTACATATTTATTTTTAAAAACTCAAATTAAATACCGATTTGTTTAACAATTTTTATTGTTTAATTTTAAGGAACACTTTTATTAGTTTTGAATTCTGTTTCTTGTTTAATATTCGCAGATGTTTTGGAGGGCTTTTATGCTTTTTTTTACTTTTGTGTTTGTACACAAACCAGGGTCAGCAGTAGATACAAATAAAAAAATGTTACCGAAATAATGAAAACTCCGTTATCCTAAAGAATTGTTCACAGACAGAACTTCAAAGAATTAACACCCTAATTCCCTTTTTTTGAACTGAATTAAATTTTGGGAATGATTTCCCTGACCGAACCAAAGGAATTAAATGAATTCCTTTTTTTCATTCGATTTACCTTAAAGGTATTCAATAATTTTTTTCTAATTCCTTCATAAAATTTAATGCATTTATTCACCAAGAAATTCATTCAATTCTAGTTAATTCAATTTTTGGTTAAAGTTAATTCCTTTGGGAAATAAACGAAAAAGTTTATTTCTTGGGAAATGAACGAAAAAGTTAATTCCTTAGGGAATTAAAAGAAAAAGCATGGATGGTAACCGAAACGATGCGGTTATCGGTAAGGGTAACGCTATTTTAGATTATTTCGGTAACGGTATTTTAAGGGTAACGCTATTTCATTTATTTCGGTATCGTTATTTTAAGGATAATGGTTTTTTAGTTATTTTTGTAACGGTATTTTAAGGTTAGCGATATTTCAGTTATTTCGGTTACGGTATTTTAAGGATAAATGTAGTCAGTTATTTCGATGCATCCCGCAATTTTTTTTACAAAAAACATACGAGATTAAAAACAAAACAAAAATACTCAATACCCACATGCAATTACCAAAAGCAGAAAATAAAAATAACGGTAACGGTATTTTAGGGGTAACGTTATTTCATTTATTTCGGTAACGGTATTTTAAGGGTATCAATATTTCGTTTATTTCGGTATCGGTTTTTTAAGGATAAAGGTATTTCAGTTATTTCGGTAACGGTATTTTAAGGATAACTGTATTTCGTTTATTTCGGTAACGGTATTTTAGGGGTAACGGTAGTCAGTTGAAAGGGTTTTGAATCGATAACGGTATTTTAGCGGTATTGCCTGCCAACCCTTAGAAAAAGTTAGTTTCTTAGGAAATTAAACGAAAAAGTTAATTCCTTAGGGAATGAAAAGAAAAATTTAATTCCTTACGGAATTAAACGAAAAAGTTAATTCCTTCAGGGAATTAAATGTACAAGGGAATTAATTACTAGACCAAAAGTTGAGTTAACAAGAATTGAATGAATTCCTTGACTTAAAATTGAATAAGCTCTTGTTGAATGAATTCTTTAATTTTAATGCTTGATGCTTTGGTCACGGAATTCATTCTCTAAATTTGAATTCATTCGCAGGAATAAGTTCCTTCTTATGTCTTATTAATGAATTCATTCCTTGAATTAAAAAAATTAATTAACTGTCTGTTTTATAAAAAGAATCAGACGAATTCGTTAAAACATTTGTGTAAAAAACACAAACTAAAACAGATTTATCTTTAAAATTTTTAAGCCGCATTTGTTCTACATAGAAGTCGTAACAAATTTGTGCAAACATTTTGAAAGAAAAACGTTTTTAAGTTAGTGTTTTTCACACAAATTTGTTAACGAATTCGTTTGATTCTTTTTATAAAAACACCCAGTAAATTTTTTGGAATTCATTCCAAAAAGGAATTAATTCTTTAAAGTTCTGACCTGGAGACACTAACGAATAGTTTGTGAAGCTGTGAAAAATATTTTTCTCTCATTTAAAAGTAATAATAACAAATGACAGTTTTTATAACTTCACCGCTTGCAAACTGTTCAGAATCGGTACTCAAGATATAATTCTCAGAGATGTTTTGTGTGTTTAGTTATTGGTATGGGCACCTTAACCCGGTGTCTTCAAATGCATTAAATTATATGATATGAAATGTCAAAAACATTGCAGAGAAACGTCAAAATGATATCAATTGCTAAGTGGTGGAGACTTACCTAGTGTCTTCAAATGCAATGAAATGTGCAAAGAAATTTGAAAATAACACACAAAGCAACAACAAAATTATTTTCGTTGTTGTTGTTTTGTGTGTTATTTTCAAATTTCTTTGCACATTTCATTGCATTTGAAGACACTAGGTTACCCAGTGTCTTGACATGCAATAAAATGATAGCAAGCAATTGTCAAAATGCTCTCATCTCAAGTGAAGATACTCAATTTCAATTTTATTGCAATATCATGATATCGCTGACATGCCATCGGATCTTGCAATGATGCCAGAGAACAAATGTCACTTTTAATTTTCATTTTAATTTTGTAATAGAAAAACAACAAAAAATTTGGTAAAAAGGAATAGAAAAGTGTTTAGTTTTTTACTATTTGTCGGTAAACATTAATGTTTCATAAAATTTGGTGTTTTTTGAAGAAAAATCTATGATATTTCTTATCCATGAAATGGTCAAGTGTTCTCCACCATTCTGCAATTGATATCATTTTGACGTTTCGCTGCCATGGTTTTGACATTTCATATCATATATAGTTTATTGCATTTGAAGACACCGGGTTAAGAAATATCAAAGATATTTCTTTGAAAAACACAAAATTTTATCAAACATTAATTTTTATCTACAAATAATAAAAAATTAAACTTTTCCATTCTTTTTTACCAAATTTTTTGTTGTTTTTTTATTACAAAATTAAACTTAAAACGAAAAGTGACATTTCATGGCAGGCATCATTGCAAGAGTCGCTTATGCGGCAAATAGACTATGCAAGTCACTTGCACAATAACGAGTTTGTTCAAGTCACCTTACTCGCCACACACCACTAAAGTAAACTGTGCAATATTCATTTTAATTTACACATAGCAGCAGAAACATGTAGCGTATTGTTATTGCTATGAGGAAATATTAGTCTTTAAAAGCTTTATTTTACACTTTGCGCAGTCCAAAATACCTGAAATTCGATGGTGATGTTAATAAATTTATATTAACATTTTTTACTTTACGTTTATTGATACTTTTAATTTTTTTATCCGTATTTATGATGTTCACTCTGCAAAAATTACTGCTGAACTGTGCTAATTTCAGCATACACCTCGCAAATGACTTGCACAAGTTCTAAAATATTGCGTAAAAATCAAAATCGTTTTGATTTTTACTCAAGTCTAAAAATATAGTTGTACAAGTACACAAACCAGGCCACACACTGTTCAACTGACCTGCACAAACTCATTATTGTGCAAGTAACTTGAGTAGTCTATAGGCCGCATTACATGTCAGCGATATTTTATTTATTTGCTTTATTTATTGTAATATCAAAGCCGCAAAAGGCCAATAAAAATATTACAAAGTTTAATCCATTATAACTTAACATTATTATTTCATGAATTTCGTTTACTATAAATATTAGAATTACTAATTCTTTTTTCTGTTGGTCCCCCAGCCATATCATGTTATTTTAAGGTTAAAATTGAAATTGAGTGTATTCACTTGAGATGAAATCATTTTGACAATTGCTTGCAATCATTTTATTTCATGTCAAGACACTAGGTAAATCTGGGGAGAAAACCTCTACTTGGGAACACTAAACTGCGAAAAAAAGCAATCATTTAGCAACAGTGCGATTTTTGTTTTATAAAATTTTTTATTAACTTGGTTTTTTTAATTTGATATCTTTGAAATTAACATGGCTAAATTAGAAACGTCAGTAAAAAAAACAAAAGCTAGAAAACGTAAACATGCCAATACGGAAGATGAAGTAGCAAGTAAAAGTGTAATTGTAGAGGCCTCCGTTCCAGAAGGTCAAGATGAACCCATGCAAACGAAAGATGTGTCAGCAGAGCAGCAGCAAGGTAAGGGGAATTAGGATTAATATGTATGTATAAAAATTGTTAATAATATAAACAAATTGCACCATCTACCCTGCAGTTACAACAAAGAAATCAAAGAAACGTAAAAATAAAGAAAAAGGTGAAATTAAAGAAAAACGCAGCAAATCCCATGAAGACAACGAGGATGGTGATGAAAATGAACAAGCAGAAAATCATGACGAAGATGGTGGTGCTGGTAATGACTTTCATGAACCCACCTTAGAAGAATTAAAAGAAAGTAAAAAACCTGAAAATAATTTGGCGATACTAACAGGACGACAAAAGAAAAAACAAAAACATCTGAAATTATTAGAGGCACAAAAGGGTCAGTCAGTCGAAAAAGAAAAGCAACGTAATGAAGAATATTTATGTAAATGGAAACATTCACGAGATGATTGGAAATTTGAAAAACTGCGTCAGATATCAATACAACAAACGATTTTTGAGGAAGATAAACTTGATGCGAGTATTTGGCCAGTTGCTTTGGAATATTTAGCTGGTAGCAAAGGGGCTGCCAAAGACAAAATTGTTAAATTGGCCAATGATATTATCGATGACATCGATAAGTTATGTGAACAACAGGAGTCTGAGGACGAAAAACAGACAATAGTTAATTCAATAAAATACCAAAGAGCCAGAGATTTACTGCAAATATTTGATTAAAATTTGAAACTTATCTAAAGTTAGTACTGCTATCATCTTTTAAACTAAATACCTGAAATTAATAAAAGTTTGTTTTCTAATTTACTTAATTTTAAAACATTTTTTTCACATTTTACTGTCGCAAAAGCAAGCATGACGGTGAGAGGGGTCGTGGCAAAATGGTTTCATAAAAAAGAGAGGCTTTTGTCAAAGAGTATCTTTTTATAAAATGGTACTTTTATTATTTTTATGAAAATTGTATTATATTTGCCAAGATAATTTTAGTTTTTGTTAGTTTTGATTTTGAAAAATTCGATTTGTATGCAGGCGTTTTTAGTAAATACGTCAACGCCTTACATAATCAGGGGGATTGTTCTACCTCAAGTTATTTATAGGTTTTTGAGGCATATCATATTAGATTTTGGACTTGAGGTAGAACAATATTCTAACTAAATATATGAAAATATAGAAAGTCTGAAAAACAATTTTTATATTTTTAATGCAGAAATTAAAATAATTTTGATTTTTTAAAATTTTTTTTGATAATATAGCGGCAATACCACCTTTTATTCATCTGTAAGATTGTAGAATTGTTTGAAACTTTTTATTTTCAAAAGCAAATTTGTGGAAAATAGAATTAAATATAACGGTATTTCTTTTACAATCAACAACTCAACAGCAACGCAAGCAACTTCAAACAATTTCTATTTGAATTTTTTAAACAGAATTAATTTTGTTTTCTACAATATTGACAATTTGTTAGTCTAATTAATATAGTTATTTTTGCAACAATTTGTGATTTTTAGATAGTTTACGTTTCTAAATCATATTTAGTGTAATTTTAAGTTTTTCTTTAAATATTTTGCAATATCTGTTTTTCACAAACTGCTTTCCTGTACTTTAATTATAAGATTTAATCTTGTTGTACAAGATATGAGAACACAACTAAATAAATAAATTTTGAGAGTATTGACATTTCATATATTTCGGTCGGTATTGGTATTTTAAGGATAACGGTATTTCAGTTATTTCGGTAACGGTATTTTAAGGCTAACTATATTTCGGTTATTTCGGTAATGATATTTTAAGGTTAACGGTAGTCAGCTGAAAGGCTTTAGATTCGATAACGGTATTCAGCCATTATCCGCTGCTCTCTTTTGAAAGTTTTGTTATAAAATGTTAAAATTGTGTTAACACTGGTTTAATTATTTTTCATATTTTTAAACTCAATTCAATTTTACGATTCCTTTGTTTTGGTTATAATAAAATACAAATTTCTGATTTTTATTTGCAAGCTAAGAATATATCAATAATAACAAAAATATAAACTAAAAAAGAATTTTAAAAATCAAAAAAATTTTTAATTTTTAAAGTAACTAATAAAATTAACTTTTGGCTGTAAAAATACCATTTTGGTAGTTGTTTATTATGATATTAAAAATAACTGATTTCAACAACTGTTACGAAATAGCAGTAGTTTTTGTTAGTTGTTTTCTTAAATAACCGTCATAATAGTGGTTTTGTATTAGGAAAACAACTGTAATTAAAGTTAAAACAATAACAACTGATTAATACACAAACAACTGTCAAACTTGTTCGAGTGTATATTTAAAAAAGTTGTTTGAATAAAAATCTACGTTTTATTAAAATGGGATTTTTTTTAATTACCTTTTTAGCTTCATTAAAAATAAAAATT
This sequence comes from Leucophora obtusa, assembly GCA_949987735.1. Lineage (NCBI taxonomy): Eukaryota > Metazoa > Arthropoda > Insecta > Diptera > Anthomyiidae > Leucophora > Leucophora obtusa. Next base: position 170,181,257 of record OX465296.1, on the reverse strand, counting down.
GAATTTCAACGGAATAAGATTACTTTTATTTATAAATCTATATAAGCTAATAACTTATCAACATAATTCACCCTTCGTTGCAACAATTCCAATTGTTCTTCGGTTAATTTCAAAGTAGCACCCTGTTCTTTAAGTAAAAAGTGTTGCAAGAACAATCTTAAACTCTGTTTATATTGTTGTAACTTTGTATTCTTAGCTAATCTTTCAAATGCTTGGTGAATTTCTTGTTCTTCGTTGGCCAACAGAAGACCCTTGCATATTTCCTTCATTAGAGCAAATGATTGTTTATCCAATTGAAGGAAATCGACAATTTTTAAAACGGCCAATTGTAAACCATTATGTATAATAAGGTGTTGTAAAAATCTTGCCAAATTGCGTACCTGTATTTTATTTAATGAATCAATCTCATTAATGCGATCCCACGAAGCAAATTGAAAGGCCAGTTGATATTTACGATTGTAGTTACAAAATTTCAATGCTAAATGAGCATAATACGGATTTGAGACTTTTTCGTTGAGACAACAATGTATGATGACATAAGCTATAGAGCGTAAATCTTTAACGGCTAAATGAAGAATTTTTTCAAAGGCATCTATATAATCAGCAGCACTCATTATTATACAAAATATATTACGACGTTCTTCGGTATTCATTTTTTGTTGTTTAGCCAATTTGAGCAGTTGTTCCGAAAATCTTTGTGTTTTCGAAGAAGTGTCATTAGTTTCGGATTTCCTTTGAGCTGCAGCCATTTCATTAATATTGCCCGTCCAAGCAGAACCAACAATCCACCATTTACCCACGGTATCAGCTCGTAACAAATCTTCTATGGTTATATTAAGTGTTATTACATACTTATCATTTCTCAACATAGCTTTAAGTTTTTTTCTTAAATTTTCATGTAGAGCAGGATCAAATTTGGGAATTTTATTGATATTATTATTTTTAACAGCATTTAAAATATCTATCATAAATTTAAGTCTTAAATTTTCTTTCAATTCTAAAGGAGCTGCTGCAATTTTTGTTTGAACACTTAACATCATTTGTTTAAAGGCCAACGGATCATCTTTTCTTAGTTTGAAACCTACCGACTGAAAGATTAGAAGTAAACATTCAATAGTTTTTTCCTCCAATTGTGCTGATAAACGATCAATAATTTCCAATAATAATCTATTTTCGAATATTTTAAATACATACATATAACTCAATACTAATATTATATTATTAAGAGATTTATCTTCTTGCTGTAAGCTGTCCAAGTTCTTTAGCAGATTGTCAAATTTTTCTATAAACATTTGCAGAAAGTGCGCTCCAATTTCACTGCCAATGTGAGCATGTAGATATGCCAATAGTACCATATGTTCTTGCACCATACGTTCATTACTTAAAACTTTACCAATAAGAGCTTCTTGCAGTAATTTATTTAGTGTTTCATTCATATTGAAACGTGAATTTTTCATATATAACTCTTCGATGCCAGTTGAAATTTTATGTAAATTAGCTTCGGATAAACGATTTAGAAGACCTTTACATTGTTTACGGAGACGTTCTAAAATTTCTGCTTGTTTGCTGTCTCCTTTAGCAGCTAGCATAGCTCTTTGATGTGGTGGTACATATTTTTGTAAACCGTTCGAGACGAGAGCTTCCTTAATGATATTACCATCTTTATCACGCTTACGACCATAAATGTCTTCTTTTACTGAAAATAAAGACAAAAACAAAAGATGATTATTTAACTTAGAACTTAATCGACCTTTTGTTGATTTTATTATTATTTTCCTAGAAAAGTCGGTCTTTCAAGGTCATGTATAACCAACGACTATATAATTAAAAGACTTCCCAACTCTCCCTACCTCTGTTAAGTCATTCTCTTCTTAATTTGTATCGAAAAATTCAGACATAAGAATTTCACACGTCTGCAAAGGCTAACATTTTTCGATACAAACTGTTAATATGTCTGTTCCCGTACTTTACCGCAGTTGCCCAAACTTACTCAAAGGCGTTCCCGTACTCAAAATTGCGTGCAAATTGTTGTTGTTTGGGTTCCCGCGGGAACCCGCGGTAACGTACGGGAACGCACATAATGTTCGAAAGAGACGATGAAAACCGCCTTCAAACTCTGTTAAATGCTTCTCATTTTTTTTCTATTTACATGTTTTTGCATAGGCTACCATAATTCGATACAAATTTTCGATTTTCCAAATAGAGGTCGAAGGAGGGTTAAATATATAATCACTTTTTAAATTTATAAATAGCTTAAATTAGGGTTTTTCTTTTCCCGGACTTTTTCATTTCCCGGGACAGCGGGATTTTTTTCAGAATTTTCCGGGATCCCGGGAATTCCCGCTCGTTAGAAAATATATAAATACGACATATGTTGCACTTGAAAAACTCGATTACTGTTCAAACACCATCCGACAAAGTTCATCTTTTGGTTGTACCCATGAGAAAATGCACTTAATATATTCTGAAAGGATGGCTAAATATAAAATATCCATGTCTTCCACATTTTCTGGATCAATTCGTTTAACAATTTAAATCGTGAATTAATATTTAGGTAATATATTTATATGGAAGGCCGTCTTAATTTTAAAAAACTCTTAGAAATATATTAATTAAATATTAATTCGCCGTTTAAACGGTTAAACCAATTGATATAGAAAAAGTGAAAGACACGGGTATTTTATCTTCATCCCTTTTTCAGAATATATTGGAATTGTTAATGGGTGCAAAATTGTGTCGGACCAGTTTTATAGTCAGAAATAAGATCGATTTGTTGCTAAAATATTTCTTAAATATGAAATCAAAAAATTTCTATTTCTAGATATTTTATATATACCTTTCTATGCAGATTTTCAAAAGTATCCGTCTAGAATTATTTTTATAAAAAAGTTTAAAAGTGAGTATTTTTCACATACATTTTTAGGCAAATTCGCCTAAATCGTTTTATAAAAAATGACACTACAACATTATTAAATAGTTTCTTAACTTTAATTGGTTTTCTTGAATAGACATTTTTTATGCCACAGCTACTTAAAAATAAATTATTTAATTTTCGTATTTAGTTGAATTTTAAATTCCCAGCAAAAATATGTGTAAGTCATTCAAAACAAACAGCTTTTAAATTGGTTACAATGGAGCGATAAGTGCTCTTTTTCTGTTTCGAATGTATGTGCTTTAAAACAACACTCAGGGAATTATGTAGGTAAAATCAACTGCAAATGACAGTTAAAATAACTGCATTTGCACTTAAAAAGGTGTAGACTACATTTGCAGTTAAATTAACTGCAATATGAAGTTATTTTTAACGGTTAAAAATCAACTGACAAAGGTGGTAAAAACAACTACAAATTCAATTGAAACAACATACATGCAAATTATTGTAAAACTGTACAAACAACTGCAAATGTAGTTAAAAAACATAAATAAAAATTATTTTAAAAATTATTAATTTAATAAAAAACAAATTTATGTAAACACTCCTAACTTAATTTTATTCTATTTAAAATTGAGAATTCAAAATATACACTAATGTCACTTTTATTTTTCACTAGTAAGATATTCAGTGTGTTCCCGTACGTTCCCAATGTTACCGAAATTTACCCAAAGTTACCGAAATTTACCCAAAAGCGTTCCCGTACTCGAGAATTGGGTAAATGAGAGCGCTAATGAGAGTGTATTAGTGCTTCTCTTTTTACCAAAATTTACCCAGACTTTTTCTTCGGGTAAACTTTGGTAAAACAGCTGATGCAAATATAAACAAAAAACAATTGTGAAATTAAATTAAAAATTGTAATTAAATAAAGAAATAAGCAAAAGAAACTTGGTTTTTTGTTAAAATTAATTGATTAAAATCAAAAACAACTTTTAAATGCGAATAAATATGTCTATTTGTGCCGATTTGCAAACTGAAATTATACGTATTTTCACATCAGTGATGGGATTTTTGGCACAATCTAAGATTGATTGGTACAATGGCACAACCGATACTATTTTGGCACATTTTGGTTATCTACAAAATTTAATAGAAAATGAATTTAAAAAATAACAATTCTTTAATTTTTAGTTTCTAAGCATTTATTGGTATTAAAATACCTTTTCGAATAAAGCAAAACTAAAAAATGGCATCGAAGATATTACCGAATAAAGCACCGTAAGTTGTTTTTCACGTGCAAAAATTTCTCTCAGACTTTAAATGCTTTAAATTGCAATTTAAGTTAAAAAAAATTAACAATATTTTAATTTTATAACAAAGCCACAATCACAATTAACACAAAATATCACTTTTTCACCAGAAAAATAAAAGTCTTGTACATTAAATTTGCGTGAAAACTAAGTTTGCACAATTTTCACGTGAAACTCATTGTGGTGAAAAATAATTTTTTTTTATATGGAGTATAACAGTTTTTTCACGTGAAAACTGAACAACTTACGGTGCTTAATCCATAGAATTTTAAAAATTCAAATGCTATAAATTTATCTCAGAGCTTCGAAAGAATTAATTTAAGTTTAATTCATAAAAAAATTAATTCAGTTTTAGAAAATGTTTATATGTATACCATTCCGTGCAACCATTCCTAAAAAATTCATTCATTGGCTGCATTCCCAAATCTTTAATAAGTATCGGATGAATTTAATTTATCATTCACCTTTTAATTGAAAGAAAATTTTAATTCATTCAAATGTAATTAATTCCATAAGAATTCAAAATAATTCCATAAGAATGCATTTACAAAATGAAAGTTGAAAACACGGTTTCTAAGTGAAAATTGAGTTTTGCCACAATAAAGGCCCATTTGGCACATTTTAGTCACACACTTGGCACAAAACAAAATTTTTCAAGTCCCATCAATGTTTAACATTATTCTTTGAAATAATTTTTTGGGCTAGAAAAGTGGTTTTTTGCGTTCCTGTACTATTGGGTAATTTTGTCATTTTGTGAGAGGATTTTGTGATTACTCTCATTTTACCGAACTTTACCCAAAAAGTAAAGAAACACACCTATTGTTGTAGATCTCCGTCTGTGAGGGATGAAATATGGCGTTGTTTGGCTTCCTTTTTTTCTCCAGGTAGAAAGAGATGAGAATATAAAAGAACTGAAAGAAAATAAATACAATAATTTTTAATAATCCCGTAAATAAATTTATATTATAAAACTTACCTTATTATTTTAATAACTTAATAAAAAATATATAAACTTTCTGTATTACGCGTCCTCACTCTTTGGCGTTGTTTTATGACTAAGACAAGAGAAAACATGTTCTACTCATATTCTTTCACTAGAAATTTCTAAACAAGCGCGTCATACACATGCTCCTGATTGCTTCGTGTGTGTGCACACACACTTGAAAATATAAGTACATATTTGTAAAAAAATTCAAAATAACTGCATAAAATAAATGTTACTACAATGTGGTAGTTTTTGTAGTTAGTTTGAAAAAATAACTGTCAAAAACATTGAAATATTTTGCTCTAAGTAAATTAACTACAATTATAGTTAAAATAACTACAACCGCATTACTACACAAATAACTGTCATGTAGTAACTGCAGAACTTTTCTGAGTGTACATTTTATCATGCGGAATGTGTACAGATCACGGATGAACAAGTGGATTGGCTGTTCAAAAACCGTGTCATAAAATATACATGCCAATATTGTTGTGATAAGCACAATGCTTCCATTAATGATGAAAATTCCAATGACGGCAACAATGGTAGTGCACATAACCTCAATTTTAATGGCAATTCTGATAGTACAACAAATTCCAATATTAGCTCTGTTCCACGTACGTTACCGCGGGTACCCGCGGGAACCCAATCTTACCAAAAAGCGTTTCTATTGTTAAAAATTGGGTAAATGAGAGCGTTGATGAGAGAATAATTTGTTTCTCTTTTTACCAGAAGTTACCCGTACTTTTTTTGCCGGTAAAATGGTAAAACTGCCAAATCACTAGTTGTTTGTAAATCAGCTGTTTTAAATTTGTAAAAATAATTTAAATATTAACAAAACTTGAAAACAATAATTAATATCGTTAACAAATACCACGTTCTAACATTTTTTCTTTATTCCCTTCGATATTTTATTCTTAAAATAGCTTTTGTTTATATGAATAACTTTGACGTTAATTTTTGGGCTTGAAATGTGGTTTTGTGCGTTCCAGGTATTGTGAGCAATTTTACCATTTTTTGAGATTTTTTTTTACCAGATTTTACCAGACTTTACCCAGAATTACGTGAAACAAACCTATTGTTGCATTGTTAATGAATATGCAAAAATCTTTGGCAACCAAATTAGATGAACGCTTTAATAAGGGATTTACTTGCCTGGATGCTAAAATTGATGCAATGACACAGAATCTTCGGTTGGAGATAGCTAATGATGTTAAAAGCATTAAGGAAGATATTGGTGCCTGTAATTCAATGATAAATAATGTGGAAAAAAATCGAATGATAGAATGTATATCTTAGAAGTAAAGCCCAAATTAGTTTGGAAGTATCGTAAAAAAAGTAACGTATCATTCTCATAATGAATAAAAAGAGTATAAAAAATAAAAATATTGCATTTTTTATCTTTTTCTTGTGCATAGAATTAAATGTCAAGTAATAAAATAGAAAATTTCTATTTTCAACAGAACTTTTTTACGATTTTACTTGACAACAGTTTCAATGCATAGTAAAAAGATAAAAATATATTTCTATATTATTTTAACACATTGAATTGATTACAGATACGTTTTTTTACTTTACTATTAAACTAATGAAGCCTTAAACAATAAAATTTTAGAAAGGGTGGTGGCTATTATAAACTTATTATGGAAATTGTTTAAATTAATTTTTGAAGACTAATGGTATATTTACAAAAACAAAAAATGTAAAATTTTTATTTTTTTTTATTTCCAATGTAGTAGATAATTATTACTTTACATTAATACACAGAACCAAATCTGTTCATAAATAGTGTGAATTGCTTTCATTGATTTAAGTTCATAATATGTATGAACAGATTCATACGATATATGAATTTTGCTTGGTTTTGAAAAGTTATAAAAAATCTAGTCAGTTTGAATATAATTTTGTTTTAAATTCAAAATAAAAATAAAAGAAAATTTTTTGGAAAATTAGAATTGCTTCAAGATCTTATTAAGAAATGCGGAAAATATTGCAAGGGTATATTAACTTTTCAAAAAATTATATGCACATTACTTTACAATTTTGTTTCCTTTATCCAAAGGTAGAAAAATGGGCAAAAAGAATACAACAAATGGCTTTATTCTGTCCTTGAAAGTAGCACTTTGGAGGTTATTTGCGGTATATAAAAAATTAAATTAAGATCTGGTCAACTAAAGGTATTCACAAATGTATAGAGTAGATGGATAAATATAAATAAATAATTTTATTCTCTTTTAAATTTGACGGATTTGTTAGGGAAACGTTCATTCTCGATGTCCAGATTAGATTTATATGTCAATTATGCTGCTGAATACCGTTATAAAAATGTGCCAACTCAATATCGTTTCTGACGTCTACATTAATTCTGTTATTTTCGGTTAGATTTTGCCAAATTTCAGGGACAATGCTCTTGTTAGATGCAAATGTATCACTACTCATCATAAAATAAAGAATAATAGTCATAGTTTAATATAATTTAATAAAGATACTATATTTTGTATTTTTTCATATTACTGAATAAATATATTAATGCGAAAAATACTGTTATTATGTGCGTTCACATTTGTGAAATGTTTATAAACCCAACAAATTTTATTCCTACATGGTGTTAAATTGTTCTTAATATGTATGAACAAGTTCCTACATTATATGAAAAAGTTCATACATTGTATGAAAAAGTTTTGGGAAAAAATAGTAATGTAGGATTCATACATATAATGAACAAATTTATTCCAAGTATGAATTATTTTTTTCTGTGTATACATTGTTAAATTTAATACTTATTTTCTTTTTCATATATCTGTTTTATCTCTTTTTTTTATTTTTTCTTTACTTCAATGTTATCTAATCTTGGCTACATAATTTCAGATAATTCTATCCTTCAATCTTTATCACATGACAGAAAGCTAAACTTTAATATTGGGCATATAAATAGGCAAAGTTTAATCCTGCACGTGGGGCTAACAAACTGACCGAACTTAAATCCGTTGTAGAATGTTGTTTTTTTTGGATATTGTTGGCATTACAGAATCGTGGTTGCAGTTGTCTGTCTTGGATACCGCTGTTAACATACCTGGGTATTACATTATCCGTTATGATCGTGAAGTTCGTTGCGATGATAATATTTCAAGAGGGTATTAAGGTATTAAGGCTAGACTGATTTTTAAGGGCTCAAGGGCACGGAAGTGTGAAGTCTTACTATTGGAAGTTAAATTAAGGGAATTTAAGGCCCTTATTGGTTTAATATACATTCCCCGGGGATACACGTGTATTAAAGGATTGGAAGATTTTGTTTTTGAACATTGCTGTTCTTATCATAATGTTATTTTAATGGGCGATTTTAACTGGAATATTTTTGACTCGGAGTAGGCTCGTAAAATGAGGGAGGTTTGCTTTGCACATAACTTATCCTACATACATAACTCTATTCCTACGCATCATGATATTCGCACTGATTCTTACTCTCTTATTGACTACTTTGTGCTGTCATCGAGTATAATGGATTGTTTACTGTGCTCAAATCAATTTTATTGTCCAGCGTTTTCACACCATGTATTTATATTCATTAGTTTAAATTGTAACGTTGAAACGGTTAATAAATTTGTTGAGATTAGAGACTACAGGAACATGAATTATGATCTTATTGCTAACAGAATTCATGGTACTGATTTCTCATTTATTTATACTACGAACAGGGTGGACGAACAGCTAGATTTTATATCGGCAGTTATTAAGGACTGTTTTGATAGTGGTGTACCGATTGTAAGGAGAAGGGTCAGTAGCAGTGGCAGAATTAATGATTTGGCAAAGGACCCTTATGTTCTTAATGCAGTTCGTTTGAGGAATGATGCATACAAGACGTATAATGAGGACAAATGTGATCGGTCGTGGAGAAATTATTGTAGGTTGAGAAATAAGGTAAAGTCGGTAATAAGGAAACGTAGAAGGGAACTGGACAGGTTGAGATTTGATAATATTAATTCCAGAAAACTTTGGAGACTGTAGGGCAATGCTGGGGTTGTTGATAACAATGATAGTGTTGTTGATCATGATCCTGAGGCTTTAAATGATTTTTTTATTTCTGCACAAAGGCCCTCACAATATTTGCCTCTTGATTTCAACTCCGAATTCGATATGGCAGGTTTTACTTTTGCTAATATTAACTTGTCGAAACTTCAGGAAGCTATTTTCGCCATAAAATCTAACGCGGCTGGCCATGATGGTATTCCTATGCTTTTCATTAAGAATATTTATAACCTTAATGAACAGCATTTATTATACTTGTTTAATACAATAATTACTACATCTTATTTCCCATCTTCTTGGAAATTGCTCGTGTTGTACCTTTATTGAAAGCTGCTAATAGTACCGATATTGACAATCATCGCCCTATTTCAATTTTGCCAAGAAGTTACTTTTCATCTCTCCTTAGATAGTAAAAAAAATGAATTGCTTTCCTATATAAAAAAGAACACCCAAGCACTCATTTTTATGACATGCAAAGCAGACTTAAAGTAGCATAAACACCTTCTCTCCTATGACAAGCCAATGTTAAAAAAATGCCATTTTCACCTCAATTTGAACGCATTCGTGCCGAACAATATAGGTGATTTTACGGATCTTGGTCAGGTATTTTTTTTTTTGGGAAGTAAAAAAATTTTTTAATTAATGGCATTTTGGAAGTCATTTAAAATACGTTTATTGGAAGTAAGAAATCAGCATATATAGCTACTTTATATGCAGTGAAAAATGCATTCTTGTAGAATGCATTCGGTTTTTTTTTGCTGGGATAACCTGTTTAAAATTTTTTTATACTACAATCGGTTTAACGTAGATTTGCTTTAAATACTTAACGTTGATAGGCATAAGACAAAATAAAGTTATTATTGCTCATAACTTTTTTATTAATTATTCTAATGGAATGACCCAGCAAAAAAATACCTGACCAAGATCCGTAAAATCACCTATATTGTTCGGCACGAATGCGTTCAAATTGAGGTGAAAAAGGCATTTTTTTAACATTGGCTTGTCATAGGAGAGAAGGTGTTTATGCTACTTTAAGTCTGCTTTGCACGTCATAAAAATGAGTGCTTGGATGTTCTGTTTTATATAGGAAAGCAATTCATTTTTTTTACTATCTAAGGAGAGATGAAAAGTAACTTCTTGGGAATGCATTCAAAAGTCATAAATATCACTTCTTAAATATATATTTGAATGCATTCCCAAGAAGTTACTTTTCATCTCTCCTTAGATAATAACAAAAATGAATTGCTTTCCTATATAAAAAAGAACATCCAAGCACTCATTTTTATGACGTGCAAAGCAGACTTAAAGTAGCATAAACACCTTCTCTCCTATGACAAGCCAATGTTAAAAGAATGCGCTTTTCACCTCAATTTGAACGCATTTGTACCGAACAGTATAGGTGCTTTTACGGATCTTGGTCAGGTATTTTTTTCTGGGAAGTAAAAAAAAGTTTTTAATTAATGGCATTTTGGAAGTCATTTAAAATACGTTTATTGGAAGTAAGAAATCAGCATATATAGCTACTTTATATGCAGTGAAAAATGCATTCTTGTAGAATGTATTCGGTTATTTTTTGCTTGGGATATAAAGCCTATGTCCATCCTAAAGGACCATTCTAAATACTGGAACAAACATTTTTGAAATCAGATGAGTAGTTACGGAGATTACGTCATACAAACAAACAAACATACACACATTACCTCTTTATTATATTAGTATAGATTTAATAAATCTATTAAGAAACGAGCAAAATATTATGTCTGTTCCCGTACTTTACCGAAGTTACACAAACTAGTCCAAAGGCGTTCCCGTACTCAAAATTACGTGTAAATTGTTGTTGTTTGGGCTGTTTTGGGTTCCCGCGGGTACCCGCGGTAACGTACGGGAACGCACATATTAATGTGTCAATTTGGATAGATATACAAGTCCGTTTGTGTTTAAAAAAAGGAACCACACCGTTTCTTACACAACATAACTGTTCGTAAACGGTCCGCCATTGACGAACTTTTAACTATTAACTATAAATATTTAAAAAGTTTTATGACATCATTGTCTGTTTACAAAATCAACTTCCGTTTCCAAACCAATTCCGGTACGGATTTTACGGATAATATTATCTAGCAAAACGTCCTTAGATTCTTACCCTCGCATTTAAAATGAAAAAGCATATGCTAACTAGCTACCAGATTTCCCTTATGGGAATTTATGTGTAAAAAAGTCAACAGCAAGTTAGCATACTCTTTTTCTTTTTGAATACGGGTATTAGAAGTCCAGAAGATTTTTCTGTAGAAAAAATGCCTGATAATCTTAGTATTTTTTTATAGGAAAAAGACTTAAGAAACTGAAGGGTTTTCAATAGGGAAAAGTCCTCAGATTTTTCGATAGAAGAAGATCTTCAGAATCTAAAGTTGTCTATAAAAAAAAAAGAAATTAGAAACTGAAAGTTTTTCTATAGCGAATCTATGAGTTTTCTATAGAAAAACTAATCAGAATCTATGGGGTTTTCTAAAGGAAAAACTCATCTGAATCTAAGAGTTTTTTATTTCTTTAGTACATATACCGATTCTGAGTCGATCGGTATACTAAAAGGTAGGTCTAGGTCTAATATTTGTTGGTGTTAGAAACATCAGCACAAACTTATTATACCCTGTCCACGTAGTGGAGTAGGGTATAATCAGAAGTTACGGAAGAACCTGGTAAATACATAATTATAATATAATCGATAAAACTACATTAAAGAAATGTACTTACCCTCTTCTTCCTCATTCCTATCTGAATCATCCTCATCTTGATCCTCTGGCTCTTTTTCGTGGAATTCATTTTCATCCATTTCTTCTTCTTCACCAAAATCACTCTCGCCGTCTTCTTGAAGATGATTTATATCTGAATCATCTGATTCTCCGCCACTACCAAATATGGCATTAAATTTTTCATCATCTTGTTCTTCATCACTCCAACTCGGTTCTTGGGATTTTTGTTTTTTAAGTTCTTCTCTACGCTTTTCTTTGAAAGCCTGTTTTTCCTTTTCTTCTTCATCATCCAGACATAATTCCAAAGCAAAATCTAAACCATCATTGAACATTTTCCGTACTAAACGATTTTTGTTTTTAGTTTTATTTAAACCTAACTTTTTCTCTAACTTTGCAATAACTTTATCTTCGTCCTCGTTTTCGATTTTTAACTGTTTAACACGTTGTTTACGCGAGGCCTTTTCCAAATCTTTTTGACGCTGTAATTCACGGCGATGTGTCTCATCGGCATCGGGACGTGCCGGAGTTTGTAATTTAGGTTTTTTCTTCGGTTCTTGTTTATTTTCTTTTGATTTTTTGAGTATTTTCAAAGACTCGGGTAGCTTGGCATTAACTTCATCATCAGAAAAATCAGAATCAATGGATTCATCATTATCGGAATTCACTTCACCAGATAGAAGTTGTTCTATGGGTATATCGTCCGGGTTAATGATGGGTTTTGGTACTTTCTTGTGTTTGTTAACCTTATTTTTATTTCCATTATTCTGTTGTTTTATGGACTCGGCTACCAATTTTTTACCCTCCGTTTTGCTGGAGAAATATACGCGCTTATGTTGTTTCTTTTCCTCAAGTTTTTGTTTGCGTAATTCTTTGCGTGTTAATTGTTTTAAAGGAGCTTGTTTAGCTTTAAGTTTTTTCTTATTTAATTTCACCATTTTTTTTATTGAAAGAATTATTGAGTGGATATGAAAAATATTAGCGGATTCTCTTTTTTATTTATAAAACACAACAAAATTTCGAATCAGATGTTTTTAGACAACACGTGCTTGTTAAAACAAAACATAAACAAACTTTTGTTTCGCTAAGAAAAGTAGCAAAATTAAATTAGGTCCATTCGATTACTTTTCTTAGTTAAGTCCAGTAAGAATTAGTGAAGGCCCAGAATAAGAGAGCAGCGATTTTTTTCCATGCAATTTGACATTTAAAAATCGCTGGGCGTAGCTGTAGTGAGATAGAATCTATTTTATTTTAATGCCGGTTTTTGTTATTCTCTCATTTTCTCTCTCTAATACTCTCACCAATGTTGTCAACTCTATTGTTATTTTAGCTGGTTTTCACAACATTTTGTAATATCAAAGAGTATAACTAACAAAGGCAATCAATGGCTCTTCTGACTCTTCTGACTCTTTTTCTATTTTTTTGCAAAAAAAAAAATAAAATTTTTAAATTATTAAAATTTTGTTTTCTTTATTCAACTGAGATATTGAACATTATTAGTAGCTCGTTAGTTCATCATTTAGCATTGTATATTATGTTTGCAGTAAACTAAGAGACATATGAGTGGCATAAAGTCTCCTTGTTATATATAACACATTCTCAATTATGTCGCTGCCGCTGTACGTCGTTATTTCGGGCGCGGTTTTTCTCAGAGCGTACATCGCTGGCCTCTGCGCTCTTATTCTGGGCCTACACTTACTCAGTACAAACTTACAGAGAGTGACAAGATTTATTATTTACAATAAAATTTTCCCAAACATGTACGCGAACAATTTGCAACAATTTGAAAGTTTGTAGACACAGCTGATTACAACACCAAATATACAAATAAATTTTAACTGGTCTATATGGAAGAAGAGAATTTTTGATGTTAAACCTTTGGCAGACAATTTTTAGAAGGTTTTCTTATCTTTTCAATAAATTATTTTGAAAGTTTTACTGCTTTTCATTTCCATAAAATAACATAATTGGAAAATATTTTTTTTTTATTTACAATAAACAAACTTATGTTTTCGAAACAAATGTTTTTCTGCTTGAAAATTCTTACTGGCAAAAATTTGTCCAGTAAAAATTTGCAAGAAAAAGAGGAAGACTTAGAAACTCTCAGCATAGAACTGTCACTTTATTCTCTTTTTTCTTTCTGTTTAAGCACCGTAAGTTGTTTGAGTTACACGTGAAAAAACTGTATACTCCATATAAAAAAACTAATTTTTCACGACAATGAGTTTCACACGCAGAAAAAAACAGGTGGAACTTTATCTAAGTGCTATGTAATTATACAACTATATAAGTTCGAAGTAAGTTTTGCAAATTTCTAGCAAAATATATGTAATTTTTCGGATATTTTCCACTACACATGTATATATTTTGCAAGGATTTTATATATTTTACAAAAAAATGTGGATATTTTACTAGGACTTTGTAAAACTAACTTGAAAATTATGTAGTTGTATAATTACATAGCTCTTAGGTAATAGTCCCCCTGTTTTTTTCTGTGTGTACAAGACTATTATTTTTCTTGTGAAAAAGTGACACTTTGTGTTTATTGTGATTGTTGCTTGCTAATCGCATTAAAAAATTTTTCATTTTCAGAATTTAAATTATTATTTAAGGCCTCCAAAATTTGCGTGAAAATTTTCCATGTGAAAAACAACTTACGGTGCTTTACAGAGTATTTGTGTAAACGAACACCATCCATTAAAAATCTGTACAAATTATACAATAATCGAATGGACCTATTATTTTTGTACTTAATATGCAACTCTGCAAAACAGCTGTTTAAGAAATCCTTTTTGGAAAAATTAAATAGTTGACCGTAGTTTTGTAATTTTATTTTTTAATTGCAAAAAAATCAATTAAAATTTTTAAGTTTAAATTTGTATAAATACTATGTCTAACCGTTGGTACCCGATTTATCAGCACGGTAATCCACAACTTCGTGTGTTTTTGCCAAATTTTTGGATGAAGCTTATACGGCCGGTTGAAGAACAACCTAAAAATGTGGCCGCGTTTTCGGTGTCCATGGAAATGAGCAAATATGATGTAAAAAACTATTTAGAAAAGATTTATAAAATTCCAGTGGTAGATGTACGTACACGCATTGAGTTGGGATCTACAAAGCGTGATACTACCTATGGTTATGTGACCAAAAATGATGATGTGAAATTCGCTTATGTAACTATGGTGAGTCGTCGGAATAAATAAGGTTTAGCGAGATAGTTCCAATATTGATAAAAGTTTGTGCAGCGACTCCGAGAAGCCTTTCCGTTTGACCGCCCTCCGACTTGTAGAGGGTTTCTACTCTTTGGCTTTCTCGTGTAGGCAGGCTGAGGGGCTTTAACCCCTGGGTTATGTCTAACATTGGCCTCGCTATATAAAGCTTTAGTTTCATAATTCTCGCCCGTTATTTAACGCTTAGCCGAAAAAATTTTTATAACCAACTCAGCGCGGGCTTTTTAGTCGATGTACAAAATTATCAATTTCTGAGCCATTTCACTAAATGTCAACTTTAGTTTGATGAATTGGAACTCTAACAATACTATTATTTATTTTTTGTGTTTCAGCCCAAAACTGTAGAATTTACTTTTCCCGATTTGTTTTCTAAAAAAGCCGAAACTAAAAAGGCGGACGAAAAAGCTTTTGATGATTCAAAAAAAGGCTTCAAAGACTTTCTGGAACGTAATAAAAAGAGACCCGGAACACCCGGATGGTATTCCATTTAGTCACATTATTGTTTGTTAATAAAGTTTAAAGTGCCTATGCATAATAATTTGAAAACCTTATAACACAGCTATAAAATGAATTTTGTATGGAAAATTTGTTTTATAAGACACTTATAAATTTTAAAAGTGATTATGCATATGACCCTAAAAGTCTAACATTACTATTTGTCTGATTCGGGTTAAAGTTTGAAAAACTGAGGGATAACGAAATAATACGCTATAAATATGTCGACAATACGAGTCGAGAAGAAAATTATACTGAGGCAATCAGTAACATCTGAATTAAAGGCCTAATTTTCATTTACTTTTTGTTTAGTGAAACCTATACATTTTCCAAAAAAAAATTGGTAGAAGATATGATAATTTGTTATACGAAAACTTTTTTTCTTTTGCATTGCAAATTTTATAAAAATCATGGATTTCTACTTAGGGACATTGGCCTTCTTTAAGACACCACATATATGTGACCCGGCCTATGAAAAGGTGGCTTATGACTCAAAAAAAATTTTTCCACTTTTTTTTTGGTTTCGATAGTTTTTGAGACGCTCTTTCACGTGGTTAAAACTAGAAAGTCCTAACTTGCTTAGAAGTGTACTAAAAATGTAGAGAAAGAAGAGCACAAATGAAAGAAAAACAGAATTTTATTGAAAATCCAGAATCAAGATAATAAATGAAATTGAAAAACAGGATTACGCTGCAAAAACGATTTTACCAAAAAAAAGCTGTTTTGCACAAAAAATATTTATTTAGCAGTATTAAGTAGTTTTCTTCGTCGCTATCCTTGTTGAAACCTTTGAAGTTGCTCGTTTTTTCGAATCTCCTTCTAGAGATGAGGCCTTACGTTTTCTTGATTTTTTTATTGCAGTTGAAATGAAAAAAACATCGCTCTTTATATACACTCACGAACTTATCTCATTTATGCTCTTTTGCCATTTTTGGTTGCCTTTTGGGCATGACTGTTCATAATGCAAAAGAAAAACTACTAAGAAACTGAAGAAATGCACTGTTTATCTTTAACAGCTGTTTCTCGCAATTTCTTTTTTGAGTCATAAGCCACCTTTTCATAGGCCGGGTCACATATAAGGTGTGTTTCTTTACTTTTTGGGTAAAGTTTGGTAAAATGAGAGTAAGCACAAAATCCTCTCACAAAATGACAAAATTACCCAATAGTACAGGAACGCAAAAAACCACTTTTCTAACCCAAAAACTTATTTCAAAGAATAACGTTAAACAGTGATGGGACTTGAAAAATTTTGTTTTGTGCCAAGTGTGTGACTAAAATGTGCCAAATGGGCCTTTATTGTGCCAAAACTCAATTTTTACTTAGAACCCGTTTTTTAAACTTTCATTTTGTAAATGCATTCTTATGCAATTAATTCTATCTTGAATTCTTATGGACTTAATTATATTTGAATGAATTAAAATTTTCTTTCAATTAAAAGGTGAATGATAAATTAAATTCATCCGATTCTTATTAAAGATTTGGGAATGCAGCCAATGAATGAATTCTTTAGGAATGGTTGCACGGAATGGTATACATATAAACATTTTCTAAAACTGAATTAATTTTTTCATGAATTAAACTTAAATTAATTCTTTCGAAGCTCTGATATAAATTTATAGCATTTGAATTTTTAAAATTCTATGGATTAAGCACCGTAAGTTGTTCAGTTTTCACGTGAAAAAACTGTTATACTCCATATAAAAAAAAATTATTTTTCACGACAATGAGTTTCACGCGAAAATTGTGCAAACTTAGTTTTCACGCAAATTTAATGTACAAGACTATTATTTTTTTGGTGAAAAAGTGACATTTTGTGTTAATTGTGATTGTGGCTTTGTTATAAAATTAAAATGTTGTTAATTTTTGTTAACTTAAATTGCAATTTAAAGCATTTAAAGTCTGAGAGAAATTTTTTCACGTGAAAAACAACTTACGGTGCTTTATTCGGTAATATCTTCGATGCCATTTTTTAGTTTTGCTTTATCCTAAAAGGTATTTTAATACCAATAAATGCTTAGAAACTAAAAATTAAAGAATTGTTATTTTTTAAATTCATTTTCTATTAAATTTTGTAGATAACCAAAATGTGCCAAAATAGTATCGGTTGTGCCATTGTACCAATCAATCTTAGATTGTTCCAAAAATCCCATCACTGATGTGAAAATACGTATAATTTCAGTTTGCAAATCGGCACAAATAGACATATTTATTCGCTTTTAAAAGTTGTTTTTGATTTTATTCAATTAATTTTAACAAAAAACCAAGTTTCTTTTGCTTATTTCTTTATTTAATTACAATTTTTAATTTAATTTCACAATAGTTTTTTGTTTATATTTCCATCAGCTGTTTTACCAAAGTTTACCCGAAGAAAAAGTCTGGGTAAATTTTGGTAAAAAGGGAAGCACTAATACACTCTCATTAGCGCTCTCATTTACCCAATTCTCGAGTACGGGAACGCTTTTGGGTAAATTTCGGTAACTTTGGGTAAATTTCGGTAACATTGGGAACGTACGGGAACACACTGATAATGAAAATTTAAATTTATTGTTGCCGTTTTATTTTTTTTAATTTATGTTTGTTAAATGTTTCTGCCTTGAGCTATAAAATTACTTAAAATTTATACACAAAAAATTTAGGTATTTAAGTTTACTATAAAGAGAATTGAAATTTTCGCAATAACATTACTTAAATTATAAAAAAATGGTACAACATTTTTAAACAAACAAATTTGTACCAAATAAACTAACATAAATTTAGTTCAAAGTAAAATCTAACAAAATTTAAATAAAAATTTGTTACTTTTTAAGAATTTAAAGCTGTTTGTGTTTATCTGGGGATGTTTTAATATGTACCGGACAAATTGGCAATGTAAAAACTATGCAATGTTTTTTTCTCATTTATTTGTTATCCTCCACAGTTTTATCAATCCAAGCTCTTATTTTATCAGTATCCTGTAGGCCCACCATACGATTAACAACTTTACCATTTTTCATGGCCATGAGTACAGGCACAGCAGCAACATCATAATCCAAAGCCAATTCACTATGTTCATCAATATCAACTTTAGCTAATTTAATGGAACCGGCTTTTTCACCCACAATCGATTCCAAACGCGGTGTCAACATTTTACAGGGATTGCACCAACTAGAAAATGTAAACAAAATAAAGCAGTTATTGTTATATAATCTTAACAAAAAATACATTTCACCACTAATTCAATAATTATTGAAATTTAAACAATGTCAAACTTACGTGGCAAAGAAGTCCACTATTACCACTTTATCACTCTTTTTGACCTTTTTGTCAAAATCTTCCGAGCTTTGTACATTGAAAATTTCATTCTTTATACCACTGGTAGTGAACGTTCTTCGGGCCATACGAGGCAAGATATTTTGTCCCGTTCTTTGAAGAATAGTGCGCAACATTTTTATTCAGTATTATTTTTCTATCAATATAAAAAAATTGATAAATTTTGGTTTAAATTGTAATTTTATTATTAATAGATTTTTCCAATTGACAAACTACACGCCTGGGTGACGTCTGGTTTTGTTTTTTTTTTGGAAAATTATCACATTCGAGTTTCTTCTAGAGTTGTAAAAGTATTGAATATTCCAGTACTGAGTACTCAATACTGATTGTTTTTTTAGTACTCAATACTAAAACGGTACTACTCAATACTTTTAAAGAAGCAATTTTCCGTATAAATGTGTATTTTTAGTCTGAAAATACAACTCTAAAAATAGTACTCCTAAAATACAACTCTGAAAATACAACTCTATTTGAGAAGCAAAAAAATTTGAAATAAATTTTTGGGAAAAATTATTTCATAAATTTATTTAAAGTGTTCTGAATTAATTAAAATGTAAGTAACAACAGTTATTTAACACGTGTATGTGAATTGTTATTATTTTTCCTTATAAATACGAAGGCATAACATTTTTATTTTTAAATTCAAAAAAACCGTTAAAAGTATTGAGTAGTATCGAGTACTCAATTGAAAAGTATTGAGTACTCTAAAATTATCGAAATTTCACAACTCTAGTTTCTTCGTTTTTCTGGTTTTTCATGTAAAAACAGTGAACATACCCCAAAGAAAACAGCTGTTCGTAAAATGCCAGCAGTGGTGCCTTATTCTACTGACTGGATATCAATTTGAAATCCAATTCCGTTTCCATTACACACAAAAAATAAAAGGGTAAAATCACATAAAATATGGATATAAATTACCTAGTTTTAGTACGTATTATAGCTCTATCCAAGTTTTTGGTATATTTCTTATAATATTTATATTATTTACATTTGACTTAGAAGCAAAGAGTTTAGGAACTTCGTTCCTTTTCTACTTAGTATATAAATATATTTTTTTAATTTATGAAATTTATGTACATTATTATTAAACGGAAGGAAAAAAATTTACAAAACCTTTATGAAGCAGAGGTATAAGATAAAAATGAGAAAAAAATAAAGTAGATAAAATTATGATGAGATGAGTTCATTGATATGTACATGTTGTGAGAGTTGGCATCTTCCATTAAAATTTAGAGTCAATCTTTCGATTTTATCCAGAACGAGTTCGAAGCCAGCGAGACTATGTAGGCGTCGGGTGGAATAGTGCCATGGTAGTTTAAATATCATTTTAAGTAGCTTATTTTGTGCTACTTGGAGTTTTTTTATATGACATTTTGCAGACGTGTACCAAACTGGAGCACAGTAAAACATTATGGGGTGGAATATAGATTTGATGATGAGTTTTTTATTGTCTATGTTCATTTCCGACTTTCTGTTTATAATTGGGTACATTATTCTAATAATTTTGTTAATTTTGTCCACTACATAGGGAATATGATTATTAAAATTAAGCTTGGTATCAAGCATAACGCCCAAGTATTTGACGTTGTTTTCCCATGGAATATCATGGTTCATGAAACGAGGTAAAGTCTGGGGTATAAAACAAGACTTACGTTTTCTTGTAAAATAAATAGCCTGCGTTTTTTCAGGGTTAACCAAAATCTTCCATTTATCAAAATAATTACTCAATCCAGTAAGAGCAGACTGCAAGTTTGTAATAATATCAGCTGAATAAACATCAGAACTAAGAATTGATGTATCATCTGCAAATATAGACGTAATGCAATTGGAAAATGTTGGAATGTCAGCAGTAAAGATGTTGTAAAGAACAGGCGACAGGCAAGAACCTTGTGGACATCCTGCAATGATATTAACTTGTTGTGAACAGGTTTTACCCAAGTAAACGCTGAACGATCTATTTTGAAGAAAGTTTTGAATAATTTTTATGAGTTCAATTGGAAAGTTGAATTTTTTCAATTTAAAAATAAGTCCATTATGCCAAACGGAGTCAAACGCAGCTTTTATGTCTAGCAATATCATTCCAGTTGATTTGCCGTTTTGAAAATTATTTTTAACTAATTTTCTGATTTTTAGTAGGGGTTGAGACGTATTATGTTCACTTCTGAACCCGAATTGTTGCGATGGAAGTATATTGTTTGCATCGATAAAATTAATAAGCTTTTCCTTAATAATTTTTTCCAAGATTTTACTTATAGAAGAGAGCAGACTTATTGGCCTATAAGAAAGTGGAGAATCAGGAGGTTTATTTGGCTTGAGTATTGGTATGGTTTTTGAGATTTTCCAATCACTATGAAAGTAGCATAATTTAAGGCAAGCATTAAAGATGTTCGTTAGATAGTTGATACCTTTATTAGGCAAATTTTTTAGACATTTATTATTAATACCGTCTAAACCTGGAGTTTTTTTGTTATTCAATTTTTTTATAATTACACCAACTTTTTCAGTAGTAGTGAAGTAACAGTTTTGTGGGATTGGGTTAATATTACGAATAAGGTTTGCAACACCATTAACCTCAGTAATCGTAGTAGTATCACTTAAATTTGATGAAATACAGTGGTTCAAATTAAAGTTGTGAGCCAAAATTTCAGCCTTTTCTTGCCGGGTGAAACATACTACATTGTTGTGTTTTAAAATTGGAATATTGCTAGATTTCTTCTTTAACATTTTTGAAACTTTCCAAAAAGGGGAAGATGCTTTGTCCAAATTGGACAACATGTTATTCCAAGTTTGGTTTCTGAAGTGGTTTATTTCATTCGTAATATTTTTATTTAAACGTGTCATAGCTCGACGATCATTAACATCTCTGTAACGCTTCCAGTTCCTTTTAAATACGTTCCTTAATTGTATCATAATTTTTATGTTGTTTGGTAAGGGTTTAGAGGTTGGTGCAATTCTACGTTTGGGCACACTTTCATCTATTCCCATTTTTACTACATTATTGAAAACATTTATCATGTTGTCAATTTGAGAGCTGTTGTTTATTTCATTAACGCTATCCGCCACAGGAAGATTCCTGTTTATGAATTTCATAAAATGCGACCAGTTTGCCTTGCTGAAAGCGTAGCATAAATTGTCTACCATTTCATAATTTAAATTAACTGTACTAATGATTGGTAGGTGATCAGAACTCAAGTCATTTATAACTTTTACTGCGGACATATTTTGAGATATATTAGTTAGAAAAAAATCTAGAGTTGACGGTTGTTTACTTGGATCAGCCGGAATATAAGTATATTCGTGGGGAAATACTATTTGAGTTTGGTTTAGTTGGAGTTTCTCATATAATATGTTACCCCACTAACTATGTCTGCAGTTAAAATCTCCACCTAATATGTATTTATTTGAGCTCGTTAGTTTACGAATATCTGACGCAAATGTTTGTTTTCTTCTAGGGTCCCTGTTTGTTGACCCACCAGGATAATAGCAAGAATAAATATTTATAAAGTCATTACCAGATTTTACCTTAATACCTATGTTTTCAATCAGTTCTGTGTTAATAGGAGGTATAAGTTGGTGCTGAATGTGTTTTTTAATTAAAATAGCTACTCCACCTCCTCCACCACGTTGTCGATCGTATCTGTAGCAGTAGAAGTTCTGATGTTTTATTGTAATTTTTTTATTTAGCCAGGTTTCACAAAGTAAACAAATGTCAATATTGGTTTTTTCCAAGAAATGGAATAATTCGTCTTTTTTAGTGCGAATGCTACGAGCATTCCATTGTAATAACGTTATGTTGCTGTTCATTGGTACAAAAATTTGCATGCAAGGTTTGTAACAACCTCGAATTGCTCTTCACGAGACCTGCATTTTTTTAAATTTGAAATTAATTCAAAGGTAAGATTTTTTAATTCTTCTAAAGAGAACAAATTATTATTATCGTTATTTTGGGTGAATGGTTGGCTATAACCCGTTTTAGATGGATTTGGTGTTTCGCTCTGATTTAAAGCATTTGGAAAATTAACATTGTAATTTGATTGGTTGTTGAATTGTTGGCTTCTTTGTCTGGTACTCTTTGGTTGAGCACGTTGCCTTATTTGCTTATATGTTTCCCTATTAGGGCAGTCAGGGGACATAGCCTTATGGGGGCCTTTACAATTAGCACATTTTACAATGGTTGACTTGCATTCTTCAGTTTTGTGATTCCCGGCGCAATGGGCACAAAATGTTTTAACATTGCATCTGCTGGCACCGTGTCCATACATCTGACAATTATAACATTGGGTCAGTTTAGTTTTGTTGGGTTTTTGGTATTCCCACCTGACTTTTATGTAGTTGATGGCTGAGTAATTTTGCCTTAATTCTCTTAATGTGATTGACTTTTTTTCAAAGTAGACAATGAATATAATTTGTTCGTTGTTACTGTCCCTAGCTCCAGCATAGGCTCTAGTAACAATTTTAACGTCGATACATTTAAGGCCCATGTCTAAAAGTCTGGACTTAACAACTGATGGGTCTGTTTTATCTAGACCTAATAGTACAGCCTTATAAGGCTTTTCGTTTTTAGCAGCATATGTGAAATATTCGAGCTGAAACTTCTTAGTGAGAGAGTCACAAACGGTAGTAAAATCTACGTTATTTGTGCAAAACAATTTTAGTCCGATGGAAATTTTACGTATAGAGTAATCTTTGATTTTTAATATTCTACATATTTCATGAACTTGTTCAATTTTACATTTTAATATTGTTATTGGTGGTATGTTTACTTTAACAGCTGGTTCGATAATTGTTTCATCATTATCGTCATCATCGATAGTTTGCAGAGGTGCAAAATAATTTGAATTGCTAGCTCTCTGAGAGCTGTTTGTGAACATTTTTTTTCTATTCATGTTATACCCAGAGCAGGCATCAACATCTTCTTTACAATTGCGTTTAATTTTGTTTTTTTAATATTTAGATATTGTTAACAAACAATAACAACAAGAAATAAAGAAAAAATAAACCGTAAACTTTTATTACACTTTAAGGAAACAGAATAAACTATGACTTAACACATCAAATGATAATGCAAGACTGTTTTTGGTATAACTTATATAATAGTTACTACTTTTACTACAGCTGGAAAAATTCAATACAAAAGGTAAACAAAATTTTTCAATTGTAGTAAAAGTAGTAAGAAATTCGAGTAAACGAACACGCTGAATATGGGGTTTGTTTTTTTTCGAATTTTATTATTATTGTAAATGTTTTATTGAAAGTAAAAATATACAAAAGTCAGTATTGAAAAACTAAAAACAAAAACAAAACTTGATTTCATAAAGAGTTCCCAATACAGAGTTTTAACACAGTACATAATTGTAACCAGTGGTAACTTATCTTAACATATTAACATAAAATAATCATTAACATCAATACTTTCCCTTGTTAAGAAATTTAGTTAACACTTGAAAGTCCTATTTGGTTTATAAGATACTTCAATCTTAAGGGTTGTAACGGCTTCGTCATTATATCAGCTAGTTGATCTTGTGTTGATATACGTTGAACATCTAGTTCTCTTTCAGAGACTTTCTCTCGAACAAAAAAGTGTTTTAAAGCTATATGCTTTGTTCTTCGATGAAACTCTGGATTCTGAGCTAATCTTATTGCTGCATTGTTGTCTACTTGTAACATCGGCATTTCTTTATAACAAATCAATTCAGAATAGAGCATCTTTAACCACACTATTTCTTTTGTAGCTTCGGTAGCAGCAACTATTTCTGCTTTTGTTGTAGATGTTGCTACTATGGGTTGCCTTTGACTCATCCACGATATAACAGCACCACTATATTTTATTATGATTCCAGATGTTGATCTACCAGTCTTTATACAACCTCCGAAATCTGCATCACTATAGCATTCGAAATTTAAATTATTGCCAGCTTTGTATGTTATCCCATAATCTTTCGTACCAGCTATGTATCGAAAAACTCTCTAGACTCTGACAATATCTTCTTTGTTAGGATTTTATAAAGTTCTAGACAAGTAACCAATACTGAATGCAAGGTCTGGTCTAGTACCGAGCATTAAGTACATTATTGCCCCCACTGCTTGTCGATAGGGAAATTTGGAAACATCCTCTACTTTCCCTGCTTCAGAGCTTTCCACCACCTTGGTCATTAGAGTAGACACACACTCAGAAAAGTTCTGCAGTTACTACATGACAGTTATTTGTGTAGTAATGCGGTTGTAGTTATTTTAACTACAATTGTAGTTAATTTAGAGCAAAATATTTCAATGTTTTTGACAGTTATTTTTTCAAACTAACTACAAAAACTACCACATTGTAGTAACATTTATTTTATGCAGTTATTTTGAATTTTTTTATATAAAATTTGGTTTGTATTTATACAAGGTTTACAAGGAATTTACGAGTTTATGTGAAAATCCCTATCAGGCAATACGCTTATTATACGCTTATTATTATATATAATAAATATATATTGTGCTAAAAATACTTATAATAAATTAGAACAATATGTTAATTAATTAACGTGTTTGCCGAAATGAACTTATGCATATACTACTTCACGCAGCTTCCTTCCCTTCTTCCTTAGAATTTAAACTTTTTTTAATTGCAAGTGGCTTTCTTTAGCACTATATGATTTATAGTTATTTATTTTAATTAAAGTTTTGGGTTTTTTATTAATTTTTTTCAATACTTTTTCCCTTTTGGCATCTACTTTCAACCATATTGTGTTATTTTTTTTTTACAGATTTATGCTTTGGCAATTTTAATGCTAATTTTAGGAATTTTACACATTTTACAACCATCTGGCAACATAAAAATGAATTGTAAGAGATTAATCACAACTGGGTCGATTTTCGACCGACGACAACAAAAGGAGTCACGGTTAATTTAAATTCAGCGACAATCGACCGTCGACAACTTTCCACGTTTAAGCCCAGTATTTTGTCTAAAAGAGCGAAAAAATTTCGCTCTTTGATTGGAGCTCAAAAACTATAATAAAAACATTAAAATGCACAAATTTTATATGGTCTTTAAAAAGGTACAATCATAATTAACCCAAATGTCACTTTTCCGCTACAATTTCAAATGGTCCTGTCTATTAAGTTGATGCGAAAAAAATTCCACCGCAATTTCGCAACAATTCCACACAAGTGAAAAAGAATTTTTTTATATGGAGTTTGACAGCTTTTTTCGCAAAAGTACGAATAAAATACCGGGCATTAGAAAAAAGGAAAGCAAAAGAAGTATATGGTTGTATTTGTTTCGCCACAATTCTTCACCAATTCAATTGGTTTTGCATTAATTCCTGTTGTTTTACATTTTTTTATATTTAATTTGGTTTTTTTGCGGTGAATAATGTATTTTTATTTTCAATTATATTTCTTCTGTAAAAAAATTATTTTTTTGTAAACAAAGTACGATTTTCTACAACTCTGTTCTGTCTATAAATTAAAAATCTGGCAACAATTTGACAAACATTTTGAGTGTGTGTTAGTGTGTCGTCAAGAAAATAGAATAGATTCTATTACGACGACAAATCGCCTGACGACATGCCGACATTTTGCTTCCAATAGAAAATATATCAAAAAGCAATTCTCTTTGCCGTTGTCGACCCATTTCTGATTAATACCTAATGCTTTCTAAAGCGGAGAATACACGAAGGATCATTGAGTTGGGAACAAAAAATTTTTGATAACACGAATTGCACGAATGTCAACACGACACATTAACATACACAAATGAACATTCGTAAAAAAATGGGAATTTTTTCACGAATGTTCCTTCGTGTATTCTCCGTTTAAAAATTTATGTCTCGTATAAAAATTATTGTATTATTTTCCCATAATTTAACAAATATTGACAATAGATGACATGCGCATCAATGCTATCTCGAACAATGTTGACAGTAGAAAGCTGGAATACGTTGAAACTAGTTGTGGTTTTTTTGGGATACTTTTAGAATTGTTTCGGATTAACGAAAAAAAGTATCTGGCAAGCTTGCCCTCTTTGTTATCCTCTTTGTTATAAATACAAATTTTCTTAAAAACTTGGAAAACTAAAAAAACAAATGTTACGCCATTTACGCAGGAATAAAATAATAAAACAAAAAGTGGAGTAACCAATTACGCACGAATAAAATATCTACAGACAAAAAAGGGGAGTAACAGAAAATATGAAAACTTTGACAGTTCCTAAAAAGAACAACAGCAAAAATAACATAAAGAAAAAATTATAAAACCAGCTGGTTGATAACTTGACGTGTTGCAATTGAAAAAAATTAAGAAAAATAAAAAATTTTGTGTTCTACCGAAAAAACAAGACAATTAATTATTTAGTGGAAGAAGCAAAATATTTTATTAAAAATAAACTTATGTTTAAATAAAAATCTCGTTAAGGAAAAGAGTTCAGTAACTTGAACAAAAAAATGGATGATTTGTCACAAGGCGACATTTGTCGCGTTTGTCGTTGCGAGGCTCAATCCGATCGTCCATTATTTTATCCATGCGTCTGTACTGGTAGTATTAAGTATATACATCAGGATTGTCTAATGCAATGGATGCGTTATTCGCATAAGGAATATTGTGAATTATGTGGTCATCGTTTTAGTTTCCAACCCATTTATTCCCCGGACATGCCTCGCGTATTGCCATTGCGAGATGTAGCAGGTGGTTTAATATCAGCCATTATGAAGGCTGCCAAATCTTGGGCCCATTATTCCTTAGTCGGTTTGGCTTGGTTTGTTATCGTACCATTGTCAGCATACCGTACGTATCGTTATTTGTTTAGAGCCTCATCATTTGATATGATTTTGTCGCTGCCCTTTGACATATTTTCAACGGAAAATTTGGCTTCGGATGTTTTTCGTGGTTGTTTTGTTGTAACTTGTACGCTGTTATCGTTTATTGGATTGGTATGGTTGCGGGAGCAAATACTTCTGGGTGGTGGACCTGATTGGTTGGAACGAGATGATGCTCCAGCTGTTGGTGGTGACGGTAATGGTGGTGGTGGTGGAAACAATGATGCTGATGATGAAGTTGAACTTATACCAAGAGCAGAAGAAGCTGTAGGAGGGGAAGGAAGAAATGAAGGCCAAGCAAATGTAGGAGAAGCTGCACCAGTTGTTATAGCAGAAGAGGCAGCAAATGCACTAATAAATGAAGTTGCTGCTGCTGCTGTTAATAATGATAACAATGCTGGCGAAGCACCTGTTGTCGAACCAATAAATAATAATGCTCCTGCTGTAGCAGATCCTGCCGAAAATGAGGGTGATCCTCCCTTAGAATTTGGTCCTCAATTACCACCAGCTTTAGCTGGTGGAGTCGATGGCGCTGGTAACAACAACCAAAATAATGCTAATGTAGCCGATAATGACAACGACGAACCAAATTGGAATCCCATGGAATGGGATCGTGCTGCCGAGGAATTAACTTGGGAGCGTCTTCTCGGCTTAGACGGTTCTTTGGTATTTCTCGAACATGTATTTTGGATTATATCCCTTAATACGCTGTTAATATTTGCCTTTGCATTTTGTCCCTATTGCATTGGCCACTTCATATTACAGTCGATGAATTTATTACATCCAGATAAACCATTGTTACATTTCCATGGCCTTTTAACGACTTTATTTGGATATTGTTTTATTGGTCATATCTTGGTAGTATTACATTTTTTGGCGAAAGCATTCCATATGAGAAGAGTACGCAATCTAATTGGTTTATGTTACATAGTGGTGAAGGTATCTCTGCTATCGGTGGTAGAAATTGGAGTATTGCCGTTGGTTTGTGGTTGGTGGTTGGATATTTGTTCACTGCCTTTATTTGATGCTACGTAAGTATAATTTCTCTTATAAATGAGACATTTCCACTTAGAATTATTTTTAAATTGATATTTTAGTGATATACTAAGATTTTTGAAATGCAGAATTATTTTGGAAGGTTTTTTTGTGTCTGAAAATTTTTAAGTTATAGAGCTGCTGGAGCTTTTAAGCAGAGCTTAGCAGATATATAGACCAAAGCAAGAAGATTTTTACAAGTTATTAACTTTAATGCTTCATCTAAAGGATCTGTTGGCAACTAAAATATAAACTGCGACAGGATTTGAATCCTTTAGGTGTAAAGATACTTTCAAAATTTTAATATTAGGGGTTTTTATTTACCGTCGTATCTTGCTGTTATATAGTGTAAACCTTGTACTTATACACAATAAATGTCAAAAACATTTTACAAGCCCTGGTAAACATAAGCACCTATTTTTATAAGTAAACTTTTTGGTATATGTATGTTTTTAAATCGATAGAAAAATATTAATAGACATAAATTAGTATGGAATTTTTGTAAATTGCCAAAAAAGTGTTAAAATTTGATCGTAAATGTAAAATTTATTACAAGGTACATTCATCTAAATTATCGTGTAAGCTTATAAAATTACCAATTGTGTAAAAAAATACGGTTTAGTGAAAGCCGCTATTGTATATATTTAATGAAAAATCTTTACACAAAAAATGAATATCTCGTTTAGATTGCGAAATTAATCTACTTGATTAAAGTTAATCCACTTTATTTACGGTGGGTCTCATACTGCAGGTTTAAGCGTTAACTAATAGTTAGCCCAAAAATTTGTTGTTGTTTTTAGAGTTGTCAAGTATTCGACCTATTTGAAAACCCGGTTTTCGAATACTTATAAAAACCGCCTTTTTGAAAAACCGGTTTTCGGTTTTTTAATTCAAAACCGATTCGAATAACTGGTTTTTTTGTAAATAATCATTTTGTATTGCTATATATGCAAATTTTCTTATAAAACATGTAAAGAATTGCTAAAGATCTTGAAACTTTCTATTTTTTCTTTTATTGAAAGCAATTTCATTTGCAGCGTCCATTAGTGTTATTATTTCTAAAGGCGCTGCTTGTTTTTTTTTTGTTGTTTCTAAATAAAAACACTTTCGGACAGATCTAAAAGTCTAGTACTTTGTTTCATAAAAAACAGAAATGATTTTCACTTGCTCTGGAATTATTACAAAATTGCGGTGGAAGTTTTTTTTGCATTAATTTAATAGACAAGACGATTTGAAAATGTCGTAAAAAATAACTTTGGCCTTATGAAGATTGTAGTTTTCCAATTAATGTGAAACAATTTGTGACTTAAAATTTTTATTACAATTTTAAGATATAAAATCGCAAAATGTTTTATCACGGGGGGAGAAAAGCTAAAAAAGCCTTTTGAGGAAATGGAAAACATTAGCTTATATGCATTTTAAGACAAATTTTTATATCTTTCCTACTAAAATTATTGCAAAAAATTATGACTTTTTTTTTTAATTCTGCCAAAAGAAAACAGTCTCTTGAAAGAATTTCAAGATTTTTGTTTCGAAAAAATAATTTTTTTCGATAATAGTTCACTAATGTAGTAACGACAAAGTAAACCCTACCTAAAGGAGGGAATCAAACATGAAATGTCATATGCATAATCACTTTAAAAAATTTTAAGTTACTTATAAAACAAATTTTCCACACAAAATTCATTTTATAAATGTGTTATAAGGTTTTCAAATTATTATGCATAGGCACTTAAATATCTTGCATAATTTTTGAATAAATGAAGAAAATTTATTAGAAATTTTCACCTTAAAAATATTTGAAAATGTCGAATTATTCGACAGGAAACAACCGGTTTCTCGAATAATTCGAAAACCGCCCTTTTTCAAAAACCGGTTTAAAAACCCGGAAATATAGAAAAAACCCGGTTTATCGAATAATTCGGAAACCGGTTTTGACAACTTAGTTGTTTTATGCAGTGTTTAATAACAAGTTTAAAAAAAATTTGCCTCAACTGGTGACTGTGCTTAAAATAGTTCACACTTTCATATTCAACCATTAACTTGCTTATTTCAGTCTAACTGTGTAAGTAAATTTCAAAACACACACAGTCATCATTTACATTTTTTAAGTTTTCAAACTAAGCGCAGCGTAACTGTGTGAGTTCAGCAACAAAACAAGTTGTGTTTCTTCTGCTTGCTGCGTTTTGAGTTACTGGTTAATGTGTTTTTACTTGACTGAGTAACGAAAAAAAAACTGCATAGTAGACTTCGAATAGCAGACTGGATAGTAGACTGGGGTCAGCAAACTATGTAGTTGGAACTTAAAGAGTTTTGTATATGCAAACAAAAGAAAAAAGAAACACTAGCAGCTTTAAAAAGAAAATACAATTAAACTTATCATATTTCCTATTTTATTTATTATTTTGTTAATTATATAATTTATATATTAATTAATTTCACACTTTATCGTAAATATGTATGTACGTATAATACTTTATTCTGATCAATTATGGTACATAGTACATATGATTTGATTTTTTTAAATTGTCATTAATATGACACTAACTTACAACAATTGATTTTTTGGACAAATTACTACACCCAAAAAATACATGGTAGTTGATCATTATTTTTTCAATTGTGTCATATGTTGGCTGAATAGAAAAATTTGTTATTTTAACAAAGTTTATTCCTGTTTTTTAGCTTAAAATAAAATCTGTTAATTTTAAAACATTTTTTGTTAAATTTAAAAAATCTAAATTTAAGTAAACTTTATTTATTTATTACTATTCTTTTGTTTTTGTTAATTAATTCATATATTAATTAATTTAACACTTTATCGTAAATATATACATTTCTAAATTGATTCAATTGGTACATATAATTTGCAGGTTTTTTTTTATTAATCCACTCTGATATATGTATGTAGGTATATGTGACGCGCAAAATAGAAAGGGACCTAAGGGTAAAAACCGGTTTTGTTCAGGAGAGCATGGGATCGGTCTCATTCGATGCTCAGATGTTGTCCACAAAAAAAAAATTGATTTTTATACCCTTAGGTCCCTTTCTCTATGCGCTGTCACATATGTTAAAAATATGTCGTTTAGATAACACTACCTTACAACATTTAATTTTTTGGAGAAATTACTACACCTAAAAAAATACATAGTTGTTGATCACTATTCAATTATGTCATATGTACTACATATCTTTTTTTGTTTGGCATAATACTAACCCGTAGAGTATATACATATATAATTTGAATTAATGCATTTTCTCGATAAAATTTTATGAAATTTAGTACCAGAGATGGGCCAAAATAAATTTTCATTTGCATTGCGACAAGAAGTGATCATATGTACGTGGGATTTTTTAATTTGCATTTTATTTTAATTTGCATTCCCCATTTATTCCAATTAAGTATTAGAAATGCAAAATTTTTAATTAATAAATAGATTGGCAACATAATTATTTTTTTTTAAATGGTTGTTGAATTTCTGGCAATTGCAATAAATTCAATTTTGATTTTGCGTTGCGTTTTACAAAATAACCCACTTAATTTGTAACTTTTTATATTTTGTTTGATTTTGGCAATTTTTTATTTTACGTTGACATTTCATTTGATATCCAGTGTGTTCGTTTACTCGAAATTCTTACTAATTTTACTACAATTGGAAAGTTTTGTTTATTTTTTGAATTGAACTTTTCCTGTTGTAGTAAAAGTAGCAATTTGTAGTAAGTAAACGAACACGCTTATCGATATATTGGTTGAAGAACCTATACAATATATACACCGAATATTCTATAAATATCACCTACAGGCAATTTAAAAAAAAAACACATTAAATATATGGGTACTTCTAAAATTTCGGAGTAGCTGTATTTGACCTTAGATTTTTGTAAAGATTAACAAAAAAATAATTAAAATTTTGGATTCAATTTTCCGGCGTTTTTGGAGGGTGGCACTTATAGAATGATGACACATAAAGCATATGACAATAAGTGCGTTCCCGTACGTTCCCAATGTTATCGAAATTTACCCAAAAGCGTTCCCGTACTCGAAAATTGGGTAAATGAGAGCGCTAATGAGAGTGTATTAGTGTGTCTCTTTTTACCAAAATTTAACCAGACTTTTTCTTCGGGTAAACTTTGGTAAAACAGCTGATGTAAATATAAACAAAAAAACTATTGTGAAAATAGATTTAAAAAATTGCCAAAATCAAACAAAATAGGGGTTTTCATATAAACTCGTATTCTACTCGTAAACATTTTAAAACTGGTATGTTTATGAGTTTAATGTCAAACTCCATACATAAAAAATATGGTTTTTATTTATTTATACAAGGTTTACAATGAATTTACGAGTTTATATAAAAACCCTTAATATAAAAAGTTACAAATTATATTTTAAACTCAGAATCAAAATTGAATTTATTGCAATTGCCACAAATTCAACAACCATTTAAAAAAATTAATTATGTTGCCAATTTATTTATTAATTCAATATTTTGTATTTCTAATAATTGTAATAAATGGAGAATGCAAATTAAAATACAATGGAAATTAAAAAAGCCCACGTATGATCATTTCTTGTCGCAATGCAAATGAAAATTTATTTTGGCCCATCTCTGGTATTAAATTCCATAAAATTTTATCGGGAAAATGCATGAGTTAGCATGATGACAAACAAAAAAGCAAGTTTGCTTACCGAATCGAATAACGTTAAGTGTAACGGTATCAAATTTTGTTTGTTTCGGCAACGGTAAAGGTAATGGCATTTAAGACTGTTTCGGTAACGTACCGGTATTAAAAAAATTTATTCTTTGTAATTTTCTTGTGAAAATTGTATCATCTTTCTTTAATTTGAAAAATAATTTAAACAGAAAGTGCTATTAATTTATGATCTAGAGTCAAACTAAAAAAAAGAACATTCATTTAAGCACCGTAAGTTGTTTTTCACGTGGAAAAATTTCACTCGAAATTTAAATGCCTCAAATTGCAATTTAATTTAAACAAATGAACAATTTTTTAATTTTATAACAAAGACACAATCAAAATAAACATAAAATGTCACATTTTCCCAAGATAAATAATAATCTTGTACATTAAATTTGCGTGAAAACAAACTCTACACAATTTTCACGTAAACTAATTGTCGTGAAAAATCATTTTTTTTATATGGAGTATAATAGTTTTTTCACGTGAAACTCAAACAACTTACGGTGCTTTACCAAATAAAAGATCAACAATACATACCCCTCATTCAATATAGCATATTTTTAATTTTAGTTGTTAAAAATACAGATTATGAGCTATGAATTCAATGCTGGTACTTTTAATAAGTAAAATTGTTATCTATAAATTTTTTTATAAAAAACTCAAGATTATAAAATAAAAAATTTCAAAAACTGCCATTTTTTACATAAATTAATAAATACCGGGAACTACCTATAAAAATAACGATATCGGTAACGATAACGGTATTTCCAATTTTTTTTAGAGGTATTGATAACGGTATTCAATTTAAAACGGTATTTTATCGATAAAGGTGTTATAACGATAACGGTAACCGACCTTGAAAAAAAAAATATTTAGTACATATGACATAACTGAATAGTGAACAACAACTATGTATTTTTTTAGGTGTAGTAATTTCTCCAAAAAATTAATTGTTGTAAGGTAGTGTTACCTAAACGACATATTTTTTACATATACCTACATACATATATCAGAGTGGATTAATTAAAAAAAACCTGCAAATTATATGTACCAATTGAATCAATGCAGAAATGTATATATTTACGATAAAGTGTTAAATTAATTAATATATGAATTAATTAACAAAAACAAAAGAATAGTAATAAATAAAGTTTACTTAAATTTAGATTTTTTAAATTTAACAAAAAATGTTTTAAAATTAACAGATTTTATTTTAAGCTAAAAAACAGGAATAAACTTTGTTAAAATAACAAATTTTTCTATTCAGCCAACATATGACACAATTGAAAAAATAATGATCAACTACCATGTATTTTTTGGGTGTAGTAATTTGTCCAAAAAATCAATTGTTGTAAGTTAGTGTCATATTAATGACAATTTAAAAAAATCAAATCATATGTACTATGTACCATAATTGATCAGAATAAAGTATTATACGTACATACATATTTACGATAAAGTGTGAAATTAATTAATATATAAATTATATAATTAACAAAATAATAAATAAAATAGGAAATATGATAAGTTTAATTGTATTTTCTTTTTAAAGCTGCTAGTGTTTCTTTTTTCTTTTGTTTGCATATACAAAACTCTTTAAGTTCCAACTACATAGTTTGCTGACCCCAGTCTACTATCCAGTCTGCTATTCGAAGTCTACTATGCAGTTTTTTTTTCGTTACTCAGTCAAGTAAAAACACATTAACCAGTAACTCAAAACGCAGCAAGCAGAAGAAACACAACTTGTTTTGTTGCTGAACTCACACAGTTACGCTGCGCTTAGTTTGAAAACTTAAAAAATGTAAATGATGACTGTGTGTGTTTTGAAATTTACTTACACAGTTAGACTGAAATAAGCAAGTTCATAATATAAAATGAAAGCGAGTGCTTTTTTTTAAGCACGTTGCTAACAAAATATGAAAATTTAACTAAATTACGACTGCTATTAGCAGTCGTTCGAAACTCTGGTTTTATGTGCAAAATTTTGACTATTTTCTTTTAATAGTTAAGTTAAAGTTAAACCTACAGTATGAGACCCACCGTAAAAGTTTAACTTTAGCTGTGTTTGTGTGACTATCTATCAGTGTTGTCTATAACGATTTTGACAGTTTTTGAACGTTGATATGTATGGAGCCGATAGCTATCCGGCATAAGATTGCATAAAAAAGAGTTTCACTCAATTAGTATGAATACAGCATTGTTTGGAAATAGTAATCAGATTAAAAGATGGGTTAACTCACAATCAAAAAGATTAAAATATGGCTTAATCAGCTTTTTAATCTGACTTTTATTAGATTAACTTTTCTGTGTGAACTGCGTATTTTTTATTTTTTCAGTTAACCGATATTATAATTTATTTTCAAACGATGATATAGTCTGGCCAGTTTTGAATAATTATTTAGAAAACACCCAGCAAACTCTCAGTAATGGGTGCTCATTACTAATATCTAAATAATAAGCAGTAGAATTAGGGTCTACCGCATATAATTCGGTGTCAAAACTCATTATTTTTATTCGACAAGGTCATTTTTTTAAGTAGTTGTCCATATTCGCTGCATAAAAAAAAACGCACAAAATTTGTGCACCCGCTTACCAGCTGCATTACAAAAATATATACAATAAAATAAGTAGTTATTTGTGTGCTCATATGCAGTTAAAAAACAAGTGGTAACAAGTTGTTAAACAATGATGCTTACTCATATATTTAATAATTTCTGCGCCTCTGAAATTAGCTATTTGTTTTCAAAAATTATTTGTGGGCCACCTAAATTGTGTGAATATTTTATGTCTTGGCTATGTTTTTTGAATGTAATTATTTTATAAATGGAAAGCTTGGAAATTGGTGTAAAAAATTAATTTCTTAAATGTTTCGCTAAAGGCTTCAAAAAATCTGTTTTGTAGGTCTCCTCGTAAAAAAGTTTTCCGATATATAGCTATTTTCTTAGGCGTAGTAACGATATGCTTTATCTTGGCATAAGCAAATATTTGCTCCAAAACAATTTCTTAAAATTTAAATTTATCTGTTATACAACATTTTATAAATACATCAAAGGACGTACCGACGGAATTCCAGATGAAATCATTTGCTATGTTAGATTTGACAAACTGGAGTGGTATTGTTTTAAAGCATTTATTGAAAATTGCAAAGTACAAAAATTTCCCAATTTTATAAATTGGCCACTCGGAAAACAAATTATGTAAATATGATTTGAAGAAAGTTTTGAATTTTATTTTAAAATCGCTAAAAACAAAGAAACATTTGTTCATGTTTGAGGCACTGTCATGGTAAATCCATTCCAGTACAACAAGAATTAATCTTATAATTATAGTACAGGAATTTTAAGTGCTAAAATTTTGATTTTAAAAAGCTAGAGTCACATATAAGGTGTGTACCCACTCAACATTGGGATCCCGCGGGATGCAAATATGTTTATGGCTTCTGTAGTTGCTTTACGGCTGAGAAGTGAAATCTCTAAGCACTGGAAAAATCCTGGACCAAAAATCCCTAAAAAATAATCAAAGCTACAGTAACCGATATAAAAGATCAAATTGATAACCTGAAGCCTTCTGTTATTGAAATGAAATCAACTTTGAAATGTGTAATTTGTAAAAAGGCTCATACACCGCTTTTGTAAAACTTCTGATGACAATACACCGCCAAAGGAAACACAAAATATTCCAAAAAAAAAAATTATACAATATGAATTTTTCAAGAAGCTTGGACTGAAAATAGACTTGCCCAAAGCATGGAGGTATATTTTGAAAATGATGAGCCCGAATTACTGATGTGGATAATAATATTAGCTCTGTTTCTTTACTTTTTGGGTAAAGTTCGGTAAAATGAGAGTTAACAAGAAATACTCTCCCGAAATAACAAAAATGCACAAAAGTAAACGAACGCGAAAAACCACATTTGAAGCCCGAAAAACAAATGTTAATAGATTTGTGTATTATAGTTCGTTTTGGTGGGCGCTCTTTCTAGTTCTTGTTCAATTTGTTGTAAAAATCTATATAGCTTTTCTAGTTAAACCCCTTTTTAAATCAAAAATTTAATAAAAATTTCTATTTTAGGCATTTCTATTTACAAAAAGTTTATTAAATTTGGAAAAGATTTAAATATTAAACAAAAGCTTCGATTTATTTACATATTTAACTCTTTAACACATTTAAACAAGCGTCTTCACAAAATTGTCGGTAAAATCACCGATAGGCTTTTGCAACTATTATACTAATTTTTGTAAATGATAAACATATTTTCTGAATGAATGAATGAATGAAATGATCGATTGAACTAAAATAGCTATTAGTTGTGAACTAGGTCTTTGGTTCAAATCAGTGAAGAGTTCAATTGAACTAGTTTCACCCAACTGATGATATAACAGCTGATTAAAACAATTTACCCAAATTTACACGAAAAAAAGTCTGGGCTTTCTCGTGCAAGAAGAACAAGAATATTACTCTCTCATGACAGCTCTCATTTACCCAATTGTGTAGTAAGAAAACGCTTTTTGGTAAAATTGGGATCCCTCGGGATCCCAATGTTGAGTACCCAAACACAGCTATTATTAAAAACAAATGTAAAAAAACTAGAATTTCAAAACTCTTATTAAATTCAATCTTTTAAAAGAGTCTCTGCATACTTTCAATAAAAATAGTAAATACACACATGGTTCAAAATTATTGTTTCAGCAAGAAAAACAGAAAGCTTTATTGGTACTTATGAGAAATTTATCAAACTATTTCTGGAGTGACTCTTTGGCACCAGTACTGTACCAGTTGATTTGCACCTAAATTAAATTCACAATTAAAAATTGAAGTATTTATTTCCAAATATTTATATATATGTATGTATATATTAAAAACAAATTGTAAATAAAATGGAATTTAAAATCTCGTATTTTAATTTATGTAATTTTTTAAACAGGTCCCACATAAATGTGATTTAACTAGCACACAACTGATTCAAAATGATAATTTTGAGAACTAGTTTCGTAATACTAGTCAAAAAACTAGTACTTTTTAGAACTAGTTCGACCATTTTCTACTGGGATAATAAGCGCGCAATGTAATATAATAGTAATAATTGTAAAATAAAATAAAGAAATAACCAATTAAATTAATCAAATTGTTTTAATAATAAAATATAGCTTAAGTTTAATAAATTAGTGCTAACAATTCCAAAAACAGAATAAGAAATATTTACCAAGTTTTTTTTGTACAGTTATTGTTAGTTTTTCTTTTCTTATTTTATGCCAAGCATATTATATAAGTTATACCCAAAACTTGGGTAGAGCTATAATACATACTAAAACTAGGTAACTTATACCCTTAATTTATGTGATTTCCCCCTTTTTATTTTTTGCGTGTATAATGTAACATACTCTAGTTTTTTGCGTGTAGTTTCCGCCTTTTTTCTATGGACAGGCTTCATCAGTGATTTTCCATTAAATTGTATTATTGTTTATATTTTATTGTCAGATTGTCTCTATATGATATTTTTCAACAACCCGTCGGCTGTAGGAATCGAACCTGTGCCTATTCCTACATTACAAACGTAACTATACTACGGTGCGATAATTTAGCCATCTCACCCAAGCAAGGCCTTGCATGCAATGTAACAAATTCATAGTTTTCTTTCCTATTCATCTTTCTGTTATGTGTTTTTGCTCAGAAGTGATCAAACACAGACACATACAAACATTCTACTTTTAGATTTTTGTTTATCTTAATTTTAATTACTAATTTTTTTCTTTTGTTAGAAAGACACAATGGCAATAAACAGAAAATGTCCTTTTTCCCAAGAAAACTAATAGTCTAGTATATTAAATTTGCGTGAAAACAAAGTCTACACAGGTTGCACGTGAAACTCATTTCTGTGAAATATAATTTTTTTGTTATGGAGTATAAAAGTTTTTCACTTGAAGTCATATCAACTTACTATGCTTTTATGAGAAAAAGAAAAATATGCTCTATTTTTGAAGAAAAAAGCTGAGATAATCTAAACTTTTACAAAGAATAGCAAAAATAAGCCAACATTTGCAAAATATGCAAAAACAGCAAAATTATACAAAATAAGCAAAAACAAGCTCTATCAAATGTAGCTTAAAATATATTATACCTATTCTTAAGATCATAATTTGTTTGAAATTTAAATTTTTCCACCTTTTAAAATGAAAAACAAGCTCTGGGTTCTTTTCGGTTAGCCTACACATCACTGTAAGCATGTGTCTTATAACGTACATTACCTCAGACAAAATATCTTTGAAATCGGTTCATAAAAATTTCCAGTTTGTTTCCTACTGATCGGATGAGTAGTTTATTAGTTCTATATTACTGTTTTTTTTGGAAAACGCTCCACTGTGCACCGATTGAATAGCTGTATTGTGTTGATTGGCCAATAGTGATGGGTTAAGCCTCAATTAAAAGTAAATTAAACCACACCTGAAAAACAACATATCAAGTTTAACCAAATAAATTTAAACTACCCAGCAAAAAAATACCTGACCAAGATCCGTAAAATCACCTATATTGTTCGGCACGAATGCGTTCAAATTGAGGTGAAAAAGGCATTTTTTTAACATTGGCTTGTCATAGGAGAGAAGGTGTTTATGCTACTTTAAGTCTGCTTTGCACGCCATAAAAATGAGTGCTTGGATGTTCTTTTTTATATAGGAAAGTAATTCATTTTTTACTATCTAAGGAGAGATGAAAAGTAACTTCTTGGGAATGCATTCAAAAGTCATAAATATCACTTCTTAAATATTTATTTGAATGCATTCCAAAGTAACTTCTTGGCATTGAAATATATATTTAAGAAGTGATATTTATGACTTTTGAATGCATTGCCAAGAAGTTACTTTTCATCTCTCCTTAGATAGTAAAAAAAATGAATTGCTTTCCTGTATAAAAAAGAACATCCAAGCACTCATTTTTATGACGTGCAAAGCAGACTTAAAGTAGCATAAACACCTTCTCTCCTATGACAAGCCAATGTTAAAAGAATGCGTTTTTCACCTCAATTTGAACGCATTTGTACCGAACAGTATAGGTGCTTTTACGGATCTTGGTCAGGTATTTTTTTTCTGGGAAGTAAAAAAAGTTTTTAATTAATGGCATTTTGGAAGTCATTTAAAATACGTTTATTGGAAGTAAGAAATCAGCATATATAGCTACTTTATATGCAGTGAAAAATGCATTCTTGTAGAATGCATTCGGTTTTTTTTTGCTGGGTTGTTCGGCACGAATGCGTTCAAATTGAGGTGAAAAAGGCATTTTTTTAACATTGGCTTGTCATAGAAAAGAAGGTGTTTATGCTACTTTAAGTCTGCTTTGCACGTCATAAAAATAAGTGCTTGGATGTTCTTTTTTATACAGGAAAGCAATTCATTTTTTTTACTATCTAAGGAGAAATGAAAAGTACCTTCTTGGGAATGCATTCAAAAGTCATAAATATCACTTCTTAAATATATATTTGAATGCATTCACAAGAAGTTACTTTTCATCTCTCCTTAGATAGTAAAAAAATTTAATTGCTTTCCTGTATAAAAAAGAACATCCAAGCACTCATTTTTATGACGTGCAAAGCAGACTTAAAGTAGCATAAACACTTTCTCTCCTATGACAACCCAATGTTAAAAAAATGCGTTTTTCACCTCAATTTGAACGCATTTGTGCCGAACAGTATAGGTGCTTTTAAGGATCTTGGTCAGGTATTTTTTGCTGGGAAGTAAAGAAAAGTTTTTAATTAATGGCATTTTAGAAGTCATTTAAAATACGTTTATTGGAAGTAAGAAATCAGCATATATAGCTACTTTATATGCAGTGAAAAAGGCATTCTTGTAGAATGCATTCGGTTTTTTTTGCTGGGTAATAAACAAAGTTGAACTACATCCAAAAAGCTCGGTCCAAGGGGATTATTTTCTAAAACACTTCGGTGGAGTGTTGCGTTATTTATATAGAATTTTTTTTGTAACAAAAACAATTCACAATTGGACCTTCCCTTTACTTTTAGGAAATTAGGTGCTAACTGGGTGTTTTTATAAAAAGAATCAGACGAATTCGTTAACAAATTTGTGTGAAAAACACTAATTTAAAAACGTTTTCTTTAAAAAATTTTCCACAAATTTGTTAGGACTTCTATATAGAACAAATGCGGCTAAAAAATTTAAAAAAAAAACCTTTTCAAGTTTGTGTTTTTCACACAAATGTTTTAACGAATTCGTCTGATTCTTTTTATAAAAACAGGCAGTAAATTTTATTTGATTATTTCTAATATTTAGTATACAGGCATATCACAGACTTCAATTTCGTTTAAAAGTGAAATTGGAAATGTAAATCGCTTTTCCAGAAAACACGATAATTTTGCATTTTAAACCAAATAAAAAAGAATGCTATTTTTAGAAATTTGATCTGAAATGAATTTTGTTAGTAAGCATCAGCATCATATACTAAAATTCTTATTCACCTTTAATCACTCACTGTTGAATAAAATCATCATCATGCTGCTGAACGCGTAGTCGACTGATCGAACATTTGAACTTCACATGTATAAATCAAAGTATTAGTTGTTTTATAAAAAACAAAATAATATTTTATTGTTTTATAATGGGAATCTACAGTATACCATTTATTAAATGTGTTTCTACAAAATCTGATAGTGTAAACCCCCTATTTGTTGTTTTGAAATTATTTTTCTTTTATTTGGTTTCAGTTATGAATAAACTCATACGCGTTCATTTTTGTTTTTTTTTTTTTTTTTGATTTATTCTACATAAAAATAATCGTTGTTGATCCAAACGAATATGAATAAAATGAATGGTATGAAAACGACAAATGATTAAATCAAAGACGCAACAAAAATCACTTGGTTTGATTGATTAAAACTCAGCAACGAATATGTATATTTGAGTATATTCAGCGCTTGAACGCAAACGAATGTTTATTCGGCTGTTGATTACGTATGATGGTTTTGCAATCAGCAGTTGCAGTTCTCTGGTGAGCATGTTAAAACTTTTAACACATATTTCGTACGAAATTAATATGATTTCGAATACAATTTCGAAAAATTTTACTTTTGTTTCCATAAGTTTTTTTGAGTTACTCTAAATATTAATTCCACTTTGGTTTTTGGAAGTGGAATGCAAACGATTTTTTTTGTTCTACGTTTTCTGGAGAAGTTTTTATTGTTTTAAGTATCACTATAAAGCCTGCCACATAATCGATACTTATCCAAACTTTTTTCAACAAGAAAAAACTGCATTTGACTGAGCAAAAACTGCCTAGTTTTCGCTTCTTGATATTTTTTACTTGTCAAAACGCATATATTGTATAAAAAAACAACCAAAAACTAGTTTTGTACGAAAACTGGGTAGTTTTTGCTCAGTCAAAATTCTGTATTAGAAACCTACAAATCCAGCCGAAAAAAATGTGCTGGATCATTTTAGGAACAAGTATACGAAAATGAAATCAAATCAATTCTGAAAAAATTCTGTGACATGCCTGATAAATCGTTAAAATTTTGAAAGTATATTTTCGAAATTTTAAATTTGATAGTTTGGAAATGATTGGACAAATTCCGTTTGGGAGTTTAGCACATTTAATTCCTTTAATGCAATTCCAATTTTGTTTAACCAAATCTTAACATTTTTTCTTCAGCCTCAAAGATCGCAAAGCCAGCTTTACTGCTGCTCCCGGCACATCTCTATTTGTCCATTGGATGTTTGGCATGGTTTATGTTTATTATTTTGCTGCCTTTATCTCTCTTCTAAGAGAAGTTTTACGTCCTGGTGTTTTATGGTTTTTAAGAAATCTTAATGATCCTGATTTTAGTCCTATCCAAGTGAGTTGGATTTTTATTTTACTTGCATTTTATTTTATTTTTAATAACCAATTTGTTTTAATTTGCAGGAAATGATTCATTTGCCAATAGTAAGACATGTCAGACGTTTAATTTCTTCAGCCATGATATTTGGTTCAGTTGTATTGCTTATGCTTTGGATGCCCATACGCATATTGAAATCAATATGGCCAACATTTTTACCCTATACTTTGTCGGGTGATTCCGAAGTTAACGAACTGAGTTTGCAGTTGCTATTATTACAGGTAAGTTTTAAACATTTTTGCTTAAAATGTTATAATAGGTGTGTTTCTTTACTTTTTGGGTAAAGTTCGGTAAAATGAGAGTTAACAAGAAATACTCTCACGAAGTGACAAAAATGCCCAAAAGTAAACGAACGCGAAAAACCATATTTGAAGCCCGAAAAACAAACGTCAATAGATTTGTGCATTATAGTTCGTTTTGGTGAGCGCTCTTTCTAGTTCTTGCTCAATTTGTTGTAAAAATCTAGATAGATTTTCTAGTTAGCCCCCTTTTTAAATCAAAAATTTTAATAAAAATTTTCTTCTCAGGCATTTTTATATACAAAAAGAAATACGTACTTAATTAAATTTGGTAAAGATTTTAATATTAAACAAAAGTTTCGATTTATTTACATATTTATCTCTTTAATACATTTAAACAAGCGTCTTCAAAAAATTTTCGGTAATTTTATGGAGTTGTAACATAACCGATAAACTTTTGCAACTTTTATACTCATTTTTGTAAATGATAAA
Organism: Leucophora obtusa; assembly: GCA_949987735.1. Classification (NCBI taxonomy): domain Eukaryota; kingdom Metazoa; phylum Arthropoda; class Insecta; order Diptera; family Anthomyiidae; genus Leucophora; species Leucophora obtusa. The sequence goes on along the minus strand of OX465296.1, from coordinate 170,137,134 downwards.
CATATTTTCTGAATGATTTAAATGAGCGATTGAACTAAAAGAGCTATTAGTTGTGAACTAGGTCTTTGGTTCAAATTAGTGCATAGCTCAATTGAACTAGTTGAACCCAACTGATGATATAACAGCTGATAAAAACAATTTACCCAAATTTACACGAAAAAAAGTCTGAGCTTTTTCGTGCAAGAAGAACAAGAATATTACTCATGAGAGAGTAATGAGATAAAATGAGACAGCTCTCATTTACCCAATTGTGCAGTAAGAAAACGCTTTTTGGTAAAATTGGGATCCCGCGGGAAACATGAAATTTTTTTTTCAAACCTCCTTGCAAAAATACTTCATATTGGAGGTTGTACGGCGCACTTTTTTTTGCCTGTAAGGTGGTACGCTCTAGTGCAGCGGTTCCCACTAAGTTTTGCTTCACGGACCCCTTGAGACATTTCTACTAGCTCACGGACCCCCAAACCAGTGTTGAGCGAGAGGTATTTCATAAATTATGGGGCAAAATTAATAAAAGCACCTGCTTATTTTAAATGATGGCCAATTTTAAGCAGGAATAGGGAAAAAACATTTTTCAAATCAATATTTTGTTAAATAATTTAAAAATTATAAAAAAAAATTGTTTTTTTTAAATAACTTGTTTTATGTTTTTTGTCGGATCTCTTCGCGGACCCCCTGGAATTCTGCTACGGACCCCCATTTGGGAACCGTTGCTCTAGTGGATATGTTGTTATAAGAATTTATAAAGAACTGCGATTTTATAAAAACTTGAATAGTTCATTACATAGTGATATAAACTTACTGACTACTTGGTATAAATAGGTTATTCAAGTATTCACAACGGGATAACGTTAATAAAAAATTATTTTCGTAGAGTATTTTAAGATTATAGGTATATATTTTAAATTATTTCTTTAAGCTATTTTAGGATTAACGGTATTTAAAGCTATTTCGCCTGGTTATTTTAGAGTTTTTTTAAAGTTAACTGTTGTCCCTTTTTCAAGGTTGGCAACCGATACCGTTATAATACCGTTATCCGTTTCAAAACCCTTTCAAATTGACAACCGATACCGATACCAATACCGAAATTCTTGATTTCAAAAAATACCGGTATTCAAAAACCTTTTCCCTTAATACCGGTATCATACCGGTATGGAATCGGGTTTAAAAAATTGTTTTTTTTCACGTTTTTAGCAAAAATACAAATTTTTTTAATATAAAATTGTTAAACAATTAAACTTTATTATCCATTGTTAATAGAAAATCGTGTTATAAATTCAAAGTGCGGTTATCAGCCTTTAGTTTGCATTGGCAACATTGTTTTTAATTTATTTAACTTCATAAATATTCTCTAACTTGTGACAAATTTAGTAAATATAATTTAATATATAAACTGGTTTCTTAAACTTTTAATTGAATTTACAGTTTCTTTTAGAGAATCCTTTTATTAATTTTATAAACTTATTTTTTTTTATTTTATTATATGATCTCAATACAAATATAAAATATTTGTAGTGAATCAACTTGTGTTCCGAAAATCAAAAACAAAAAAAAAACACTCTAATATATGTAGGTCCTATATTCTTCAAAATAACCATTGGTACTTTTTTGTAACTTAAATGCCTTTATTCCCTTATTTTATTTAACGACGGTTATATATATATATCATGTTATACATCACTGGAAAGCTTATAAAAAAATAAATGATCTAATGTGGAAATAAGTATAACATTTTATATAAAAAAGACGGAGTATGTAAAAAACGCATGTTTTTTAAACTTTTTGTATGGGAGCATATTTCAAATTTATGAACTAAAAAAAGAGTATATCACAGGATTAATATATCCATCAAAATATGAAGTTTGATGTACATATTTCCTATGTTTAGCACAGAAAGAGGCCTAAATTCTTTAAAAATGTACCAAAAAAGGTGTTTCGGGGAAAATTTTGGCAAACCTGATGTAGTGCGAATATCGAAAAACGCAAAAACACGTTCCGCTTAAATTTAATAAGGAATAATATATATGAATTCAGCAGCCATAGCAATATAGTTCTCCATATAAAGTACCCAAAATTTTTGAAAATTTTAAAACAGCAAATTCGAAAGAGCAAAAAAGTACCAATAAAAGCTACCAGTGAAAAGCCCTCAAAAATTGCTTTCCAACAATACCACACTTGCACATGGTTCCTTTGGTCGAAATATCTTAAAAAGCAAAAAAACCTAAAAAGGACCCATTTTTGAACCCCTTTTTGGACCCTTAAAATTCCGAGGTGGCCGATAAGCTGAGACAGGTCGATCTTAGATTTTTTTCTCAATCACATATCCAAATTTAATCAAAATCGGAGTGTTTAGGCTGAAGTACTTCCGTTGTTAGAAATTTTTAATAACTTAAATACTTATCCAAAAATTTTAAATAAATATATAAAGGTCGAAAAACATCAAATATCTATATTAAATACTTATCCTTTATAAAAATTTAATAAAATTGAGTTTTTTTTATAATTAAGAACGTTTTTTTTATATTTTTGTAAATTTTTTCAATAATACCGGTATATACCGGTATTAATGTTTCGGTATCGGTTATACCGATACCGAAATGATTAAAATACCGTTACCGATACCGATACCGAAACAAATAAAAAATCGATACCAATACCGATACCTATACCGTTATTCGTTTCGGTTGCCAACCTTGCCCTTTTTTTGGATATTTTAAGATTAACGGTATTTTGTTTTTATTTACGACAGCAATAAAAATTTTAAGATAACTTTAGCCACTGCATTATTTAATAAAAAAAGTGCACTAAAACTTATGAATACCGCTGTAAATGAATAAATAAACAACTAACTAACAAGCGAAGTCTCCCCACGCTGCCTTTAGATCCAAATGAACTTTAGATATGTTGTAGAGGAGACGAAAATAAGAAACAGGTATTTTTTAGCAGCCCAATCCCACAAGGCTTAAAAAGTGGAGTCAATAATTAAGCATTTTGTATGAAAACCATGGTTGGTAACCGAAACGATACGGTTATCGGTAGGGGTAACGATAAAACAAACTAAAATACAATAAAACCAAAACAATTTTATCTACTTAATAAGTGCGTTCCTTTACTTTTTGGGTAAAGTTCGGTTAAATGAGTTAAGCTAAAAATCCTCTCATAAAATGACAAAATTACTAAAAGGCAACGTACACAACCACTTTCTATCATAAAAATTGATTTCAAAGAAATATTTGAAAATGCATATAATTTTAGTTTGAAAATCTTCACAAATAGACATTTATTTGCATTTAAAATTCCTTATTGATTTTGCTAAATCTTTTTTCTTTAAGAGAAGAAACATTCCTGTTAATTAACGTGTTGCTTTCTTTGGAAAGGGGCTAGAGAAGAGATGAAAGGTGGTGAAAGATGAAGGGCTTCAAATATGGTAACACTGTAATTGCGCGACATATTGAATCTTAGAACAGTTGTTGCACGCCATCTGATTTATAATTGGCGAACTTTGTTGTTTTTTATTATTTTAAAGCCCTGTTATATTATTTTAATTCGGTGGGGTTATGTGCTATGGGAACACCGAAGGAGGACTCTGCGATATGTATGAGGGATAGAAAAATCATACATATTATTTTTTTACAAATTTATGTTGCGGTCGCTGGGAATCGAACCCGCAACCTTATGTGTAACAGTCCAACACGTTAACCATTTGTGGTGTAATAATAATATAATGTTATAATAACAATAAATAAGACTTTTCTTTTGAGTATTTCTTTGTCTAAATCATTTTTTCAATCTACTTACACAATTGTTGTTTGTTTATCATTGTTTTACCTACGAGCATGTAATTAAAATAGGTACCAACTCTCCCAACCTCTGTGAAATCACTCTCTTCTTAATATGTATTGAAAAATGTTACCATATGAATTACACATTTCTGCAAAGGCTAAAATTTTTCGATACAAAATGTCAATCTTCGAAAGGGCGATTTGAAAACCGCATGGTTTTACAATTTACCAAAGTTACCCGAAGAAAAAGTCTCGATAACTTTGGTAAAACGAGAAACACAAATATACTCTCTTAAGCGCTCGCATTTAAAAAAATTATCGAGTACGGGAATCGCTTTTTGGTAAGAATGGGATCCCGCCGGTTCCCGCGGAAACGTAAAGGAACGGACCTAATGTAAGAAAAATATTCAATAACCATCCACAATAATCAATTTACCAAAAGCAGAGAATAAAAAATTTTTCCAAAGCGAACAGCTAAAATTTATTTCTGTGTAAGTAAGGTGTTTCAATTAGCTGTGTCCATAAACTTGCAAATTGTTGCAAAGTTTCTGTTCGCTACTTTTTGGGAAAATTTTATTTTGAGAGTAAACCTAGTCTTATAGGCCATTCACATGAACGAGATAACTAAATCTCTTAAATTTTATTCCTTTACCACATAATGTCATTATTTGACATTATGTCATTATTTGACGTTATGTGGTAATAGAATAAAGAACTAAAAACGAGGAGATTAGTTTTCATGATAGACAATACACTTGTTTCGTGGGCATCACCCTAGCTCATCAGTTATCCGCAATAAGAACACATAAACCGAGACATTACAATGAAAATAAATAATAATTAGGGCAAGGAATGCCATGCAAATACATGTTTTTCTTCAATAGTCCAAAACTAATATGGACTAAATATTTATCCGAATCATCAAATTTAGAACAAAATGGCATCGATTTGTAGTTGCATATTTTTGTATATTTTGCCTTTAAATGCATATTAGGTTCTTTTTTAATGCATATTTTGTGCTTTTTAATGCATATTTGTGCATATTTTTTATTTTTAGGAGCATTTTTTATTTTGTAAAAAAAATTATCACGTTTTCACATTTGATTCAATCAAAATAAACATTCTTAAAAACCTTATTGATCTATGGAAAATCTTCGAGTTATGTGTCTGTTTGCAAAATAACTAACTTAAATATATTTTTAAGTTTTAAAGTGCAAAAATAATAGCAAAAATAGAAGAGAGTTTCTAGTGCATATTTCTTATATTTTTAAAGAGCCTTTTACATTATAGGATTGAGTCATATGATTTCAAGTAAAAGAAATCATAACACTGGTAATATAATCCTCAACAGAGATGACTTTGTGTGTACAAATCTTATGAGAGAGAATGATTTTTTGAAAAAAAGTCTAAAAATGAGAAATCCGATTAGAAATCTTATGACTGCCAAAATAATCGTATGACTGCCAAAAAATCTTAAGCAAATGGTTTTTTGACTGATCATAGCACTGATTCCTATAATGTAAACTACTCTTAATGCATATTTTTCTTTTTTAGCCGTATATTTTATGCGCATATTTTTTCATTTTTAAGTGCATGACATTCCTTGCCCTAATAATAATTATAATTCTAAAATAATAATTATAATTCTAAAATAATAATTATAATTAAAAATAAAACTCTACTTATTCTTTCCTTTTAGATAATTTTACCCGGCTTTTTTGAACAATCGCATACTAGAGTGTGGCTTAAAAAAATTTTACGTGTATGGTGTATTTGCGTTTCTTGGATGTTGGGTATACGCAGCTATCTTTTAAGTAATGATCCTCCAGAGCCCACCAATAATCAACCAAATAATGTTGAAAATCATGTGGAAAATAATGAACAGGTTAATAATCAACAACAGGAAAACAATGAAAATGATAATCCTAATGCAGAAGCAGCTAATCCAGTACCCGCCCCCGCTGTACAAGCACAACCACCGCCTGCTCCTCCTCCACCACCACCGCCACCAGCACAAGAACGTAATTTGGCTGCCGTACATCATGCCATCATACATCGTGATGTACCGGTGGCATTTCAGCCTTATGATAAACCATCTATATTCCCTATACGTTTATGTGGATTGATATTTTTCATGTGTATATCGTTGGTAGTGGCCTCATTGCTAACACTAACCGTACCCGTATGGATAGGACGTCAGGTGATGTCATTATGGTCTGTAGGTAGTATATCAACACAGGTGGTAGTTCAAAGTGCTGCAGAAGTTACACCTAGACCACATGAATTATATACAGCCGCCTTGGGTACTTATTTATGTTGGATGATAACACGTGGTATAGCCATAGCCGTAACACTATTACCTCAAGGCAGAGCTGCTGTTATGGATAAAATTAAACAGTGGTTAAAAGTGGGTGCCTCATATGCTCTACCTGTATTGATAATTGTATTAATGCTAGGTGTTATACCTTTGCTCTTTGGTATGCTGTTGGAATTGGTGGTGGTTATACCGGTACGGGTGAATATATACCAGACGCCCATATATTTTATATGGCAAGATTGGGCTTTAGGAGTATTATATACCAAAATTGCCATAGCTTTGACATTAATGGGTCCCGATTGGCATTTGAAGCGAGCTTTAGAGCGTGCCTATCGTGATGGTCTTAGAGATATTGATCTGAAATTTTTAATCTCTGAATTGGCTACCCCTGTTATAACCTGTTTTGGTTTAGCTTTAGCCATACCTTATGTATTAGCTCATTCCATTTTACCCATATTCTTTAAAGATCCCTGGGTGCGATTGGAAATCGCCCATTTTGTTTATCCCGTATTCTTTTCGGTTATAGGAGCTATTGGTTTAATTTATTTTCAAATAAGACAATTTAAAAAATTATATGTTGCCATTAAGGTGGACAAATACTTAGTGGGTCAACGTTTGGTTAATTATGAACATCGTAAAAGACAACAGGAGGCCGCCGATGCGGCGGCAGCTGCTCGTGAACAAGAGGAATTGGAACAAGTACCCATTGCCAATATAGTAGAGCAGGCAGAATTGGAAAGACGTCGTAGACAAGAAGTAGAACGTCAGCAATTGGTACAAGACTTGGTTAGAGATGAACTTTTATAAAGTAACAATTCACAAAACACAAAAAAAAAAAACAAAACAAAATATTTTAAAAAGTTTACGATTAAAATGTAATATACACTACACCATTTTCAAAAACCATTTTTTCAGCTAAATTTTATGTTTTAATTTTTTCTAGGGGGGTATTATATATTTAGTTTAGCTGACTTTGACACTTTTTATACCCTCCATCCCACTGTGCAGGAGGGTATATATCATTTTGTCATTCCGTTTGTAACTCATCGAAAAAAAAATCTGGGACTTAAAAAAAATATATATTCCTGATCGTTATCAATAGCGAAACCGATATAGCCGTGTCCGTCTGTCTGTCTGTCTGTCTGTCTGTTGAAATCACGATCACGCTCAAAATAGTTGTGCTAGGATGTTAATTTTTAGTCAAAATTTTGGTCCAATTTCTTAAGCAGTTTGCTATTGGAAATGGGCATATTTTGGCCAGACGTTTAAAAGTTATGAAAGAAAATGTAGAAGCACCTCTAGAATTTTCCATATTAACATGAAAAATATATTAACTGTGTGTTGTTGTTGTTACTGAATAAGAAAAAAATACAAACATACACACCCAGACCTTGAAAGAGTTAATTCTTTTTTTGAATTTATATGCATAAAATTGAATTCATTTTATAAATTACTGAATAATTCATAATGCCTTTAAATCAATGATTGGACATTGAATAAAGTGAGATAAGATTTGTTCCTATTTGTGTTGATTCAATTTCGATTCTAATGAATAATTTGGACGTATGTTGGCTTTAGAGGCACCTGACCGATTGATTCTAAATTTTTACTACTGATATAACTCTCTTTTGTAGGCCCGAAGAAATTTTTTTTTCAGCGAAAAGCCTGTATGGGGAGTTACTTCGGTTTAAAGTTTAAAAATGAACTTAACTATATTTTCTTCATTTATGATAGGGTTGGAACAATATGTACACCATTGGAAAGGTAATAAAAATATCTTTAGGATAGCATTTTTTGTTGACCCATTATGATTCGGCGTAGGAATTTTAATTTTTTTGTTTTTTTTTTTAAACCTATATAAGAAAATATAATAGCCGTGTCCGTCTGTCTGTCTGTTGAAATCACGATCACGCTCAAAATAGTTGTGCTAGGATGTTAATTTTTATTCAAAATTTTTGTCCAATTTCTTAAGCAGTTTGGTATTGGAAATGGGCATATTTGGTCCAGACGTTTAAAAGTTATGAATGAAAATGTAAAAGCAGCTCTAGAATTTTCCATATTAACATGAAAAAATATATTAACTGTGTGTTGTTGTTTTTACTGAATAAGAAAAAAATACACACATACACACCCAGACCTTGAAAGAGATAATTCTTTTTTTGAATTTATATGCATAAAATTGGATTCATTTTATAAATTAGGCTGAGTTCCAAAACGTCATTTGCAATGCAACTGAACAAAGTCATGCATTCGTAAACGCAATTGATGCGCATATAAAAAGCAAACTGTGCATCACAAATGTTGTTGATGCTTTGTTGACATGTTTTTATTACAAAGTAAACATAACTTGTTTGCTTTGTATCGAAACAGTAGTAAAACCGCAAACGCTGCAATGTGTTTTGACGTTTAGGAACTCACCCTTACTGAATAATCATAATGCCTTTAAATCAATGATTGGACATTGAATAAAGTGAGATAAGATTTGTTCCTATTTGTGTTGATTCAATTTTGATTCGATTGAATAATTTGGACGTATGTTGGCTTTAGAGGCATCTCACTGATTGATTCTAAATTTTTACTACTGATATAACTCTCTTTTGGGGGCCCGAAGAAAAAATTTTTTTTTCACCGAAAAGCCTGTATGGGGAGTTACTTCGGTTGAAAGTTTAAAAATGAACTTATCTATATTTTCTTCATTTATGATAGGGTTGGAACAATATGTACACCATTGGAAAGGTAATAAAAATATCTTTAGGATAGCATTTTTTTGTTGACCCATTATGATTCGGCGTAGGAATTTTAATTTTTTTGTTTTTTTAATGTTTTTATTCCATAAAAATCCTATATAAGAACAAAAATTGTGCTTATTAGAATGTTATCAAGACGAAAAGCTTTTATTTGATATATAGATAGGCTTGACTTCTAATATCTTCGGTGTTTAAAGTGATAAAATTTGAACTACATCTTAAAAGTTTTTAATCTTGAGAATATATTAATAAGTAAAAAATTATGTGGTAGTATACGGTGGTTTTTATAAAAACGGTTTATTTTAAAAAATCTTAAAAATAAATCTCATTCGCCGGTAATGGGTAAACAAACAAAAAAATGTCGTCCATAAGATATTTTTACTATCTTTCAATGATATATATATATTGTTCCAATCTGACTATAAATGACTTAGATATATGTAGCTAAGTCCATTTCCAAACTTTTCACAGAAATAAACTCCCTACAGAGGTCTTTCCGCGGATTTATTTTTTAAGAGCTTGAAAAGGACTACATCGGGGTAAAAAAAAAATTCACTGAGATCAACTTATTGCAAAATTGAGATTTAAAATACGAATTAAGGAATTATATTTTTAAAGGTCTGCACACATCTATATGAATAACATAAGCAGTGTTGCCACTTTATGGGTAGGGCATGGATGACAGCAATTATTAAATTGTTTAGTTTTTCACTTAAATTTCAATTCAAATGAATGAATTGAGAAGGTTATCAAATTTGTAAATAAAAAAATATATTATACATAAAAAAAGAATTTAATTCATAAACTAGCCAATAGATAGTGGGTCTATGAATACAACATAGCAATTACTTCAAAGCATTGTTGGTAGCAGAAACGGTGCGATTATCGGTGAGGGTAAGTAACGCTATCATAGATTATTTCGGTTACAGTATTTTAAGGATAATTGTATTTCGATAACGGTATTTTAAGGTTAACTGTAGTGCAATTATTTCGATAATGGTATTTTAAGATAAGCGGTATTCAGTTATTTCGGTGCATTCCGCAATTTTTTTTTTATGAAAAAACAAAGTAAAGTAAAATAAATTTATTAACTAAGTGTATGTAAAATTCACAATTACGACGTGGAATTACAAAAAGTTTAGACTAAAAAATAATGGTGTTGTAAGGATAATGGTATTTCATTAATTTCGGTACTGGTATTTTAAATGTATCGATATTTGAATCTATAACAGTATTTTAGCGATAGAGCCTACCAACCCTGCCTCAATGTATGTAATTACTTTTGGCTTATGAATGACTTAACATCTAATTGTGAAGTTTGCATAAAAATTCCAATATCTATTTTTTATTCATACGAGTTAATGAATTGATTCACAGTGACTGATCATCCACGAATTAAACCGATACATCAGGAAAGTGTATTAATCTATACATGCTTTGAAATTCTTTCGTTATACAAATAAGCTATTAACGTACACAAAAAAATCGTTACCAAGTAATTAAGCAAATTTCAACTAATAAAGTTTTATCGAATAATTTATTATATTGTGTATGCCACAAAAACATTATTTTAGTTGAAGTGCTCCCAATTGCTTGCCAAAGATTTTTTTGTGTGTATTTAAAAACGCAAATAAAACTTGATTTTTTAAAGACTCTAAAATAAGATTATTTTTAAATCGTTCACATGTGATCATAACTGACTCTTATTTACAAGCTTTTTAAGTGTTTTGTTCTAAAGTTAATTTTTTCTCTAAATTTTATGAAGATTCATATAAGACTGCATATTTAAGGAACTTTTCTTTGTAATAATATAACGCCCAGAACGATGGGACAATTGAAATGGCCAAATCACTTTTTTTTTAAGTTTACTGATGAGGTTATTACCTTTTTTCGGAGTTCAAATTGTAATAATATGTTAATTGAAGTCATTTATAATTTCATATTTTTTGGGTAATTTTGTCTACACTTTTGGGAATTTTGAATCTTGCTTGTGGCAGCACTGAGATTAAACAAGATTAAACTGAAATATTTACTTGTTCTGGTGGAAAAAATCATACACATTTGTTGCACAGTGGATTGAACGAATACAAAATGGGTAATAATTCATACTTGTTTGTACTTAGTAGAATCCCCGAATAAAAACACCAGGATGGAGGGTATCTAAAGACTCGGCACAGCCGAATTTAATCTTTGGTTTGTATAAGTTCCCAGTCACCTGGGGATTTATACAAACCATCGAGCGGGCTTTAGCCCGCTTGTTTGACTTGAATTCTATTTGTATGAGTATTCTCAGATATTTTAATTAAATTATCGTAATTTCAATTAAATTGAATTAAAAAAACCAATATATAAAATTAATTACTTTATTTTAAATATATATTTTTAAATTTGCATGAAAAAAATAAAGTTTTGAATGCGAAAACTTATGAAATAAGGTAATTATTTTTAAAAAAGTAATTAAACATCGTTTGTTTGTTTTATTTAATTTATATGTTTAGAACTTCAAATGGAATTTTTAGTATATAAATATTCTTATCTTCCTAATTTTCACATTTTCTCCAAATTCCAAAAATATATTTTATATAACATTTTTAAAAATTTTTTAATTTCCAATAAAATCTAATATGACAATATCATATTAGAATTTGGGCTTGAGGTAGAACAATATTCTAAATAAATATGTTTTTAATTTCTGTTTACATTTTCTGAACTTTATTGGAAATGGTGTAGTAAAATCTGAGGAAATGAAATAGAGTTACATTTTGCCTATTTTTGTTTAAAATAAGAGAGTTTTAAAAGTCACTACAGCCGTATTCACAATAAAAAGCTTTGCTCTTGCTAACGGTAAAGAGCATCGAAGACGATTTATATTATTGACAAAATTAAAAAAAGAAATTCAACCATAGTTGGACATACATAACTGTACTGAGTATCAATTACATTGTTTTTATACTTGAAAGTTTTTAAGTACCAGTACCAAATTTAATATGTAGGGGAATCGCGAGTACCATGACCGCGTGTACCTTGGAACTGTGCATTTTTCCCATATATGTTAATGTTTTATTGTAAAGTCTTCTTCTATGAAGTTTTTTTATTTTGCCCATTGATCGTTCTACAGGATACCCTAAAATTGGGCGCGTGTGTCTTGGAACGACAAAAGTAAATTTTTGAAAAAAATTTAAAGTAATTTTTTAAACATATTCAAGATATTTCAAATTACGGGCTTAAATCAATTAAAAGTTTGTCATTTTCTAAATGCAGAAACCAGTAAATTTTTTTTGTAACTATGTTATACAAATAAGAGAAAAAAAATGATAATTTTTGCAAAAATTAAAATGCGTGTACATTGGAACTTTTTGAATATTTCCTCTTCTATGTATCCAATAAATTTCAATACATAATTAGTTGAAGGTCCACAGGCTAATTATGGTTTTTGAATTTAATTTGCTACGAAATAAATTTTCGCCATTTCTTAAACATGATTTTTTTATGCTAATATTTAATGGCATTTTTTTTTAGAGAAGAGAAGCAACACTTAGGAAATGCTTCCTATAAATTAACGTGTTGCTTTCTTTGGGAAGGCTCTCAGAAAGATGATGAAACATGAAGGGCTTCAAATATGGCAACACTGTAATTGCGCGAGATGTTGAATCTTAGAACAGTTGTTGCGCACCATCTGATGAAGAGTTGGAGCTTTTTTGTTCATAGCCCTGATATCTTATTTTATCCTTCTAAGTATCTGTTATCAAACGCCACAAAACAAAAAATTCCATTCACAATAATAAAAAAGCCTAGTATTTTCAAACACAGGGTTGGTCTTAATCGGTGTGCTAAGAAATCATTTTGAATAAACTCTATGCAAACAAGATTCTTGGTCTAAAAAACATTCTAGTTAACAGCTCGCTGTGTGCAATGTATAAGAAGCTACTAACTTTTCATTTTGAATACGGGGGTTAGTTTTTGAATTTTTATGTGTATTGTACAAGGTTTAGGATAAAAATAAATTAAAAAGTACAATTTTTATACAGAATTATATTTTTAACAATATTTTCAATATTTGAAAATTGCTTTTCGAATCGAGTTACGCGGTTACCCCCCAGCACTTTTACTATTCATGACTTGCAAATGAAATGTTTTTTTTATTTAATTTATTTTTTGTATCAATTATTATGGTCCTGTTTCCTTTATGAAAAATATCAGTCGTGTAAAAATATTCCGCTAATGGTGATTACAATCTCAAAATTGGTAAATTCACCGACTTAAAAATTTAGAATTTTCTTAATAAGGCCCAGAATAGCTTTGATATAAATTTTTATCAAAATCTGCCGACGGGAACTGGTAGCGGCGAAAAATGGGTTAAGAGAAATTCGGAAATATAGTCAGATTAGGTTAGATTCAAATATGGACCGATCCTATCTAGAATCAATAGGCTTTTTTCTTGAGCCCACGTGAGTCCATAAAACGTACCAAATTTCATTGAAATATCTTCGTATTTGCGACTTGTATCATGCGAAAGATCAATTTTTGGGTGACTTTTATATAGGCACTAGGTGTATCCATGGACCGATTTTAATCATAATGCATATTTGCGAACTGTAGCTTGCGGATATGCAAATTTTTGGGAGGCCTTTATACAAGCACTAAGCTTAAACTTAGCGAAAATTTTATATGAATTCCAAAAATATACAGTTTTTACAGAACTGATCAGTACTCGATAAAATTTTACTATGTAATTTGATAGAAGGTCGATATCGCTTATTTTTCATTAAAAGCCACACCTTCTTAAAACAAATGACAAAATAAAAAAAGACATTACATTAAAATTCTGCATAGTTTTCTGAACTATCTCCTCGCATTTTGGGGCGAAGTTATCCACTATTTTGATCTTTAAAAATAAAGGCAACGAGAATAAAATTAGAAAAAACTTAAATGTTCCTATTATTTTTCACATCACTGTATGTTGTTGTATTTGGTTGGTTTTAAAAAAATATTGTCAGTTAACAGACGGGATTTTCGGGAATCGCACCTCTTTTTCAATCTCGCTATCTCGATAATTTTTTGCAGGATTTCCCGGGATTTTTTTTATTCTTTTACAGAAATTTTATGCTTTTACTGAATTGTATGAATTTTTTAAAACATCAATTTTTTGAAATTAATTAATAGGGCGAGTTTTTTTTGGATGTCAGTTGATTTTGATTTAGTTTACCAAATTCCTCGGAAAAATTGTTTTGTTTAAAATGTTGTTTCTTGTTTAAATAAAGCAATATACACAGCATTTAAAGATCACACTCAAAAAAGTTTGTCCGTAGAATCTACTGAAATTGACAGTTTAAACAAAGGTATTTGCAGTTAAAAGGGCGACAAAGGTATTTACCTTTAAAACAACTAAAAATTTTTTTATTTTTAACTGTTGGAAAATAACAAACAAATGCACTAAAAGTAACTAACAATGTCGTAAAATTAACTGACAAATTTTTACTAAAAAAATTTTAAAACAAATGACAAAATGGTACAGTTAATTCTTTTGGTATTATAAAAGCATATTTTAATAAAAAATTTTTTTCTTTCGATTACAAAAGTATATGTAACTACTTCAGCCTATTTAAAATTTGACAGTTGTTTGTTTAGTAATCAGTAGTTACTGTTTTTAACTTTTTTTAATTACATTTGGTTTTCTATGTTAAAATACAAAACAACTTTTATGACAGTTATTTAAGAAAACAACTACTGAAAAGTACTGTAATTTCGTAACAGTTGTTTAAATCGGTTAATTTTGATATCAACTTAAACAACTACCATAATAGTATTTTTACAGTTAAAATTTGTCTTTGTTAGTTATTTAAAAAATAAAAAATTTCGTTGAATTTCAAAAATTCTTGTTCAGTTTATACTTATTAATATTGATATATTCTTAGTTTGTTCAGAAACTTGTATTGTATCTCCAATGCATAAAGCATAATAACTGGAGAACCGTTTGGAATTTTTATTTCAAATTTTAAACAGGCCGAAGTAATTACACATATTTTTGTAATTGAAAGAAAACATTAACCTTTACTAAAGAGTGAGATCATAAAAATGTTAACACACATTTTTGCCTATATCTTTGGTTTAAAGCTTCTCATATTTTTTTTTCGGCAATTTACATTTTAAAAATATATCAGTTAATAAATTAATTTACATCATGAGTTTTAATTTGCAATTTTTTACACAATGGACGATGAAAGAAAAGTGCGTTCAAAAATAATTAAATATTTTCAACAAAACGAAACATGGACATACGAAAGAATTGCAAAAGAGACTAATGTATGCCGCCAAACAGTTTCAAAAGTGGTAAAAAGGTATCTGGAACACCTAACAATTGAAAGGAAGCCAGGAACAGGAACAACGACTGGTTATCGTAACATTGGTAAGGCATATAAAGTTAAAAGCATCCTTAAGAGAGCTCCTAACACATCTGGCAGAAAAACAGCTCGGTTAGTCCAATGCTCGGATTTTTTTGTACGTAAAGTGAAACGTAAGGCAGGACTAAAGTCCTACAAAGTTCAAAAAGTTCCCGATAGAAACGCTTTTAAAAATTTGGAGGCCAAAACCAGAGCTCGAAAATTGAAATCAAATTTTATACAAAAATACAACTGTTGTGTAATGGACGACGAAACTTATGTCCTGGCTGATTTTTCGCAGCTCCCTGGTCAAGAATTTTATGTTTCCGATGTTCGAGGAAATGTTGCGGAAAAATTTAGGTCGAAAAAGCAAACGAAATTCCCTAAAAAATTCCTAGTATGGTAAGCCATATGTAGCTGCGGCCAAAGAAGCCAGTCATTTGTGACATCCATAGTTATGAATGTCAAATTTATATGGAAATATCTGTGGTTAACATTTAACCTTGGTTATGCTGGAAATAAGTTACTCGTCCTATGACATTTTTCGATATAAAATATTCAGCTTTATTACGGGTGTCATAGTCGAATTCGAGAATGAATCGAATTTGCTGAAAATTCCTAAAAAAACAGGACTTTTAAACAATTTTACAATTCGATTTACCATTAACTGCAACATCAGGAGTTTAATTTCTAAAATATTTCCATTATACACAAAACCATTTTGTATGGAGTCGAAAATTTCGAATACAAATTCGACAACCGTAATCAGGTCGATTGTACTGAAATTTTTTTTTTTTTTTTTGTTAAAACTACTCGTATTAAAATTTAGCTGTATTTGTGTGGCTCTCTATCAGTGTTATCAAAAACGATTTTGACAGTTTTTCAACGTATTCCGGCTTTCTACTGTCAAAATTGTTCGAGATATCATTGATATGAATGCCGCACAAACACAGCTTTTTTATAAGTAAAACAGTGTTTAACAATAATTTTTATTACAATTTAAATGGTTTTCTGATTAGAACAATATGAGTATAAAATATATCATTACTGTCGTATTCATAAAAAAACTAACGACTACATTTGCGGTGAATAACATATTTACTCACGCATCCCTATTCGGTTTTATGTTATTATCAGGGCAAGTTTAAAATAGCACCAAAAAAGTTGAAATTGGCACTCAAAATGGCACGAAAAACCAGCAAAATTTGTATTAAAAAAAAGGCAAAAATGGCATGCTTATTCCAAACATTTAAAAAAATACTGGTCTTTTTTTAAATATTTCTAAGAAAAAGCAATAATGAAAGAATTCACAGCAATAATGAAGAAATACACAAATAAAGTACAATTGGCGTACATTAGCACGGTTTTTAAAGTTCAAAATTTCCATTCGTTTTTACCAACACCAAAAAAATATTTTTTTGTACCAAAAATTTTTTAAAAATTACAAAAGCTATATATTTATATATATATAATAATTGGAAAAATGGCATTTAATGGCAAATGCCAAAAAAAAAAACTTGCCCTCCTTATTAGGAATACGGTGCTTAGTTTTTAGCTTAAATTTAAAATGGCATACGCATAATCACTTTTAAAGTTAGAAAGAAAAATAAGAATAGGAAAATTTAAGTTTTAATAAATGTTTTGGTTATATGTATACTAGTGTCCAAAAACCCGGCCATTTCGGAAAACCGGTTTTCGGATTGTTCGAAATTTTTTTTTTTTTTTAGTTTAGTTTATTTATTGTTTCAATAGCTATCACAACAAGAATAAATCTTATAAATTACAGTGATAGCAAATCAAATTTTCATATTAATATTAGGTATTCAATAACATTTATAATTAAATTAAAATTTAAAAGTAAACATAGTTAAATATAAATTAAAAATAAACATAAAACATAATAAAATAAATATATTTAATTAATTTTAAACAAATTTAAAAGTTCCTTTTTAAAACATAATGTGTTGCTAAGCAATTGAACATATGAGGGTAAATCATTCCAAAGACCGATTGTATAATTGAAAAATTGTCTTGTCTTGACAAAAGATATTTATATTTTTGGGAAATCAGGTTTCTTCCACGTGGAGATTTGGCAAAAGTAAGTTTTCTGTAGAGAAATTCAGGTTCCTTTATATAAATTAACTTATGCATCATCATGAGACTTTTATATTTTAACAAATCTTTGAAACACATATTATTTAACTGATATGAAAATGATGAAATACTATCCCTTCTACCACGATTAAATACATATCTGGCTATGTTGTTGTACGTGACCTCAAGTCGATAATAGTCAATACAGTCACAATTGGCAAATATTTCACACCCATATAGTAGAACAGGTATTAAATATGTTTTAGACAGAAGCATCCGTATTTCAAAGGGCGTCGAGGCTTTAACAGCCCACAGGTTTCTCAACATTCCATGAACTTTCCCAGCACTTTCAGTTAATATGATTTTTCCAAGAAAGTTCAGTATTAAACGTTATTACCAGATTTTTTGATGATGGAACAAGTTCGATTTTATTGTCATTTATCATCAACAGATCATCATTAGCAAGTCTTTTCCTATTATTTTTTGATAAGAATATACATTTTGATTTTGTTGGGTTTATACACAAACCATTTGCAGTCGCCCAATTATGAATTTTATTCAAATCATAGTTAATGCATTCAATGCAATGACACAAATCTACCATTTTGGTGCTTAAGTACAGCTGTACATCATCCGCATACATTTGAATGTCACAGTGATTCAGAGCATCAGGAAGATCATTAATGTATATTCAGAAAAGGACTGGACCAAGAATAGAGCCCTGTGGGACCCCTCTAACAACATCAACAGCATTGGAAGTTAAGCCATCCAAGGAGACAACTTGTTTGCGGTTAAAAAGATATGATGAAATAAGTTTATTTGCAGAATTAGCAAAATGGAAAAGCTTTTGCAGTTTTGTTAGAAGTGTTGAGTGATCAACTGTATCGAAAGCTTTGCTGTGATCCAATAGTACAAGAAAAGATACCATATCATTATCCAATTTGGATCTTAGTTCCTCAACTTCTTCGATTAGCACTGTAATGCAGCTTCTTCCCTTTCTAAAACCAGATTGTTTTGCGGTTAGAAGATTACGCTCTTTTAAAAACTCATTAATTTGATGCTGCATAAGATTTTCCATGACTGCACAAAAATGGTAGTATGGAAATTGGTCTAAACTCACTGTTGTTCTTGGGAATCGGAATTATTTTCGATGCTTTCCATATATCAGGGTAAATTGACTTGGTTGATATTGTATTAAAAATATACGTAAAGAAGGGCAGGAGTTTAGAGGTGACAAGTTTTAAAAATCTAGGATTTATTCCATCCAAACCCACAGCAATTGACTTAATCGATGTTAAGCTTTTGAGAACTTCTGATTGATCAACACATCGAAAATAAAAACAGTTCTCAATAGGCACTGTATGGATTTCCTCATATTCATTTCCAATTGGCCTTTCCACTTGAATTTCAACAAATTGGTTGTTTAAATTATCAATATCAACGTCAGAATCAGCAGTGCAAACACTCCTTTTACCAATTCCTATTTCACGAATTTCTTTCCATTTTTTCTTGCTGTCTATAGCTGATGAAAATTTTCGCTGATAATACGTGGATTTAGCCGTATTAATATTACTGACAACTTCTTTTCTAGCTGATTTAAACAAAGATTGCAATTCAGGGGTTTTATATCTTTTCCATTTTTTATAAGCTAAATCTCGCATATCAATTAAACGTTTTATAGTTAAATTAAACCACGGAGGCTGTTTTGCGTTGATAATCTTCGTCTTTTCTGGAAAAGTTTCATCAAATACTTTAAGGAGATTATTTTGGATAAAAGCGACTTTATCATTGACATGTTCAAAGTCGTAAATTAAGTTCCAGTTAATGCTATCGAGTCGCTGGTTTAGTGCCACACAGTCAATATTTTGAAAATCACGATATGTATAATGAATATCGTCAGTGTTAGTATAAGCATTATATACTGTAAATATAAGGTCATGCCTTGAAAACACAGGAGCGGAGATCTGATCATAGAGCAGTATTTTGTTATTATGATTAACAAAGAATACATCAAGTAAACTATTTGTACCATTTCGATAATGTGTTGGAATTGTTGTGTTAATAGGCAGAAGGCCGAGCGCTCGCATAGGCTCCGAAAGTGAATTGTCAATGAGCAGATTACTATTGAAATCACCAGCAATAATTCCATCATTATATAATAACGATAAAGATTCTATGTTACCTAGCAAATCGTTGATATCAATACCACTGTTTGGTCTATTTTTATTTATTTATTTGGAAGTTCCATACACAAGATTAAAAGTCTTATTTTGCAGTATGGAACTGAATATTTGCCAAATTTAAAAACATCAAATTATAGAATAATAATAAGTAACTTAATAACTAATTACAAAATTATGAAAATTATTATAAAAAAGTATAAGAAAAAGGTATAAAGATTTGTTGTAAAAAATAATATCATAAAGATATTTTTGTTTAAGTATTCAATTTGACTATTGGGCTCTGATCTAAGTTTCATGTAACTATTAATACCATTTCTTACATACATTGCTACACCACCTGCATGAGCTTTCCTGTCGGCTCGAAACAATTTGAAACCAAGCAAATTAAATATGGCATCATTAATGGATGGATCGAACCAGGTTTCAGAAACGCAGATAACGTCAACTCCAGAGCCCACAAAAATGTACCTAAACTCATCCATCTTATTGTTGAGACTTTGCGCATTTATATGGACTATGCTGAGTGAGGATTTTTGTTTGGCAAGAATTACTATTTAAAAAAAACCGATTTCGGTTTCGGTTTTCTTAAAACACCGGTTTAGGTTTTTTTATTTGTTATGAAAATAAATTTGTACAAATAGCAGAAAAAGGTAATAAAAATTAGTTAAAAGCGCCCTGCAGAAACAACTACTAAAATCAGCTGAATCTGTTTTCTAAAGCGGGATTTAAATTATCTGACTTTACGTCTGATAAATCACACAAAAAATCCTATGAGATGATGTGATTGCAAAACAAATCTTTTCGCATATCTATTTGCGTTTACATCAACAGAATGCAAGATTTAAGAACAAAACTCGCAGGCAGGCCCAAAAAAGCGCTAAATTATAAATGTGATCAAAATAGCTAGTTTTCAACTAATTTATGCGACCAAACATTTAAAAAGCACTATTATTATTTTAAAATATAATTTAATATCACATTATTATGAAAATAATAAAAAAACATTTAAATTAGCTAAAACTGTATCAAAATAAAGTTTTGACCATTAAGCGCTAAATACAAAATAGAAAAACGTTAAACTAGCACCTTTCAATAAAAAGCGCTAACCGAAAATAATGCGAGTTTTAAGTCGTACAAAAGCGCCAAGAATAGCACTATCAGATGTAATTAGACAAAATATTTAATTTTTGTTAATTGCAAAGAACATTTTACACTGCTGAAATCAGAAAAAAAATGCCGAATATTAGTAAATTAATAACATCACAGAATTACATTTCCAAGATTTAATTTATATTTGTTTTAATGGGATTGTCTTCCCTACTTCTAGTCTTCTAAAACACAGCAGTACTTACTATTTATTTTCGCTATTTTAACTCACTAATGTTCAGTAAAACATCTACAGGTTTTATTTAGCAGGATAGAATGTTATTTGTATTCAACTAAAATTTATTTAAATATAACTACAATTTTTGTAGATTTAACAGTTCTTGTTTCATCATCCAATCGTATATTTTTCTTAAATGGAACCAATTACGTAGAAAAAAGTAATTATGTTTTTTGTAGCAACATTCATTAGTCACCCAAAAAACTATCGTATCTTATTTGTTTGAATACATGTGAAAAGATATTATTTTTTTATAAAGGAGAACAAAACTGCAGTTTCGTTTATTAAAATTGGTTTATTTAAAAATAAAATGCAGGCGAAATAAAGAATTTTCGAATGATTAGCTTAAAAATAGTTTTGATAAAAACATCTTTTAAAAAAACCGGTTAACCGACAAATAATAACCGGGTTTCGGTTTATTCAAATTTAGAAATTATTCGAAATCGGTCGGTTTTCGGTTACGGTTTTGGATACTCTAATGTATGTTGTTGTACCTATTATAAAATTTGTAACAAAACATGTTAATGACAAAGTTGTGACATAACAAATTTGTCATTTACATATTATAATTTCAATCCATCCCAGTGTAGAAACGGTAATGACATATCACTTACCTTCTGCACTATTTTAAAACATATAATAATGAGTTACTGATAATATGCGCGGCTCCAGGGGGGGGGGAGGGGGAAATAGGGAATTTTATTTTAAAATTTCTCATTTTCAACATATGTTTGTTTAGTTTTTATTTTTACATTTAAAAATAAAAATAGCTTTTTCGCCCTTTAATTCTACAAGGAAAAAATTTATTTATTCTTGTTCGTGGCCAATTATTTTCTTATTATGAAATAACATAAGTTTTTTCCAAAAACTGCCATTTTTCTTCATCAGGATATTCTCCTAAACTTCACAGAGTTTTTGCTTTCAAAATATTCTACACCTTCCGGAATGAAAAGACTATCGATCGATCAGGAATGAAAAATAAACGCCCTTACTATTTAAATTTTCCAAATGTATATTTTTGTTAAAGTTGACTTTAGTTAAAATTTTGGGTGGCAGTATGCTTTGACCTAGTTTATTTTTGGAGCATTCTGATTGGGTAATTTATTTTCAGCCAATCAAAATGTTTGAAAATATAAATATTTCTTTAGGATGTTCATACACAAAATTAACAAAACCGTCTGTTTAGAAATAAAGTCGTCTTTAAAAGTAAAATACTTTTTGATAGTAAAGCACCGTAAATTGTTTTTCACGTGGCAATATTTCACTCGAACTTTAAAGCCTTTAAATCGTAAGTTAATTTTTGAAAATTAATTTTTTATTTTTTTTTTAATTTTATAAGAAAGACACAATCACAACAAATATAAGGTGTCACTTTTTTTTACCAGAAAAATAATAGTCTTGTACATTAAATTTGCGTGAAAACAAAGTATACACACTTTTCACGTGAAACACCCTATCATGAAAAATTATTTTTTTTATGGTGTATAACAATTTTTTCACGTTAAGCACCGTAAGTTGTTTCGAATTCACGTTAAAAAACTGTTATACTCCATATAAAAAAAATTATACCCTACACCACTACGTGGAGAGGGTATTATAAGTTTGTGCTGATGTTTGTAAGACCAATAAATATTGGTCCTAGACCCACCTTATATTATACAGATCGGCTCAGATTTTTTTTATTTCGATTTTACGATGTCCGTCTGTCCGTCCGTCCGTCTGTCTGTCTGTCCATGCATTCTTGTGCGCACTCTACAGGTGGCAAATATTAAGATATTTTGATGAAATTTGGTACACCAAGGACGACGCCTATTGATTTTGGTTGAAATCGGTCCATGTTTAGACCAATTGCCCATATAAGGGTACCCCCCAAAATTTTCTTTTTTACACGCTGAAGTTCGCAAATACGAAGATATTTCAATGAAATTTGGCACACAGACCTATGTCGGCCCAAGAACGGAGCCTATTGATTTTGGTTCAAATCGGTCCATGTTTAGACCTAGTGCCCACATAAGGGTACCCCCCAAAATTGTATTTTTACACGCTGCAGGTCGCAAATACGAAGATATTTCAATGAAATTTGGTTCGCTGACTGACATGGTCCCAAGGAAAAAGCCTATTGATTCTAGATAGGATCGGTCCATATTTGGACCTATCGCCCATATGGGCTATAATTTCGATTTTCTCTTTTATGATTTTATAGAAAATTTTGACACAAGTCTGTTTTCACCCATTCAAATTTCGGATCCAAACATTAGTTGGCTTTAAGTCAGACTGGTGTAGGGTATTATATAGTCGGCATGCCCGACTTTAACCTTTTTACTCATTTTTCACAACGTTTGTTTGTTTTTACGCAAATTTAATTTACAAGACTATTATTTTTCTGATGAAAAAGTGACATTTTGTGTATATTGCGATTATGTCTTTGTTATAGAATTAAAAAAATTTTTAATTTTTATAATTTAAATTGCAGTTTGAAGCCTTTAAAGTTCGGGTAAAATTTTTCCACATGAAAAACAACTTACGGAGCTTTAAATCGAAGCAATTTTATTTTGAATTTTTTTTTTTATCAAAATTGCAGAACTGAATTTCTAATGGAATTTTTTAAATTTGAAATGGAAAATGTTAATATCTTTTAGAATTTTTTCATTTTGAAATCAAAAATCGAAATTTCTCTTCACATTTTCTCAATTTTGTAAGAATTTTTCTTAATGAGTGTTATATAGTTATTTTTGTATTTTTGATCAAATATGACAAATTCCAAATAGAATTCACAAATAATTTCACTTGGAAATTCTCCAAATTTCGTTCGGAAAGATATGGCGGTGTTCTTTTTTTATTTTTCTCCAAAAGATCGTATTGAACTTATTCCAGTCACCCTTTTTTTGCCTAAAATAATATCTTTTCAAATACTCTTCAATTTCTGATTGCATGCGGGTAGTTGACTAGTGTTAAATCCTATACTTCCTTCCAACCTGCAAAGTTTTTTGACTTTACAAGACAGAGTGTTGGTGTAGCGTCAAAGCAAAGTTGGCCAGTAATTCCTTTTGTTAATAACGGTAGCTGGCTCCCACGGCTATATCAAAACCGATATGAAAATTTAATTATACAACGTTTTCCAAATTTTAATCAAATTTTAAGGACTTTTCAGACTCCGGCGACGTTTTTCGTAAAATTTAATAAACATTCTTTTCGTTGATTATTCCTATAGGAAAAAGGTCTAAGTTACTGATGTTCTATATATTTAAAACCAACCAAACTAATCCAAATTTTGACTTACCCAAATTGCCTATATCTTTTGAAAGACCCAAGTCACGGGAGTTATTGTGGTATAATTTTAAAGGATATGAAATCGTTATTTAAGTACTATAAGTAATAAAATTTTCACAATTTTCAAAATTAAATTTAATGAAATCCGCGATTTAAATCGCCATATAGCGAAAAATGGATTCTTCAAAATTTAATATTATGTACCTACCCAGAGACATATAATATAGAGATGCAACATCGATAATTTTGTAAACAAACTGTAGATGTCGCTAGCATGTGGGAAATTTTGTCATAGGAGGATTTTATTTTGGGAAATTTTCTCAAGGGAGGATTTTTTTATGTCAAATGAGGTTTTACAGAGTTGTTAGGTAAGGGGATTTGGGTCCAAATTAGGGATTTCGACTTCGTTTTTGGTGACATATTAAAAAATTTGTGAATTTTAAAAGATTTAGTTTTAGGCCCAAAATAAGAAGAATTTTGGAATAAATTATATGCGTATTATTTTAAATTAAAGTCGATCAAATTAGGTCTGTTAAAGAATTTCTAAATTTCTTCAAAATATTTGAATTATTGAAGAAATGTTCTCCAAATATTTATAAATCTTGAAATAACGAAAAGCAACCAAGCTCAATAATTAATCAAAAAATTTTCTATTTTCCAAATATGTACTGAAATTGTTATGTGCAAAGGACTCAGAAAAAATAAATTTTGTGTAGGCTCAAAAAGTACCAGGGGTTTTCATATAACCTCTTATGTACCTTCTGAATCGTGTAAACTCGACTTACGCAAACTAAATGTTCAAAAGAGTTTACGAGCCCTAGCTAATTACACCTACTTGATTTACACTTAACCTAAAACTATTAGTTTTTGAAAACTACTCGTATTTACTTGTCAAATTCCATACAAATTTTAGAAAAAAAAGATTTTTCACCATAATGAACTTCATGTGAAAATTGTGTAGAATTTTTTCTCTCAAAATTTAATATATGTGTGACTTTGATTTTGAAACGGTGACATTTCAGCTTAATTGTGATTTGTCTTTCGTATAATAAATTTTTTTAGTTTCACAATTTTAACAAAGATTTGATGCCTTTAAAGTTCGGGTGAAAACGTAAATATTTCTTCATAAAATATTCAATTTTAGAAAATTTGCTCACTCAATTTTCAATAATTTTTTTTAAATTGAACATTTAAATTGGGAATAAGCTAAAACTTTTAGGGCAACACTGCTCCCCAATAAAATGAAACAGTATTGCCAGAAAAAACAAAACAGCAGCCAGCGCCATCTGTTGCATTAAAAACCGGTATTGCCATTCATCAGGACCATGGGAGACCCCTGTACCTACCTATTATGATCTTGAATTTCTCACACATTTTTAAATAACACAGGAATTAAAAGGTGTACCAAACTGATATTTGACAGTGTCATTGGTAAAAAAAGCCCAAACCACATAGTGAAAGTGCCAGTGGACAGTGGCAGTGCTGTCAAACGTTGTTCTTGAATTTCTCGAAAACGATTTAATATTTTTAAAAAATTCTTATTACGTTTTTTTTTAAAACAGCTCTTGTTTATTTAGAAACTTTTCTAATTTCTCGGCAGTGATAAATAGAGAATTTACAAAAAACTGCTTTATCGACAAAACGTCGCACTGCGGTCGACACTGCGTTTATGTGGTTTGGGCTTAAGAACTAATACAAAAATATTAAAAAGCTACAATAAAGCATCCCGAACTGCGGATTAATATAAAATGGTTTTATACCTTTGATAACGATAACCGTTTATCGTAAATCGTAACCAATTTTTGTTTATTCTTTAGTTGTTGAATATATAGTTTTTTATTTTTTTTAAATCTTTAATTATTTTTTACCTGAAAAAGGTTTAATTTTTGATTTTGTAATACATAGTTGTTTTCTTTTGCTCACACTTAACAGCTAATACGAAGAGAAATGAAAAAAGAAAGGAAAACGATTGACAGCTCTTTTAATTTTATGTTGTAAACAATCTGACAGTTACCTATTGTCAACATTGAAAATTGATTCCTTAACTTTAAAGAGTACACAATGTAAATTTTGTATGAGATTTTGTAATACGTTTAGCAACAAAACAAGCCTAACATCCAAAACAAGGATTTTTTATTTGTTTTTATAATTTCCGTTATGTGTTTTAGGTGAAATAATTATTATGTAATTGTTATTTTTAAGTTTATTTACTATTTTGACATTTTTAAATGCAGATTTGTATGTGTAAAATCTAAAAAAATTAAACTCAACATATACATGCATAAGGAAAAAAGTTCAAAAAAATAAAAAAAAAAAAAAAAAATATGTATAAAAATTAAAAATACACTGATATAAATTTTAAGCTTATAAATAAAACTATGAACCAGTTTTCTTCTTTTTTTGAGAAATTCTAAATATATAATTGAAAAGAAAAAAATACTAAAAAATGTGTTTTGATATTTTATAATTTTGAAAAATGGGTGACTTTTGGTTAAATTCTTTCTTTTTTAAATTTAATCATTCATTAGCCATACCCAGGGCAAGGAACTTTATGTAAATACTAAATGTTAATGCATATTTTGCCATAAATGTGCATTTTTGCATATTTTGCTATAAATGCATATTTTAGTACATATATTTGATTGCAGTTTTTTGCATACTTTACTAAAAAAACACGTTTCAAAGCATATTTTTTGATATTTCACTGAAACTGTGTTTTTGGACGATTAACATCTTTTAAAAAAATTTTTTATTTCTTCAAATTTTAAAACGAAAATGTCAAAAAATACAATTATTTTTCGGCGAAACTACTGAAATTGAATTGATAATATTGAAAACGCTGAAATAATAATTTATGGACATAAAATACGATTTTTAGTGCTTTCAATTCCTTGCCCTGGTCATAACAAATTTTGTTTCTATAAAAAATTTAAAATTTTCTACTTTAATGACGCATAAAAATAGTATTAAAAGACTTGTGACGATTTTTAGTCCATCTAAAACATTATTTTTTTAAAAAATTTTAAACCCCTAACTGGAAAACTGTTAAGCATCAGTGTTTTCAGTTTAGGGGATTTATCCCCAAATTGGGGATTTTTACGTCAATGGAGATACAAATTTCCGTTTGGGGATTTATTGGGTATGACACGAAATTTTAGCGGATTTTTTGAGGATAACATATTTTTTTATATTTTTATGAATTTAAGCCTGATAGTTCTAAATATTTATATATTTCTTTTAAGAATAATAAAAATAGTGCACAACTACTACACAAATTTGTGTCTTAAATGCATGGTGTAACATACCAGTTTTATAATAAAAAAAACCACTTGATGCACAAAACTGCATTTTTGGGCACTGGGGCCCCTTCTGTACAAAGTGTTCTTATAGTTTAGCTCAGATTGTTTAAACAGTTATAGGAAAAATTTTAGTTTTGCTTCGTATGTTTGTGAAAAATCTAAAAAAAACGCTTTTTTTTTTACAAAAAGTGTAATATTAAAAAAAGGTTGTTTAAATATTTAAAGTGACATTCTCACAATAAAATTCATTTGGTGACAATAAATGTATAATTCTTATTATATTTTTAGAGTTAACAGATTTTTTTTGTTTTTTTTTATACACGTTAAAATAATCACAATTTAGCTATTTGGCAAAAACCCATATTTTTCAATAAAAATCACCTTTTTTAAATAATTTTTTTTTTGGCATTTTCCTGAAATGTACATGCATATATAAAAAATGGTTAAAATAGAAGAGATCATGCATTTAAGGGTTAATATGCGTACAAACTTTAATTCCTTTTGGTGAAAATTTGAATTACTTTTGGTTCCAAAATATTTAAGGTTATTCGAATGTAATATGAGTTATATTTAAGAAGCTCTTCTTAAATTAAATATATACTTTACGTGTTATTCAATTGTCAAAAATTCAATCCATTTGCTGAAATATTAAAACTTTTTAATACAGTACCATATGCAACAAAATGTCTGAAGCTGATGAAGCGGAAAATTTTGATTCTGAAATATTTAAAATGAAAAATTTTGGTTCAAATTTTTTTTGCTGTTATTTCAATTTATTTGTTCTTTTTTATAATTTGTTACAATTACAAAATTTATTGAGATTGAGTATACCGAAAAAAATTAAATAAATATAGTATTTTTACATTAATTTTTAAAAAAAGTTAACGAATACAAATTTTTTTCAGAAAATAAAAATTGGGGATTTTTGGGGATTACAAATGGAAAATTGGGGATAAGTTCTGAAAAAAATTGGCAACACTGTTAAGCATTCAAAAAAACTGGTAAAAACAGTTGAAACTGACTAAATGCCAACACTGCTGCATGTTTTAAAAAGAAAATTTTATTTTTCGAGTATGAAAGTCATCGCTCGTGATTATATTTTGTACACTAAGGCGTATGAGCGTTATTGTATTTAATATATATCACTCATACGCCAAGATACCCACCCTCATGGGTGGATAATTCTTTTTTTATTATTAAAAAAAATATTCAGCTAGTGAAGGCGTATCGAAGTTTTAAACATTTTTGAATGTAAATTTTGCTTTATGAATTTTATAATTAATTTTATTAATGAATTTTTGTGGCCATTGCCTTCTAGAATTTGTAGCTATATTATTACCAATATACACATATCGAGCCATATTCGCCAAAAAAGCTTAAGCGACAAAACTAACATTTTACAGAAGAAAGAGTTTTATATTTTTATTTTGTTTTTAGTCTTACACAAGACCAATTTTGATGAAATTTGGGTATGTTATATACACTCATAAAAAAAAGTTAGTACAAAAGTCTGTTAAACGCGTTCTGATAAAATTGAACTAATTTTTCTGTTATTGTTTCTAAAAAAGTCCGTACAAATAGGTCAAAATTCTGCTAAAATATCAGGAAATAGTACGTGTATTTGCGCCAGCACAATTTTGACCTATTTGTACGGACTTTTTTTATGAGTGTAGGATAAAAACATAAGAAGTAGTTTTTACTTTTAAAAAGGTGGGGTCAAAAATGACCAAATTTTAATTTTTCCCGTTTTTTAATGTTGGGTTCAAAAATTTATAAACATATTAACCCTCTAACCGGCAAGCCCGCCTCCAGGCGGGGTATATTAAATTGACCAGAAATGCGCCAAATGAGTATTTTATAATAAGAAATTATGCTTTTTCAACAGAAAACTAAATTTATTAAATTTTCTGTGAAGAATTTTTTTGTATACAATGCACGGTTTGGAAGCGAGAAAGTGTCAAAGATAAAATTTCGTAAAATTTCAAAAATTAAATATTTTAAAACAACCAAAATTCTCAAAAATCTTAAAAACATATTTAAATTGACTAAAACAATCGATAGTGACCATGAAGTAAGATTGGAGCTTAAGATATTCAAAAAGTTCCTTACTTTGGTCCAAGGACGTACAGGATTCCATAAGGATACCTTTAAAGGACATCGCCTTAACTTCAAAACGAATGGACGGATTTTTCTAAACTTTGACAAAAAGAATATATTTGGTATAGGTAGCAAAGTTTATAAGTTTGAATAATATATATTGAAGTTTTGGTGCGTTTACGCTCAATTTCGCGTTTTTCGAAAAACGAAAATCGCTACATCCTCTTAAGTAACAGCACAAAAAATTTAATTTTTTTATTGCAATTACATCTTGGTAAGAGAAGTAATTTGTGCCTAAACCTAGTAATTTTTATGCGCTAGATTTCGAGATTCACCCTTAAACTATTTTGGCCCATATCGCCTAAAGAAGGCAACGGAAAAAAATTTAGTAGAAGAACTTATTGTTTATTTTTCGTGAGGAACACATGGTATAAATTTCATTGCAAAAAAGCTTAGGCCGGTTAGAGTGTTAAGTGTCAAATGAAAGAAATTTGAGCAACGCATTCAAAGATGCATAATACATGCCCGAGAGTGTCCAAGTTTTTATGTTATTCAATAAAGAAAAAAAAGCTTAAGCGACAATAAAAAAATATAATAAGAATTAAATAGAAATTTTGGTCCTGCCTAATGTTAGAAGTATTTAAACGCAAATCGGATATATAGTTCATATGGACGATAGGTCCAAATATGGACCGATCCTATCTTAACTCAAAAGGCTTTATCCTTGGGCACATACAAGTAGGTGTACCGAATTTCATTAAAATATCTTTGTATTTGCGACCTGTAGCATGCGAACATGCCAATTTGTTTGGTACCTTTATACGGGGACTGGGTTCACACACGATTCTAAATAAAATCAGTAAGTAAATTAATGTTATTTTTAGTTTGACTCAAGATCATAAATTAATATCACTTTCTGTTTAAATTAAACACATTGACACGGTGCAAAAATATAATTTAATAACATACATTTAAATTTAAATTTAACGGTTGGTTGTAATTCAAAAATCTGTGTTTATCATACACAGAGTTGAATAGAACCAGCTGAGATATCTTAAGAATTAAGGTTCAAAGCAAAAAAAAAAGAGTAATAATAACAAAAGGATAAAAATATCATTGTTAAATTTCGTTGATGTTAGTCTAAGTTGAGTTGTTGATAACAAACCCGATTTGCTTTCAACAGCCACATAAGTAGACGATTATCGGAATATTAACCCACTCAAGGGCGAAAGGCACTGATGATGGCTTTGTAGCGAAAGCCGAAAATGCGCATTCTGCCTTGCTGGTCTTATCGAATTTTTTCAATTATTTTTATTCATTGTAATTTACTTGTAAAAATTGTATCATCTTTCTTTGATTTGAAAATAATTTAAACAGAAAGTGATATTAAAAATAACAGATCAACTAAAAACATTTCCCCCATTCGTCTTAAAATCATCAAATTTTATTAAAATATCTTTGTATTTGCGACCTGTATCGTTCGAACTAGCCAATTTTGGGGGACCTTTGTATAAGCACTAGGTCTAAACATGGACAGCTTTTAACTAAAATTAATATTCTTCGCCCTTAGTCTGACTTAAGTCGGTGTACCAAATTTTATCAAAATATCTTAATATTTTCGACTGTAAATGCCGACGTTGTAACGAAAAATTAAAAAAGGCGATCCAATCGGCAAACAAATTTTTTTTTAAATTGGCTTGCAAAAACACTTTATATTTGAAGGTGTACCTCGCACTTTTTTTTTGCCTGTAAGGTGGTACGGTCTATTGTCCACGTAGTGGTGTAGCGTATAAATAATGTGAGTGTAATTAAAACCGAACCAGTTTAATTGCAACAATTTCTGTTATAAGCATGAATCTGTTTTGTTTTTTGGTGTGACAATTATCTGAACTTTATATGTATGTATTTCATTTTATGTATTCTACGTCAGTTGCCTTCATGTTTATCCCATTAGTACACGCACATATGAGGCTTTCCATTCCATATGGATATCATATCAATGTCCAGATAGCAATATATATTGTCTTATATGACAACAATTAAAAAGGCCACAACCTTTTTAATTTTCGCGAAAAGTGAGCGCAGTAGGCGTGCTTAAATATTGCCTAATTTAGCGTGCATTTTATTATATTATTTATAATAATTTAATGGAATTTGGAATATGTTAGAAATTTGACTATATCAACAGAGTTTATTTATGGGAAATTAAAAAAAAAACCTTTTCAAAAAATTCAGGACCAACACCAGCCTTAAACTAATGGGTGTAAATGTGACACAAGTTTATAAAATGACAAAAAAAATTAAATTGAATAACGGTAAGAAATTTTGTATGGGCGCTAGGCCCAAATATGGACCAATCCTATCTAGAATAAATAGGCTTTGTCCTTGGGCACACGTGCATTCATAGAAAATAGTCTGCAAAAAATTTTGTTAAAACTACTAAAAATTAATTAAAAATTACGTCGCAGAAAAAACTGCTGAAATTAGCAGATTATTTTTGCTATATATTAGTAAGTTAGGAAGAAAAATAATACTGTTAAATATACAGAATTTTACAGAAAAAACTGCTGATAAAATTTGCTCGTACCGCTAATCGAATATGGGACTCCAGATTGCCAGTCAATGTCTCGACATGTTATATTTGATAGATAAAAACATAATTGACCTGTTGCGTACAAGTATGCTTATGCGCCAACATATAAAAAATTAAAAAATATATGGTTACTTATATCCCTACCAGTGTTGAAGAAATATTGAGTCTAAAAATAGAACATTATATTTGAAATAACGACAAAAATTAGTCATTGTTGGTAGGGCATTATTTTTTGTTTTCAAAAAATGGAAAAAGTAACTAGTTAGTAGCAATTCATTATTGTATGTTTTATAATAATGCAGCAAGTAAGTCGGTTTTATTAGTGGTAGTCCAAAAATAGTAATATATCATTACCGTTTCTACACTGGGTGTAACTAGTTCCCATTACCAGATATGTAGTTATATAACCAAATATCTGGTAATGATTTTCTACACTGGGATATATGATAATAAGACCCTGTGCGTGGTGGCTAAATTTGTTCTAAACTAAATACAAATTGAAAAAAGGGTTTAAAATTTCTTTCAAAATTGTTTTAAAAAATTTTCTAATTTCAAAGAAACTTATAAACCTGAATTTAGTTTTGAATTAGTTTAGCCAGTTCGCACCCACCTTAAATACTGTAATTTGACATTGATACTTTGATATACAACTGCATCGCTACGGAAAGCCTCATATACATATGTGTATGTTTCCATGATACGATGTAATCGGATATTTTCATTAGAGTGGGTTGAAACTCGAATATAGCCAATCCGAACTGAAGTAGTGGACATTTTGTACGTACTATAGAAAAATTAAAAGTATTTTGAATCGATTTCTTTTTACGCAAAAATCGAGGACTAACTTTCTTTTTTCAGATTAACCTTTTTCGGCCCAATCTACTGGTCCATTTACATATAGATGTTGAAAAATTAATATACATGTTTTGGTGTACGTGTCGTTATTAAGTGTTCATGTATTTATACATTTAATCATCAACATGGCAAAACTTGACAAAGAACTTCCTTCCTGTTAATGACATGCTTCATTATAAAATCAATCTCTGGCTGATATGTTTACTTTAAGAGAATCATTTCGTATCAAAATACAATCATGCCATGTAAAATTTCTTTATACACATTTCTTATATGGGTTTATGTATATAAAGTAGTTACTGATACTGTATTAATTGTTAATTTATATAACACTAGCTTAAAAGACCGACACTTCGTTACCGGAAGTTTTAAATATCGAAATATATTCAGAAAATTGTTAAAACTTTTGGTAATGGGTGGGTGTCTTTCGAGTTTCAGATTTCTAGCTTAAAGCCACATGCACAATGATGGAGTACTCCACTCGAATTCGAAAATTCACTTAAATTGATTAACCGGTAATTGACAAAATTGGTGACCTTCCAGAATGTCCTACAGATTAAAGACACATTTTATATTCTTACAATACATAAGAATATATAAAATTTGTAATGCAAAAAAAAAACTTTATACTTTTTGTAAATAAGTTTATTAGTCTCTTGGCCTTCAAATAAAAATCATTATATATGTGTAAGCAATTCAACATGGCAATAATGTTGTCAATGAAGTCTAATTTTTTGAATATATCATATTCTTCGAGAAAAGGACGTTTTGGTGTTTCTCATAAACTAAATATAAAATAGATAATTGAAATTTGGCATATAGCTTCGTTTTATGACGAGAAGAAAAAAACTAAAGGATTTTTGGCTATTGGAATGTTTAAGGGGTAAAACTGGGTTGAGAAGTTTCAAAAAATCGATTTTCGAACGTCATTTTTGGTAGATAGGAGGGGGAGGGGGCAAACATGTAACATATTTTTCTCCTAATTTGAGGACACTTAATAAGAATCTGAAGTCATAATAACGATTTTTTGAATTCCCAGGAATTATTAGAAAATTTCCGGGAATTGGCAAGTGAAAAATCGGCAAAATTTCCGCGAATTCCTGGGTTAAAACCTACACTCATAGAAATAAATCTGTAAAAATAGCAGAAAAAGTTACTAAAAATTAGTTAAAAATGATGCTGCAGAAAAAACTGCTAAAATTAGCAGATTTTTTTTACTAAATACTAGTAAAATGAGAACAGCAAAATTAAAACTGTTAAATTTACAGAATTTTAGTAACGTTTAAGCTAATTTTTAGTTAATTGAAAATATCTAATTGTACTGTAAAATCTGCAGAAAATGTTGCTAAATATTTGTAGACTAAAAGTAGCAAAAATAAACTGTTAAATCTACAAAAATGTTGCTATTTTTAAGACAAATTTAGTTGAAGTCTATTCTGCTAAAATCAGCAGAAATATTTGCTAAAGAATTGTAAACTGCTGTTTTCAAAAGGCTAGATTTTTATTTGCATTAAAAAAAATACGAAAAAAACTTCGAAAATTAAAAATTTTTTTTATTATTTTTTAGGGTGCTAATTATTTAGCAAAATGTTTTGCTGATTTTAGCAGGTTAATTTGCTATTCTCCATTTACAAAAATTTAGCTCAAATATAACTAAAATTCTGTATATTTAACAGTTTTATTTTTGCTGTTCCTATATTACTAATATATAGCAAAAGTAATCTGCTAATTTAGCAGTTTTTTTCTGCAGCATAATTTTTAACTAATTTTTAGTTGTTTTAACTAAATTTTTTACGGACTTTTTTATATTAGTGTAGATATAACATTAAACACACCTGTGTAGATATATTTTATTGTATCAAATTATATACTATTATATTAAAATCATTTTTAAATGGAAAAGTAACTACCCTAGTAAAAATGATTTTTATATAATCAGATATGATTTTTATACAATCATTTATGATTTTATACAATTATAACTTGTCAAGTATTGTGAAACATATATTTTTATATGATTATATCAAAAGATATTTAATTATATAAAATTATATTAATCAGATCCACCATTTTCCGGATCAAATCATGTATGGGTTAATATAATTATATAAAAAATATGTTATTTGATCCGAAAAATGGTGGATCTGGTTAATATAATTTTATATAATTTAATATTATTTGATATAATCATATAAAAATATATGTTTCACAATACTCGACAAGTTATAATTGTATAAAATCATAAATGATTGTATAAAAATCATATATGAATACATAAAAATCATTTTTACTAGGGTATACACTCAAAATAATAAGTCTGTTGGCTGAACAGAAAAATTTGTTACTTTGCCAAAATTTATTCCTGTTTTTTTTGCTAAAAATAAAATTTGTTGATTTTAACACTTTTTTTTGTTGAATTTAACAAATCTAAATTTAAGTAAAAAATTTGTAAAACTACAGTTTTATTTGTAATTATACTGAGTCGTAAATTTTGTTCAAATTTAGGGTATCGGGACCAGTGAAACAAGCCAGCCGCCGTGAGCCGTTTAAGCCGCCGCCGCCGCCGCCGCCGGTCATTTTTGCCTCAGCCCCCGCCGCCGATTTTTTTCGGCTCATTTCGGCTGGAAGTATCAATTTTCCAAAATAAAAAAATTAAAAACAAATGTCATTTTTAAAACAAATTTTCTACTTCATCATTTCCTGAACCATCAAGAGTATTTTTTTTAGTTCACAAGAAATAAAGGAACTAGTTTTATAGTTAGAGCTAAGAAGGATTTTTGTCATAAAGATTTCTTAAGTTGGAAGTTTTGCTTGAAAACTTCTGACATATTTCGCTGAAATTAGGATATGCAATTTTAGCTTAATTCGCAAAAAACCGAATTCAGCTTTAGAAATTGAATATATATCATTCCATCACACCATTCCTTTATAACACTATGCGATAGTCAAAATCGGGATGGGATGAAACCAACGGGAAATGTTATATCGGTCAAAAACAAGTTATACGTGTCCCGGCGTTTCGCTGGGTCACCCCTAGGAATCGAGATATATCTTTTTTTTGACATAACTCGAGAACCACTAGTCCGATTTTGCTCAAACAATTTAAAAAAAATTAAAAATTACAATTCCTTTAATCTGTTCATATAACGTTTTTCTATATACTCAACAGTTTTGCCGGTAAAAATAAATGTTTGTTACCGCTACCATAAAAATCAATAACCTTTTGTTTATTACTTTTTTTTAATATTTTAGGCAAAAAATATTTTTTTCTTCATACATTTATTTTTACCGGCAAAACTATTGAGTATATAGAAAAACGTTATATGAACAGATTAAAGGAATTGTAATTTTTAATTTTTTTTTAAATTGTTTGAGCAAAATCGGACTAGTGGTTCTCGAGTTATGTCAGAAAAAAGACCACCAAAGGTCAAATCGATATATCTCGATTCCTAGGGGTGACCCAGCGAAATGCCGGGACAGGTATAACTTCTTTTTTACCGATATAACTTTCCCCGGTAGTTTGAACCCTTCCCGATCACTGACCCCTACCATTTGTCTCACAGTGTAATTAATTCATATGTTTCATTTCCAAAGTTTAATATTAAATAGAATGCATTCTTATGTTGAATACATTCCTTATAGAATTACAATCAATTTAAATAATTAATTTTTTCGAGTTTATTTTGTGACCAATACTTTATTTATAGAATTTACTATCCACGGGCTAATTATGGTAAATTAAATGTTAAAATGAAATAAAAATCAAATTATTTCATCCTTTTCACTCGACGTTTCGTTGACAGTATTTCAACTTCTTCTGGAGTGCGAATTTTATTAATTTGATTTTACTTATTTACATTGTCAAGTATTTTATTTAAAATTGAATAAAAATTGGACATCACAACACGCAATTTAATAAAAACTTTAACGGTGGATCTCATACTGCAGGTTTAAACTTAGGTTAATAGTTAACCCAAAAATTTTTTGTTGTTTTGTGTACATTTTTTTGACATTTTATTTAGTTAAGTTAAAATTAAACCTACAGTATGAGACCCACCGTAAATAAATAATTACAACTTAAATAAATCACAGTTTAACCTAACGACTAGTATCACAGAATTTTCCTATTTTTTTTTTCATTAATTCTAATCTTTTACAAAATGGCTTATCAATCAAGTAATTTCATTCAATCCGTAAAAGACTAAGGTATGAATATACTAATGATTCTGACAACACTTTAGTTTATAATTACATATTAAATAAAAATGTGGCTTATTTTAGGGATTTAATATTGATATCAAATAATAAAAATAATGAAGGTAATTAACCAAAATTTAAAAACGCAAACATTTGTTTTAATATTTTACAAACCGAATAACACGTGAAAGATAATTATAGAAATAATGAATTCATTAAAGAATTCATTCACTATGCATGGAAATTAAAAGAATGATGCCAGTGAATGAATTCATAAGGAATGGTATAAACGAATGATATATTAGTAAATTTTAATTAAAAATCCAAAAGTTAATTAATTCATTCGAATCTATGGTCGTAGGTTTGGTTAAGTAGATCACATCACATTTTTCAGAAATTTCAGTACACCTAAAATTATTATCAAAAGACATATTTTTAAGAAATTGCGGACGAAAAAAATGCTAAGTAAGTTATTTCTCGGTCGACTTATAAAATTGGGGAGATATTTACAATAATCGACGCTATTCTGAGTTCCGAATCCACAAAAAAATTCTAAAGTGAAACATTCCGAGTTTTTTTTGCTGTTCCGTGATCCACATCCGAGTTATTTTTTTGATTTATTTCGTGTAGAAAAAGCTTGATAATAGTGAAACGAATATATATTTTTTAACAACAATTATTATATAATAATTTATTTTAAAATTAGTCTATGAATATTAAAATTTGGTAGGAACAGCAAATTGTCGAAATTTTTAATTCTGTGTGATTTTACAAATCAACTCTAATTAAAAAGTTTCGGGACTCTGAACAGGGGTGAATATCTGAATGTTTTTACTTTTCTTTTAAGTTTTTCAACTTTGACAACTTTTCGAGCATAATTTTTTTCGAACCATTTTTTTTCTAGTTTATTCTAAAAACACATTTAATTTTGAGTGAAAATAGAGTTTGTTTATTTCTAAGTTTCGAATCCACATAAAAAAATTCTAAAGTGAAACATTCCGAATTTTTTTGCTCTTCTGTGATCCACATCCTAATTATTTTCTTCGTTTTATTTCGTGTTGAAAAAGCTTGGTGAAAGTAAAATGAATATTTTGTTGCAAAAATTGATATGTTAAAATTTATTTAAAAATTTTTCAGTATGCTAAAATTTGTTCGAAACAGTCAATTTCCGACATTTTGAATTTTGTGTGATTTTACAAAACTACTCCAATTAAAAAGTTTCGGAATTCAGAACAGGGGTGATAGTATCAAAACTCTGTTTTTGAGCGACTTCAAGCACTAAACAATTTTAAATTCAGCAATTTTTCAACCGATTTTAAATCTTGGAACGTTTTTGGAAAGACAAAAAATTTAGCTTTCCAAATATATGTATATAGAATTATTTATTTGTAACTGAAATATGTTGAAAGTTTTTTTAAAAAATATTGACGGCTTTTTTACAGTATTAAAAAATTCTTTACTATTGTAATTTATTCTGAAAGTGGGTTTAGTTTTTAGTAAAATCAGATTCTTTTGTTTAAATTAATTGAAAATTGAAAAAGTTATCGTAATTTTTCTAAACATTTAATTTCAGCTATTATAAGACATCTCGATGTTCTTGTTTGCACACTCATTAAGGTTAACTTTTTCAATTTTCTTATAAATGCAGAGATTCCATGTTTATAAGTAAATTTATAACTTTGACAATTTTAAAGCGATTAAAGTAGAACTTCATTTTACTCTGAATTAAGAATAACAAATTTTTTAACAAAATATTTTAATTAAAAGCCGTCAAAATTAAACAAAATAAGAAAAAATTAAGAAAATCAGTTTTATTTGAAAATGATTCCACACAATTTTGTTGAATATATAAACGTATGTATATATTTGGAAAGCCCAACTATCTCTCCTTCTAGGTCCGTTCAAAAACTAAAAATCCTAAATTTGTAATTTTTATCGATGAATTTAACTTAAAATTATTTTTTATTTGATAATTCCAAATTTTTTGTACAATTTTCTACTGCTATACTTTGGAAAAAACCTTAAACATCTTTAAATTACGTGTATAATGTTCTATCAAGCCGATCAAGCCGCCGCCGCCGCCGATTTTTATCCGGCTCAACCTTAATCGCCGCCGCCGCCGATTATTTTGATCTGCTTGTTTCTCTGATCGGGACCCTCCGCGGTCCCAGTCCATATCATCTAAGGTCACTCCAAAGGAGCAAACATTTTGTCAGTTTTGCTTTATTTCGCTTAGTTTTCGAGATATGGGCCATTCTATGAATTGGAAAATTTTTGTTAAAAATATCCGAGGGTCCAAGGCCCCGCCAATGTCCATTTCTGGATAGAGATAACCCCTTTCGCTGAGTATTATACGGTTAGGGGTAGTCGAAATTTTCATAAATTTTGCTCTATATCTCTTAGTTTTCGAGATATGAGCCATTTTAAAAAAATCGCCATTTTTAAAATAGCGCCATCTTTAAAACTTCGGATACATTAGTGGCGCCATCTGCCGGACAATAATAGAAACATGCAAATATTATATATATTTTTTTTTAATGAAAAGCAACACTCAGGAAATTCTTCCTATTAATTAACGTGTTGCTTCCTTTGCAAAGGGGATAGAGAAGAAGTGAAAGGTGGTGAAAGATGAAGGGCTTCAAATATGGCAACACTGTAATTGCGCGAGATGTTGAATTTTAGAACAGTTGTTGCGCGCCATCTGATGGTGAGTTGGCGAACAGAGAAACAAGCCAGCCGCCGTAAGCCGTTTAAGCCGCCGCCGCCGGTCATTTTTGCCTCAGCCGCCGCCGCCGATTTTTTTCGGCTCATTTCGGCTGGAAGTATCAATTTTCCAAAATAAAAAAATTAAAAGCAAATGTCATTTTTAAAGCAAATTTTCTACTTCATCAGTTCCTGAACCATCAAGAGTATTTTTTTTTTAGTTAAAAAAAAAACAAAAGAACCAGTTTTATAGTCAGAGCTAAGAAGGATTTTTGTCATAAATATTTCTTAAGTTGGAAGTTTTGCTTGAAAACTTCCGACAGATTTCGCTGAAATTTGGATATGCAATAGAGGAGAGAATCCAAATGAACAATATACATATATACTTTTCAAATGACCAAGTGTAGATTGTAGGCAGAGCTTCGAAAGAATTAATTCAATTTTAGGTTAATTCGCACAAAACCGAATTCAGCTTTAGAAATTGAATTTATATCATTCTATCAAAACATTCCTTTATAATTAATTCATAGGTTTCATTTCCAAAATTTAATATTAAATAGAATGCATTCTTATGTTGAATACATTCCTTATAGAATTACAATCAATTTAAATAATTAATTTTTTCATTAATTCTAATCTTTTACAAAATGGCTTATCAAAATTGTCATTTTATTCAATCAGTAAAAGATTTAAGGTATGAATATACTAATGATTCTGACAACACTTTAGTTTATAATTACAAATTAAATAAAAATGTGGCTTATTTTAGGGATTTAATATTGATATCATATACACAACCCATAAAAATAATTAAAAACGCAACATTTGTTTTAAACTTTTACAAACCGAATTAAACGTGAAAGATCATTATAAAAAGAATGAATTCATGAAAGAATTCATTCACTATGCATGAAAATTAAAAGAATGAAGCCAGTGAATGAATTCATAAGGAATGGTATAAACGTAAGATATATTAGTAAATTTTAATTAAAAGTCCAAAAGTGAATTAAAGAATTAATTCATTCGAATTTATGGTCGTAGGTTTGGTTAAGTAGATCACATCACATTTTTCAGAAATTTCAGTACACCTGAAATTATTATCAAAAGACACATTTTTAAGACATTGCGGACGAAGATATTTACAATAATCGACGCTGTTCTGAGTTCCGCATCCACAAAAAAATTCTAAAGTGAAACATTCCGAATTTTTTTGCTGTTCCGTGATCCATTTTATTTTTTATTTCGTATAGAAAAAGCTTGATGATAGTGAAACCAATATATATTTTTTAACAACAATTATTATATAATAATTTATTTTAAAATTAGTCTATGAATATTAAAATTTGGTAGAAACAACAAATTTTCGAAATTTTTAATTCCGTGTGATTTAACAAATCAACTCTATTTAAGAACAGGGGTGAATATCTGAATTTTTTGACTTTTCTTCTAAGTTTTTCAACTTTGACATCTTTTCGAGCATAATTTTTTTCGAACCATATTTTTTTCTAGTTTATTCTAAAAACACATTTAATTTTGAGTGAAAATAGAGTTTGTTTATTTCTAAGTTCCGAATCCACATAAAAAATTCTAAAGTGAAACATTCCGAATTTTTTTGCTGTTCTGTGATCCACATCCGAATTATTTTCTTCGTTTTATTTCGTGTTGGAAAAGCTTAGTGAAAGTAAAAGGAATATTTTGTTGCAAAAATTAATATGTTAAAATTTATTTTAAAATTTGTTGAAACAGTCAATTTCCAACATTTTGAATTTTGTGTGATTTTACAAAACCACTCTAATTAAAAAGTTTCGGAATTCAGAACAGGGGTGATAGTGTCAAAACTCTGTTTTTGAGCGACTTCAAGCACTTAACAATATGAAATTCAGCAATTTTTCAACCGATTTTGAATATTGTAACGTTTTTGGAAAGACAAAAAATTTAGCTTTCCAAATATATATAGAATTATTTATTTGTAACTGAAATATGTTGACAGTTTTTTTTTAAATATTAAAATTAATTTTTTTTAATTTGTATACTTTGACGGCTTTTTTACAGTATTAAACAATTCTTTACTATTGTAATTCATTCTGAAAGTGGGTTTAGTTCTTAGTAAAATCAGATTCTTTTATTTAAATTAATTGAAAATTGAAAAAGTTATCGTAATTTTTCTAAACATTTAATTTCAGCAACTCGAGGTTCTTGTTTGCACAATCATTAAGGTTAATATTTTCAATTTTCTAATAAATGCAGAGATTCCATGTTTATAAAAAAATGTATAACTTTGACAATTTTAAAGCGATAAAAATAGAACTTCATTTTGCCCTGAATAAAGAATAAATAAGATAAAAATTAGTTTTTTTTTAAACAAAATATTGCAATTAAAAGCCGTCAAAATTAAACAAAATAAGAAAAAATTAAGAAAATCAGTTTTATTTGAAAATATTTCCACACAATTTTGTTGCATATATAAACATATGTATATATTTGGAATGCCCAACTATCTCTCCTTCTAGCTCCGTTCAAAAACTAAAAATTTGTAATTTTTATCGATGAATTTAACTTAAAATTATTTTTTATTTGATAATTCCAAATTTTTTGCACAATTTACTACTGCTATATTTTGGAAAAAACCTTAAACATCTTTAAAATACGTGTATAATGTTCTATCAAGCCGATCAAGCCGCCGCCGCCGCCGATTATTTGGTTGCGCCGCCGCCGCCGATTTTTATCCGGCTCAACCTTAATCGCCGCCGCCGCCGCCGATTTTTTACTTGCGCCGCCGCCGCCGATTATTATGATCGGCTTGTTTCCCTGTTGGCGAACTTTGTTGAAGCTCTTTAGTTCATAGCCCTATTATATTATTTTACTTCGGTGGGGTTAAGTGCTATGGGAACACCGAAGGAGGACGCAGCGATATGTATGAGGGATAGAAAAAACTTATACATATTACTATTTTTCATAAAATGATGTTGCCTTGGTTGGGGCTCGAACCCGCAACCTCACGTGTAACAGTCCAACGCGCTAACCATTACACCACAGCGCCCAATAATAAATTTAACAATAAATTGTGTAAAATTTAACGAATGGCTTCTTAAAAATTAGTTATAAATAGCTTTGAAAATTAACACTCAAAATTAGTTAAATTACTGGGGATATTTAGTATTGTGTTAAATGAAGATTACTAAAATCTTTGCTTAAATCAGTGTTTCAACTAAAAATTTGTTAAAAATTAGTCAAATCGATTTGATACCGGTTTGAAAGATTTTTCTACTGACGTATTATTTTAAGTGTGCGGTTGTTCAACTGTAAAAAAATCATTAAATTTAAAAAATTTATTTTTCTTGATGGTTTTATAAAAATTTTTCCGTCGTAAAGTTTTTATTCCAAAATGACCGGATAAAGTAATTTACTTTAATTAAACATTAGCCTTGTTTTGTTGCTCACACTTACCATGAATTCGAAAAAAAATAAACACAACATAATCTTACGTATATACAATCTGACAGTTTTCTGCACATTATCGACGTTGAAAAATTTAAAGAGTTAACACTTAACATGCCCAATGTCAAAATTTGTATGGGATTTCTTAACACGTATAGGAACAAAACGAGCCTATTGTTTCCCACAAAGCATTGTTAGGGTTGAAAATTAGTTATAACCCTAAAGTACCTACATACATATGTACGTATTGACAATTAAGTATAAGGATACGCAAAACAAACAAAAAAAAAACAATTATATTTTGCTGAAGCAAAATCCATATCAATTATCAATAATATCCAATTTCTTTAGGAGTTACACTGATAACATATTTTAAGTTCAAATTGCGATTCTAGCGAAGTTGGGAAACATTAATCGT
The DNA here is from genome assembly GCA_949987735.1 of Leucophora obtusa. Classification (NCBI taxonomy): domain Eukaryota; kingdom Metazoa; phylum Arthropoda; class Insecta; order Diptera; family Anthomyiidae; genus Leucophora; species Leucophora obtusa. The sequence goes on along the minus strand of OX465296.1, from coordinate 170,093,380 downwards.
AAAATACCAATATTGATTTAAACTCTTTTTAAATGACTGTTAACCTTAAAATACCACGAACTAAATAACTTAAAATACCCTTAATATAAAGATACCCTAACGAAATATCTTTAAATACCATTAGCCCTTAAATAATTTAACGAAATAACTTAAAATACCGATAACCAGGGACCGTAACGGTTATGACTTTTATCATAAAAGTCAGAATAAAAAAGTTATTTTTTGACTTTTTTTTTGAGCAAAAATAAAAGTTATTTTTGATTTTTATTTTTTTGAGCAAAAATAAAAGTTATTTTTTCACTTGTATTTTTTTGAGGAAAAAAATAATGTTACTGTTTCGACAAAAATTCATATCAAACACATAAAAATATAAGAAATCCCTATAAAAGTGAGCTCCATGGGAATTTTTAGTTGTCATTGATTTAAACAAAAAATTTTTACTCTTGCTCAAAAAAATAAAAGTCAAAAAATAACTGTTATTTTTTCTCAAAAAAATAAAAGTCAAAAAATCATTTTTATTTTTGCTCAAAAAAATAAAAGTCAAAAAATAACTTTTTTTTTGTTAAAAAAAAATTCAAAAAATAAATTTTATTTATGCTCGAAAAAATAAAAGTCAAAAAATAACGTTAATTTTTGCTCAAAAAAATAAAAGTAAAAAATTTTAAAAGCAATGCATTTTTTGGAAGACTAGGCCACAAGATCATTATGATGTACTTGCATCAGTTCTCCGATATTTGGTTATATGTGCTTTTTTCTTGTTTAAAAATTCAAAAATAACTGTTATTTTCAGCCCTTGCCGATAAGCTTAAAATACCCAACGAAATACTTCTGAAATAAAGTTTGCCATTATCACTAACCTTATCAATCGGTTGCCAACCCTGGATTCTAGTTAAAAATATTGCAATTCTCACCTGACAAAATACTAATTTTTTTGCTGAATTTAGTTTATAATTAGGTTGTTCACAGGGGGTGTACTATCTGTTGTATCGTTGTATCATCCTAATAAAAAACAGAGTTGTTAAAATTTTTATTTTACTTTAACAGCGATTTTTTGCTGGCTTTTCTCTCCGTTGGCACACTGAAACATTGGACACTAAACATACGTAAAAATGTTGTAACGTGCTGTTCTCAAATGTTGTATTTTTTCAATTTGAATTTTAAAACTCTGTTTTTTGTTAGGGCAATACAACGATACAACAATTAGTACACCCCTTGTAAACAATGTTAATATTTTAAAATCTATTTGTTTATTTTAGAATTTTTTTCTTAAATTTACAAATTTTATTTTGATAATCAAAGCCATCAGGGGGCGTTCCACAGTGGTAAAAATTAAAAAAAAAAACAAAAAATGGAATTAAATATGCCACATTTAAACTATTGGACGGTTTTCAAAAAGGTTTGGCAGGCAATACCGTTACCGATTCAAAACCCTTTCAACTGACTACTGTTGTCCTTAAAATACCATTTTTGAAATAAATGAAATATCGTACCTTAAAATAACGTTACCGTTATTTTTATTTCTCCGCTTTTGATAATTGCACGTGGTTATTGAGTATTTTTCAATCATTAAGTAAATTTTTTTATATATACACTAATAGAAAAAAGTCCGTAAAAAATGTAGTTAAAACTACCAAAAATTAGTTAAAAATGATGCTGCAGAAAAAAACTGCTAAATTAGCAGATTATTTTTGCTATATATTAGTAATATAACAACACTCAGAAAAGTTCTGCAGTTACTACATGACAGTTATTTGTGTAGTAATGCGGTTGTAGTTATTTTAACTACAATTGTAGTTAATTTACTTAGAGCAAAATATTTCAATGTTTTTGACAGTTATTTTTTCAAACTAACTACAAAAACTACCACATTTTAGTAACATTTATTTTATGCAGTTATTTTAAATTTTTTTTACAAATACTTATATTTTCAAATGTGTGTGCACACACACGAAGCAATCAGGAGCATGTGTATGACGCGCTTGTTTAGAAATTTCTAGTGAAAGAATATGAGTAGAACATGTTTTCTCTTGTCTTAGTCATAAAACAACGCCAAAGAGTGAGGACGGGTAATACGGAAAAGTTTATATATTTTTTATTAAGTTATTAAAATAATAAGGTAAGTTTTATAATATAAATTTATTTACGGGATTATTAAAAATTCTTGTATTTATTTTCTTTCAGTTCTTTTATATTCTCATCTCTTTCTACCTGGAGAAAAAAAGGAAGCCAAACAACGCCATATTTCATCCCTCACAGACGGACATCTACAACAATATCTTACAAGTGAAAAATAAAAGTGACATTAGTGTAAATTTTGATTTCTCAATTTTAAATAGAATACAATTAAGTTAGGAGTGTTTACATAAATTTGTTTTTTATTAAATTAATAATTTTTAAAATAATTTTTATTTATGTTTTTTAACTACATTTGCAGTTGTTTGTACAGTTTTACACTAATTTGCATGTATGTTGTTTCAATTGCATTTGTAGTTGTTTTTACTACATTTGTCAGTTGATTTTTAACATTTAAAAATAACTTCATATTGCAGTTAATTTAACTGCAAATGTAGTCTACACCTTTTTAAGTGCAAATGCAGTTATTTTAACTGTCATTTGCAGTTGATTTTACCTACATAATTCCCTGAGTGAACAGCCAAAATAAAACTGTTAAATATACATATTTAGTTATACATATTTGAGCTAAATTTTTGTAAATGGAGAATAGCAAATTAACCTGCTAAAATCAGCAACAAATTTTGCTAAATAAGTAGTAGCTTAAAAAATCACCAAAAAATTTAAAATTTTCGAATTTTTTTTCGATTTTTTTTTAAATGCAAATAAAAATCGAACCTTTTGAAAACAGCAGTTTACAAATTTTTAGCAAATATTTCTGCTGATTTTAGCAGAATAGACTGCTATTTGTATTCAATTAAATTTAGCTTAAAATTAGCAAAAATTTTGTAGATTTAACAGTTAATTTTTGCTATTTTTAGTCTACAAATATTTTTCAAAATTTTCTGAAGTTTTTACAGTACAATTTGCTATTTTCAAAAAGTTAGCCTAAATATAACTAAAATTCTGTAAGTTTTAGTTATATTTAATTTTGCTGTTCTCATTTTACTAGTATTTAGTAAAAAAATCTGCTAATTTTAGCAGTTTTTTCTGCAGCATCATTTTTAACAAATTTTTAGTAACTTTTTCTGCTATTTTTACAGATTTATTTCTATGAGTGTATAAATACCATATAAATACGATAACTGCATCGTTTTGTTTACCATCCGTGCTTTCAACGAAGCATACCAATAACTATAGGGGAGTAGTGTAGCTTTCAGTAGTATATTGTAGTCACCCTGTTGCAGTACGGAGTGAGCTACAGAGTGTAAAAATTTTAACGCTTCCCTAGAAAAAATGATTTTTATATAATCATTTATGATTTTATACAATTATATCTCGTCAAGTATTGTGAAATGTATATTTTTATATAATTATATCGAAAGATATTTAAATATATAAAATCATATTAACCAGATCCACCATTTCCCGGATCAAATCATATATGGGTTAACATAATTATGTCTAAAAATATATTATTAGATCCAAAAAATGGTGGATCTGGTTAATATGATATTATATAATTCAATATATGTATACAATTATACTTGGTGTTACATATGCCAATACTCAACGATATATATTGTAATTCTATAGCCTAAACCACATAAACGCAGTGTCGACCGTAGTGCGAAGTTTTGCCGATAAAGCAATTTTTTGTATCTTCTCTATTTCTCACTGCCGAGAAATTAGAAAAGTTTCTAAATAAACAAAAGCTGTTTTTAAACAAAATGCAATAAGAAATTTTTAAAAAAATGAAATCGTTTTCGCGAATTTAAAGAACAAAGTTTGACAGCACTGCCACTGTCCACTGGCACTTTCACTATGTGGTTTGGGCTTATAAAATTATAAATGGTTATATAAAAATATTTTAACTCGGGTTGATATTTTTATATTTATTTTTTTTTACTATAGACAAACACTCAGGGGATGCCCCCTACTAATGCAATGTATTTTGTTGATATCAGGAAAATATGTTATGGCATTGAGGAAATAGGGAGTAGTGTTTGTGAACGTTTGACTTGTATTTTTTTTTAAGTATCAGGAAAGACAACTACTTGAAGTTTATTCCACATACGGGAGTTCGACTAATGAACACATTCTCTCTGTAATGTGCTGTGCGAATAACTGCAAAATCAACCACAAACGGATGAGATCTACTAGATAAGCGTGTGTTACGGTTAAAATCACGGGGCCTTGGGATAAGTTCACTTAGCTCAGCAGAACACCTTCCATGGTAGTAGCGACAGGACAGAGTCACACAACCCACATTCCGAAGATACACCAACGAGTCAATAGAGCTGGATACCCTACTGTCATTAATGAGCGCCGACGCACAGTGCTTTGTCCCACAGACAAAAATAAAAAAAAATTTATTTTTGTATATAGGTATACTAAAATTACTTAATATTGTAAAAATTATCCTTTCTGGTATAACTCATTCTGTCTATACTAGAGGTCGCTAAAGTCGCTAAATTTTTAACATAGAACGTAATGAAAAAAGATGAATTTTTTGAATCTTCCAAAAAAAAAAAATTGGTAAAAATTCATTTTTAGAGGCTTCTTTAAAAATTTTCTTTTTTTAAATATTTGAATATATTCGAATCACTAAAAAATTTACAATCAATATATCAAATTTATCTTTAAATTTTTACAATATTTTTGCAGGGAGCCTAAAAATATCAAAAGTTAAATGGAACTTTAAAAAAAATTATGTTAATTGATTTTAAAATTTTAAAACTTTTTGGCATGCTCTTATAACTTCATATAAGAAAATATAAAGAAAAGAATCAATTTCTTAATTTAACTATAGAAAATTTTTTTTTCCAAGTGTCAAAAAATGTATTTTTTCAATTTCATCTTTTACGGGTTATGAAAAAGTTTCCAACTTTCTTAGATTTTAATAAATATTAATAATTTTTTTCGAAAAATTAAGGTAATATTATTTTTTTAAAAAAGGTATAAAATTTCGCAAAAACGCATCATCTTCTTCATTAATAAATTATATGCCTAAATTTGGTTAAAATCCTAAAAATTACCAAAGTTTGATAATATATTAAAAAAAATCATGTTAATTGATTTTTATATTATAATTTTTGTTGTTAGGAATAGACATTTACTTATTATATTTAAAATAAATATCTACCAATTTTTTTATGGGAATAAAAAAAATGTTTTTTTTAAAGACTCTTTTTTATATCTCATTCACGTAATAAAAGCTACATATATTTAATTTTTTCATTAAATTACCAGCTGATAAAAAAACAATATCTATTTTTGAACTTTAGGAGCAAATTCACTAAAGTATTACTGCTAAAAAGACAACCAGAAACATTTTTGTGTAACATTCTAACCCTCTAACTTTTCAATGAAAAGGAATTTGTTGGCCGCTTTTTAAAAACGGACAAAAAAGACCCGTAAGTTGAAGAGTTAGAGGGTTAAAATGTTCCACAAAAATGTTTTTGGTAGTATTTTACATAAGTTCGCTGAACACATCCTATACCTAAAATGGAAGATTCCCATGGTTGTTCCCTTAAATCCAGGTTTGTGGGACATTTGGGCGCCAAATCTGAAAAAGTACGAAATTAACCCTTAAACTCATTTTAAGTTTTTTCTTATTACTGGCACTGAAGTTAAATGTTCAATGCTGATGTCTAAAAAGACAAATATTTTTGCGGAACATTTTAACCCTCTAACTCTTCAACTTACGGGTCGTTTTTGTCCGTTTTAAGAGGGGGCCCAAAAGTCCCTTTAATTGAAGAGTTAGAAGATTCAAATGTTCCACAAAAATATTCCTCGTAGTGTTTTACATAAGTTCGCTGAACATACCCTATACCTAAAATGGAGGATTCACATGGTTTCCTATTTTAATCCTATTTAGTTTTTTTTTTTGTTTTAGAAAAATCATTTAAAACGCATTTTTTATGACAGGCATTATTTTTTTTTATTAATGAATCGATTTTACCCAAATTTGGCACAAATATGGCTTTACCTTATATCAATTCACTTGCTAAATTTCATCGCAATCGGATAATTTTTGCAGGTTTTATAAAGATTTTTAAGATAAAGGATATATGGCAGGACTAAGAGTCCTTGCTTCGATTTTGATAAAAATTTACACAAACGTTTCAAGTTTTATGTGTATCTCAATGGATATTTTTTGTAATTTTACGTCCATTTTTGTAGCTAATATATTTTGAAATTTCAGGACCTATGGGAGGTGGGCGTGCCCTTGGCTTGATGTTTTTAAAAATTAAAATTTTTCTTAACTAAGGGATTCTATGTCAGTGGACCAAATTTCAAAACTCAGTCTCCACTCCTTCTATTTTTGTCCAATCGTTATATGGGATGAAAGCACTGTGCGACGCCCTCCTTTGTACACGGTCCAAAAGCCCTATAATAGACCATCCCATACAAGGGAGTTGTATTCAATTTTCGCCCGGATATAGGTGGTATAAATAGTGAGGAGATCAGAAGAAGTGAAGTAGCTCTTAATCCGATTAAGAAAGCCAAGACACTTGAATGACTGTCTCGACACTTGAATGACGTGATTCCTCTAACGGACATCATACTGGATTCTCATGCCCAGAACATCAAGAGCTTCAGATTCCTCAATATTTATACCAGTCATGTGTACAGATGACATTGATGACTCCACGGCCCTATGGGTCACCAAACAACATTGGGTCTTCCGTGGATTAAAATTGACCCTATTCGGTCCTAATGAGTGTGTCATTCTTAATCTGCCTCTTAGCTCCAACATAATATATATCTGTAATCAAAAACAAATTAACTGTAAAAATCTGTAGTTTTTTTTACCAATTTTGTCAATTGTTTTAAAAAATTTTTAATAAAAATTTGTCAGTTATTTTTTTTTGTTTGCATATTTTAGTTATTTTTTCAACAGTTAGGAATAACCACATTTTCAGTTATTTACAGAATATTCTATCGACAACATTTTTTGTGTACATTTATTTGCATGGAATTCCTTGCCCTAGTCATCATCCACGTTTAACAATCCTTTATGTATTCCTAATTGAACATTTCATAATTCATAATTAGTTACGCAGTTTATTTGTCAAGTAAACACAATTTGTAATTTATTTTCTTATAATGATGTTTTCTACATTATGCCATAAAAGAGATAACAACAATTAAACGATGTTTCTTGTAACAATGTTACAAATGATTTTAATACTCGTAGAAGTTAATTTAATTTTTTCATTATTATGTTAAAAACTCGAAATGTTTATAGATTGGTAAAATTTATAATTTGATTAATTTATGCTATACTATGTAATATATGTTATTTTAAGTGCCTGTTACGCAAGGGTTACAAATAACTTTATTGTTTTATTGATTTTAAGTTTGAAGTTACTTTAAAATAATATCATTACATCTTTACGATTATATTTTTGGTAAAAAAGAAAAACTTGTCAAAATTTGAAAAAGTATTAGAATCTTAAATATAACCCTTCTCTTTTTGCTGTTCTCATCTTACTAATACTTAGCAAAAATGATTTGCTAATTTCAGCAATTTTTTCTGCAAGTTAATTTTAAACTAATTTCTAGTAGGTTTAATTCAGATTTTTACTATTAGTGTGGAGAATTAAAAAATTTTAAACAAATTTTACCCCTGTTAATACGCATCTCTCTAATTATAATACGTGAAGGGAATTTTTAATCAACGGCACAAAAAAAAAACAGTCTCACTGTGATTATATAATGCCTTTCTAAGATAATCGAAATGTATTGCATATATTGTCGGTGATGACCTCTCTCTGCAACCATATCGAGTTTTCACAGAGAACGTGCTATAAGATTTGTTATAGATGGGCTCAAAAAGTTATTCTGATTTGATCGGTATAATTAAAGCTTGGATTAGCTCCATTATTTTTGGAAGTTACAAACATCAGCACAAACTTATTATACAAGTATCATGTTAAAATTTTGATTTAATGAAATTTCCATTTGTTTTTAAATATTTCAGGACACGTATCTAAAATGGTTTTGCAACTTTAATTCAAAACATTGTTCATTAAAGTGTCAAGTTTATGTATCGTATTATACTCGTAACAAAATATTCAAATTTTAATAATATTCATATCAAAAAAATATAATGAAGCACATGTTAATAGGACTTAAATAAATAATTTACATAAGTAAAAAATAAAAACAAATCATGATTAAACATGTGGAGGATTTAAAAAAATACATATTTTACATTTTTTTAGTTGATACACAAAAATTTATGAATAAAGATAAAAAAAATTGAAAAATATTTTGCTTAAAAACATGTATGTACTTAAGAGTGGGCTATTAAAATTTATTTAAAAATTACTAACAAGGAATGACTCCCAACATGGACCGTCAGATCTTAATGAGCTTTGGATACGTTTTAAAAAAGAAAAATTTAAAGGACACGTATTTTGTTTAGCTGCCCAATCTCATACGTAAAGGTTAAACGAGTAAAAAAGTTAAAGTCGGGCATGCCGACGACTATATAATATTCTACACCAGTCCGGTTAAAAGCAAACTAATGTTTGAATCCGAAATTCGAATGGGTTAAATTGAACTTATGTCAAAATTTTCTATAAAATGATAAAAGAGGAGAAAATCGGAAATATAGCCCATATGGGCGATATGTCCAAATATGGACCGATCCTATCTAGAATCAATAGGCTTGGTCCTTGGGACAATGTGAGTCAGCGAACCAAATTTCATTGAAATATCTTCGTATTTGCGATCTGCGGCATGTAAAAAAGCCAATTTTGGGGGGACCTTTATATGGGCACTAGGTCTAAACATTGACAGATTTTAGCCAAAATCAATGTGCCTCGTCCTTGGGCCGACATAGGTCGGTGTTTCAAAATATCTTAATATTTGCGACCTGCAGCGTGTAACCAAGCCAATTTTGGGGGGACGCTTATGTCTAAACATGGACCGATTTTAACCAAAATTAATAGGCTTCGTCCTTGGGTCAACATAGATCGGTGTACCAAATTTCATCGTTAAGTCAAAATAAAAAGTGAATCTGAGTCGATCAGTTTACTATAAGGTGGGTCTAGGTCCAATATTTTTTGGTGTTACAAACATCAGCACAAACTTATTATACCCTCTCTACGTAGTGGTGTAGGATAAAATAAAACTTATATTCAATAAAGAAAGTTTCCTTAAAAAACAGATTTCGTATTTTCGTGAATATTTCGTGAGCGTGATTCAAATTAATCACGTGAGCTGTGATTATGAAAAAATTGTTCGTGCGTGAGTCGTGCGTGATTATTATTTTGTTCGTGAGCGTGCGTGATCGTGAGTCCAAATTAATTCACGCGCCCATATCTAGCTCTGACCCAGAAAACAGGAATATATTTTGTTAGTATAATTTGATTAGTTTTTCTATTGAGCCAACAGTATATTATTTTGAGTGTATACTTTTTTACTTGTGAGCTCTTTAAACATTTTGGACTCCTTTAAGATCGTGTTTTTTAGATACTCTACTTGACTTTCATTTTTGGAAAAGGATTCTAGAACTTTTATTCGCCATATTTTTCGGAATTTCAACATTAACTAAACTTAAAATAATATGTCTGTTGGCTCAACAGAAAAATTTGTTACTTTAATAAAATTGATTCCTGTGTTTTTAAGCTTAAAATAATTTATTTTTTTATTTATTTATTTTTTTTTTTTGTAAAAGAGAAGCAACAATAAGTAAATTCTTCCTAGTAATTAACGAGTTGCTTGGAAAGCGAATAGAAAAAACGTGGAAGATGCTGAAAGATGAAAGGCTTCAAATATGGCAACACTGTAATTGCGCGAGTTGTTGAATCTTAGAGCAGTTGGTGTACGCTATCTGATGGAGAGTTTTCGAAGTTTGTTGATGAAGTTTGTTAGTTCATAGCCCTGTTATGTAATTTTACTTCGGTGATAAAAAAATCATACATCCCATGTAAAAAAGTTTAGATCTGATCAGATCTTTTTGGATTTGAATAGATATGATTGAATCTAATTAGATCCTGTACCAGATCTCATCAAATATGATCAGATATGGCATATGTGATAATACCTTATGGCAAGATCTGATCAGATCTAATGCCAAATCTGTTCAAATCTAAAGTGATCTGGACAATTGAGCCAGATATGCCTAGATCTGATCAGATCTAATTAGATCTCAAATTTGTCCCCAATTTTGAGATTTAATTAGATCTGGTAAGATCTACTAAGATCTGGCCAGATATGCCTAGATCTGATCAGATCTAATTAGATCTCAAATTTGTCCCCAATTTTAAAATATAATTAGATCTGGTAAGATCTACTAAGATCTGGCCAGATATGCCTAGATCTGATCAGATCTAATTAGATCTCAAATTCGTCCCCAATTTTAAAATCTAATTAGATCTGGTAAGACCTACTGAGATCTGGCCAGATCTGATCTTTTTTATACGGGATATTGCTTTTTCCAAATTGATGTTACGGTCGCTGGAGATCGAACCCGCAACCTTATGTGTAACAGACCAACGAGCTAACCATTACATCACGCGCCCACATTTTTGTTGACATTAACACATTTTTTGTTTAATTTAGGTGGTGTTTCTAGATGACGTTTTTCTTCACACGAACGAAAATACAATAGAGCAATTCCATATGAAAGCGATCACCTTTTGGACGACCCCTCTCCGATTCTAAAATAAATAGTCTCAATCGATTGCCCAGCAAAAAATAATGTACCTACATATTTTTTTTTTTTATAGTGACTGGTTTAGTGGTGGTGTACACCACTGTCATGTGACAAAATTGAAGAATTCTTCATAAGGGACCTCATTGAAAGTTGTTTTAATAAAATCAAATAAAATAAATAAAATTTTCCTAATTTTTCTCAGAAATTTACCTTTTTTCCCATGAAAATTAAATTTTCCCATGAAAATTAAATTTTCCGATTTTCCACAGAAGCTCCTAAATTTTCCGGCTAATTTTTTTTTTTTGGATTCCTCATAATTTTTGCTTTAAGAATCAGCAATAAAAAAATGAGCCCCGACTCCTTGTTTGGACAGGAGAGGAGCATTTAAGAGACCACCTTGTTCTCATTGTTTTTATATTTTTTATAATTGAATTATTTGTAATTATTTAACATTGTTTTATTTTATTATTAAAAATACATTTTAAAAATTATTTTACAGTTAAAAATACATTTATGAAGAAAAAATCTTTCTTATTTTGCTGCTTATACTTAATTACAATATTTATTAAAAATTTCAATTGTCTTGGCATCATTATAAAATTAAAGTAACTTTAAATTTAGCACGTCGGCAGACGAAGAGTACCGCTTTACATTAATTGACATATCAGAAATATTTGGTATGAAGCAATGAAACTTTTGCGTTCCAGTTATAGTTTTGACATTATTATATCTGTTTTGAGTTCGTCGCTCCATGGCATCGTGTTCTTTTTGAGTGCATAAAACTGTGTTAATGGCAATTTCCTTGCTTTGAATCCACGAAAACAAATGTTGTACATTTAAGATCTGGTCAGTATATGGCCTTTGCAAACTTGCCTTAGTCGCCATGCGTTTTAGGGTTCCCCCTAACGCATCGCATGGGCCCTTACCGTGGGACGTCGCAAAAAAGTGCCACTCGACCTTGCAGTTTTGTTCTTCTTCAATTATGCAAAGATTGTAAAAATTTTTTTTATTCTTGTACTGCGCCGTCTGAGAAAAACGTTACTTTGTCGATTGCATCGAATTTTGATCTTAAGAATTCAAACAGTTTCATTTGAAATAAATAAACGGACACATAATTATGAGCTAAACTCTCCGCGACAACAACAAGGCTTACGGTCTGTAGTTCGTTATCTTCGTTTTTGAAATAAATGCAAAAAGGATGCACCGTGCACTGGTCGTTTGCCCAGTGATAAGCCTGAATTTCATCCTGAACGAGAAAAGTGTAATTCTCGGCAAAGTCGCTTATCACAATGAATTCATTTTGGGCTAATTTCTCCTTACTTTCCTTTAGAAATTTCGATTGCATCTCGGATATGAAATGGTGCGCCTTCAGTTCATTCAACTTGAATCCGAATTCCTCGATGAATTCCGGAATCTGCTTTACCACGGTCTCAAGGGAACATCTGCCGCTGCTAATTATCCACTGTTTGAAATGCACCTCCTGAATTAACAGCTGTTCAAACTTTTCCGCCAAATATTGCTCTAGCTCGTCAATCTTCGGACAATTGTCGCATTTGGACAGATGACAATTTTCCGTGGGGTATGCGCACAACGACTTCGACAGGAGGTCCCAATATGTTTCAATTTCACCGTGAAATACTTTCAATTTCTTGCATGGAAAGAACATTAATTTGATGTTTTGATGAAACATGCAAATCCCACTTTTTCTGCTGGGTATTTCTCTTTGAACTGATGGTATGCTTCGGATAGATTACATAATAATAATCTGCGCTGCTTGTGTACTTTTTCTCCATCTTCACGTGTGATAACATAGTCACGTGTACCTGGGCAGGCGCGGCTGTTGTCATCATTGCAGTAAAAATCTTGAATCAATTTCACCGTTGCTTCGCTGAGGGTCCTTGAGCCAAATTTCTTGGTGGGAGTCGCCAATATGCCCTTCTGTCGAACTAATTCTTTGCTTCTTCTCGCGATGTAAAAAGATGTTTGAAACTGTTCAGAAATCTTGCGTATAGACCATGATTGAGGCAGCACAGATAAAATGAGATATTTCTCCGGAAAAGTGGTCGCTAAATTGAATTTTCTTTTCAACTGCTCAATCATTTGTTTGCCGTCATCAACGTCATCTGCTTGACTGCATTCGTTATCAGAGCCTTCATCAAATATTGTCGCGATTGCACTCATAACCTTGCCTTTTTTCTCTTTCCTGTATTTTTCACTTCGCAACTTTCTTTTTGTAATAGGCGATTCACCTAAAGTGGTAATAGCCTCATTCAAAGGACTCAAAGACATATTGACCATCGGAATGTCTGCCTCACTATCAGATGAAACATTTTGTTCAATTGTCATTTCACTCTCGGATTGTGGTTGCATTTGTTTCAATGCATTTGCTTGTTGAGACAAATCGATTTTACACTTGGGGCAAATGAATTCTGCTTCTTCACCGTATTGTATATTTAATTCATTCATGTATCGCTTCGAAACACCAGTTAATTTTAATACTTTTATCTTTTTCGAACGATGTCCACTCTTGTTAAACGGATTGCAGCAAAATTTATTCATTTTACTTTAAATTGTCTTTACAGCTTCACTCTTTACTTTACAAAAAAAACACTTTAACACTTTCACGTTTAGTATTCAACTAAAATTTGACTCAGAGTGTGTGAAGTATTTATATTTATTTTTTGGTAAAAAATAGGTAAAAAAAAAATAAGCGATATTTGCTTTTCTTTAATAGGAAAATTTGCGTGAACTACTGGTCATAAAATGTTTTTTAAAGAGGGACTTAATTGGTTACTGCCAATAAGCCGACCACAGGTCATAAAATGTTTTGTAAATTTTTTAAATTACCAGGTAATAAATATTTCGCCATATTTATGGAAAATCCGTGTTTTATGACTTGTTTCTGCACGTGTCATTTTAGGCGAAATATTTATTACCTGGTAATTTAAAAAATTTACAAAACATTTTATGACCTGTAGCCTCAGTCGGGTTTGGTGTGCCATTACATGCCACTGCTGCTATTATCCATGGATTTATGGCCGATCTTGTGAAGGCAGGCAGACCATATTCACTACACACTCAACTTGGGGCTCTTAAAAAAAATTGATTTTTTCTTCATAAATGTATTTTTAACTGTAAAATAATTTTTAAAATGTATTTTTAATAATAAAATAAAATAATGTTAAATAATTACAAATAATTCAATTATAAAAAATATAAAAACAATGAGAACAAGGTGGTCTCTTAAATGCTCCTCTCCTGTCCAAACAAGGAGTCGGGGCCCATTTTTTTATTGCTGATTCTTAAAGCAAAAATTATGAGGAATCCAAAAAAAAAAAAAAATTAGCCGGAAAATTTAGGAGCTTCTGTGGAAAATCGGAAAATTTAATTTTCATGGGAAAAAAGGTAAATTTCTGAGAAAAATTAGGAAAATTTTATTTTTCAATTAAAGCCTGATTCAATACCTTTCCAACGAGCTATCTCTCGTTGCGATCGCTTTAGTAACAACTTTCAATGAGGTCCCTTATGAAGAATTCTTCAATTTTGTCACCAGTCACTATAAAAAAAAAAATATGTAGCTACATTATTTTTTGCTGGGCAATCGATTGAGACTATTTATTTTAAAATCGGAGAGGGGTCGTCCAAAAATTTGCCAATTTTGATCGTTTTCATATGGAATTGCTCAATAACAAAATACATGCAATACAAAAACAAAATACATGTAGTTACTCATTCCTATGACAACGAACGTCTTCCAGAAACCCCATCTTAGCAAATCTAAATTTAGGTAAAAAATTAGTAAAACTACAGTTTTATTTTTGTATTATACTAACCGTAAAATTTGTTGAAATTATAGGATCCCGGGTCTCTCCCCGGACCTGGTCCGTATTATCTAAGACTATGTAAGGATACTCAGAAGGAGCAAACGTTTTTCTCTATCTCGCTTAGGTTTCAAAATATAGACCATTTTATGAAATGGAAAAGGATAACCTTTTTAACAGGATATTGTATAATTAGGGATTTTCGAAATTTTCGTCCATTTTGCTCTATCTCTCTAAGTTTTCGAGATATGTGCCATTTTAAAAAATCGGAAAGTTAAGAAATTGTGTAAAATTCTTAAAAATTAATTATAACTAATTTTGAAAATTAACACACAAAATTAGTTAAAGTAGGTACTGAGGATTTTTAGTATTGTGTTAAATGAAGATAACAAATATTTGTTTAAATCTAAAAATTTGTTAAAAATTAATCAAATCGATTTGAAACCCATTTGACCGATTTTTTACGTGTATACCCAGTGTAGAAAATCATTACCAGATATGTGGTTATGTAACTACATACTTGGTAATGGTAACTAGTTACTTTTGTTATTACATTTCTTATTACCTTTATATGGCGATGTCGCGAAAAATAATGATTTGTCGTTACACACCAGCATACGAAAAATCAAAAAATATATCGTTACCTATGTGCTTACCAGTACTGCCAAAAATCATGAGTCTAAAAATAGATTTTCTAAAAAATAAATTATATAAAAAAAAATATTTTTTATTGTACACCCTCCAATATGAAGTATTTTTGCAAGGAGGTTTCAAAAAAAATTTTTTTATTTTTTTATGCCGAACGTAGGGGTCGCCATTTTTCGTTATATCTTTGGTATTTACAGTCGGATCTTAAAGTATGATACATCGATGTTTTTCTCTCTAGGAGACCAGTGTTTTGCTTTAAGGACATTTTGACCTCAAGTATCCCGTTCTAGTAGTTACCCACCAGATCTCAGTTGCTACCACCCTAATATACCACCCTAATGTCAGAAAATTAAAGCTCGCAAAAAATGATTAAACTTTTGCTAAGGAAGTTTTTCGCTAAACCAAGTAGAAATTTTTTTCATATATTGGTTGCCGAACGTAGGGATCGCCTTTTTAAATTTTTTTTAATTGGATTTTTACTATACTATAGCAAAACACTGGTCTCCTCGAGGCAAAAAAATCGATATATCACACTTTAAAATCCGATTTTAAATCCCTAGTAAAAATGATTTTTATACATTCATATATAATTTTTATACAATCATTTAAGATTTTATACAATTATAACTTGTCGAGTATTGTGAAACATATATTTTTATATGATTATATCAAAAGATATTTAGTTATATAAAATTATATTAACCGGATCCACCATTTTTCGGATCAAATAATATATTTTTTATATAATTATATTAACCCATATATGATTTGATCCGGAAAATGGTGGATCTGGTTAATATAATTTTATATAATTAAATATCTTTTGATATAATCATATAAAAATATATGTTTCACAATACTCGACAAGTTATAATTGTATAAAATCTTAAATGATTATATAAAAATCATATCTGATTATATAAAAATCATTTTTACTAGGAATGCCAAAGCTATAACAAAAATTTAAAAAAGGCGACCCCTACGGTCGGCAAAAAAAAAATTTTTTTTGAAATCGCCTTCCAAAAATACATCATTTTGGAGGGTGTACGGCGAACTTTTTGTTTTGAGGTACGGTCTAATGTACAGCCCATTTTGTGGTAACTAATTTCATAAAATTTAAATTTATTTAAGTACATTTTTGCTTTAGAAGCATGAACAACACTAATTAAAATGCCACATAAAAATGTAAAAAAGCAAAAATATAATCGAAAAAATAATATTTATGACAGAGTTAAGCAATTTTGTATGTATAGAAGTGTAGCATAAATATTAATACCTTTTTATATATATTAGATACGAACCGGATAAGGAATAGATTTATATACTGAATGCCTAAAGAGTCTTATACAGCACATAAATTGCATATATTCCTACATACATTGTATATATCCCACCGGACAATATCCCAATATCCGGTTTTGGGATATTGTCTGAAAAACTTCAGTTCATAATTCCTATAATTGGGATTATTGCAAAAATATGAAGCCAAAATTTGATATATCCAAAGGAGAAAATCCTTGAGCCTGACTTAATGCCGTCTACACAAAAAATTTTTTAGCTGCGAAGTCGTTATTGGACATAAAAGTATTCCAGTGCTGGGAAACCCCTTAGTTCGGTCAAAGGCCGGCCACTTACTATACCTTCATTTAGCAAAGTAGTCAGTGAATACAATACTAGTATATAATTTGAAAATTTTAAGAGGATTAAGATCTCAATTTCGATCTTTATATGTGACAGCGCATAGAGAAAGGAAACTAAGGGTAAAAAATCAATTTTTTTGTTTTTTTTTTTTTTTTGATGTGGACAACATCTCCTGAACATCTCCTGTTGGGTTATGTCATGCCGCCATTTCATACACACACATACATATATCCTAAAGTGTTTAAGTGTTGTAATGTATTTTGTTATGTGTTTGTTTACTGTTAATACTACATATACAATCCATATGTAAAACTTTACGTGAGTCATAAAAATCACACGTTATAACAATTAAAAATATATTGTTAAGATAATAAACAGTTTTGTTAAATTGCTTTTTCAACTCATTCTCTTCTTTAGTTTTTTATTCCCAGCAAAAAAAGTGAGGAAAAAGAAGTAGTTAAAACACTGTAACTGTTGAATAGGGATTTGTTCTTTTTCGGGTTTTTCACCGATGAATTTAACATTGGCTTGTCATAGGAAGGAAGTTGTTATTTTTAAAAACAAATTATATATATTTGGACCAAAGAAAAGGAAGTTCTTTTTCACTTCTTTTTATTTTAATTTAATAAAAAAAAAAATCATCATGCATCGTGTGGGGTTTGAACCAAGACTTGTTGTCATTTCAAGCAGACGCTCTACCCCCTGTGCTATCGCTTGGTATAGATAATAACTGACTTTTAGCATCCTTGTTCAGTAAAGTGTTATCTTCATTTCTTTCATTTTTTATTAACAAAAATATATAACATGTTGGACAAATATACAACGTTGTTTTTTTAAAGTGTTATTTTTTATAAAAAATATTAATTCACATATAGAAATAAATCTGTAAAAATACCAGAAAAGGCTACTAGAAATTTATTAGAAATGACCTTGTAGAAAAAAACTGAAAGAAATATTAGCAGATTTTTTTGCAAAATACTACTAAAATAAGAACAGGAAAAATAAAACTGTTAAATTTACAAAATTTTAGTTACATTTAAGTTAACTTTTAGTTAATTAAGAGTAATAAATTACCTTGTTAAAATCTGCAAAAAATTCTGCAGCATATTAGTGGACAAAAAATAGTTTATTCTGCAAGGTAATTCTTAAGTAATTTTTAGTAATTCTAACTAAAATGTTTAAAGATTGTTTTCTTTTTCTATTTGTGTAATAATAAATATATTTATTAAGAATTTTATTAAAGTGGACTTTTTAAATTACAATTTTTTACATACAAACACAATTTTAATATTTCCTATTTTTATGTATTTTAACAAAAAATATTTTAAAAATTAAATTTTTTTTGGAAATTTTTATATTTTCATAAAATTTGATATAAATCATGAAGAAATTAGAAAAAGAATAAATTTCTTAATCGTTTCAAATACTTAAAAAAAATAAAAATTTACAGTAAAAACAACAAAAAGTTAATAATTGTGTAAAAAAAGTTCCAAAATTTTTTTTCGACCTGCCAGGATTCGAACTCGCAGCCCTCTGATTTCTGTGCCAGCAAGTTCCCATGCAACTCCCATACAAAATATTAACTTCTTATTACCCATGAAAAAGAACTTCTGACTAGCATATATTTATTGCAGTTTTAGATGTAGTTTAAAACCCCTTCCTAAGGGAGTAATTATTTTTGATGTAATGAAGGAAGTGATTCATTTAGAAAATCATTCCATTTATTTTTGCTGGGTTCACTCTTCACACTGATGTTCGTGTATTGAAATTTCAAAATTGTTGGTTAGAAAGAAAAATATGCAAATATTGTACAAATATGAATCTTAATTTAATGGTTTAAAATTAATGTATCGAGAAGTTTTAAGAAATTTTTATTTTACCACATATCTCATAAAAACTTTTAAAATTGTGTAATGCTTTAATTTGTTGGTTTATATTTAAAAATGCATGATTTAAAATATTATGTCTAAAATACATTATGATGTCAGCTCTCTCGAGAGTTATTAAATTTTATACAGATGTTACGTTGTACATTTTTTATTATATAAAATATAAAAATATACCACAACTGTCAACAATATTTTACAAAAAGTAAGTATTGGTCATACTTGGGATTTTTTCATTAGCATTAGTTGACTAATGTTAATGCCAAAAAAAATATCATTACCATTTATCTTACTAATGCTAATAAGATCGCACTAGTGCCTTAAAAATTAATTAAAATTGAGCAAAAAAAGAATTTGTTTACAAAAAGTAAAGAAAAAAGGATTGAGTGTGTCAATACTCAAACGGGCAACAATTTTCTCCGTTTTGCTCTATCTCGCTTAGTTTTTGAGATGCTTGTTATTTTTAAAATTGCCATTTTACAAAATGGCCTGTATCTCGAAAACTAAGCGAAATAGAACAAACCGGGAAATTTTTTTGTAAGCTCGGCAATGATCACGCTACTATTATTCAGCTGAGGTAGGTCCGAGAGGAATCGCGAGGAGTCCATTTTTATGAAACAGCCACAGGTTGGCCCTTTTTTCAATTTATGTGATAATAGAAATAGAAATAATACACTCTATTAATTCCATTTCGTTCCCTGCAGAAAGTGATCCAATTTCACTCGTTTCCCATTCCATATCACTTCATTATCGGAGTGATTTAATTTGTAATATTACGTAAATTATTAAAAATGTCACCCTGTTTTTATTGTATACAAATGGCTACCTTGGGAGCTCTCTCGGACCTGTCCTATTTATTGTATAGGAGTGTATTAATAGACCATTGGAGCAAAAATTTTGTCCGTTCTACGCTATCTCCAAAACTAAGCAAGATAGCAAAAAACCGACAAAATTTTTGCAAGCTCGGCAATGGTAATGATCCTATTATTCATATAAGTTAGGTCCGGGAGGAATTCCGAGGGATTCATTTTATGAATTAGCTACAGGGTGACATATTTTTTAAAAATAATTTATATTATAATATTAGCCGTTTTTTCTAATCACTTGGAATTAATAAATCCAAAAAGTCTTTCTAAAAGTGCTCAACAGATGGCATTAGATTCTCCCTATTTTAAAAAGAATTTTCTGTCCGACACTTCTTTCACCCTAATTTTTAATACCGAATTCGACGATGAAGGATTTTACTTTAACTTTTAATTTTTAATTGTATTTTATATAAAACAGCGATAAACAGTCTGCCATTTCAGTTTTATCACTTCGATTTATATTTTTACACAATTGAAAAATTCCATTGCAATATTTAATATTCACTAATTGGATTTAATTAAATTACTTACAGTAGAGTGAAAAATTGCCATTTCTATTTCAGCTATTTCTCCATGTGCAAGATTAAAAATATGTATTTGGTGAGGTGTAGTTTTTTTCTAAACATATTTCATAAAAAAATTTAATAAAAACCTTTTATTTGTTAGTTTTTCAATTTTTTTGTTTCTCTTTTAATTTTTATTCGTATTTTTTTCTGACATTAAATTAATAGGCTGTTTCATATATTTGTGCTTTTATTATGGATTTATTAAATCCAGCTTTTTTTGGATTTAATAAATCCACTTTTTGTATGAAAAATTCTAAATCCAGGTGATTAAAAAACACGCTAATTATATTATAAAGACGGTAACGGAAAATGGATTAACCGGTTTTTTGAATTTCAAAAAAACCGAATAATATCTAATTCGAATAAACCGAAAACCGGTTATTAGTTGCCGATAAACACGATTTTGTCAGAATATTAATTGTAGTTTCTCATATTAAAAGTATTATTTTAATAAACGAAACTGAAGTTTTGTTTTCTTTTATATTAAAAAGAACATCTTTTCCCATGTATTCAAATAAATGATAAGAAAATCTTATATCATCGTTTGAAAAATTTTTTTAAATACAGGGTGTCTGATATAGATGTTGCTATAAAAAGACGTAACAACTTTTTTCTGAGCAATCGGTTTAATTTTCTATTTTACTATAGTGATTGGTCTTTAAATTTAAGAAAACTGTACGATTTTAGTTATATTTAAATAATATTTAAATAAATCTTAGAGTACAAATAACTTTCTATCCTGCTAAAATCAGTAAAAATTTATGCTAAATATTAGTAGACTTAAAATTGCAAAAATAAATATTTAGCGTTTTTTTAATCACCTGGATTTAGAATTTTTCATACAAAAAGTGGATTTATTAAATCCAAAAAAAAGCTGGATTTAATAAATCCAAAATAAAGGCACAAATATATGAAACAGCCTATTAATTTAATGTCAGAACAAAATACGAATGAAAATTAAAAGAGAAACAAAAAAATGAAAGAACTAACAAAATTTTTTCTTATTAAATATGTTTAGGAAGAAAAACTACCCCTCACCAATTACATATTTTTAATCTTGGACATGGAGAAATAGCTGAAATAGAAATGGCAATTTTTCACTCTACTGTAAGTAATTTGGATTTTAATTGGATTTAATTAGTGAATATTAAATATTGCAGTGGAATATTTCAATTCTGTAAAAATATAAATTGAAGTGATAAAACTGAAAAGGCAGACTGTTTAGCGCTGTTTTATATAAAATATAATTAAAAATTAAAAGTTAAAGTAAAATCCTTCATCATCGAATTCGGTATTAAAAATTAGGGTGAAAGAAGTGTCGGACAGAAAATTCTTTTTAAAATTGGGAGAATCTAACCCCATCTGTTGAGCACTTTTAGAAATACTTTTTGGATTTATTAAATCCAAGTGATTAGAAAAAACGGCTATTATTTTTGCTGATTTCCCATTAAAAAATATATAAATATGATATAAATATAAAATATTATTTGCAATTAAGTAAATTAAAAATTTGCATCTAATTGCATCTGATCAGCGATGCCAACTTAGCGCTTTTCGCGATATCTTTAGCACTTTTGTACCACCCAAAAGTCGCATTATTTTCGCTTAGCTTTTTTATAAAATGGCGCTGAGTTTTCAGTTTTTTATGTGGCGTAAAATTTTTATTTTGATGCAATTTTGGTAAAACGATTATTTTGATACAATTTTATCTAACTTAAACGTTTTGTGATTTGTAAAGCAATAATAATGTGATACTAATTTATGTCATACCAAAATAGTAATTTTTAGCGCTTTTTAACTGTTCGGTCGCATAAATTATTTGAAAAAGTGCATATTTCAATAACATTTATTATTTAGCGCTTGTAAGCGTCATCATCTCTCAGGAGTTTTTGCTTGATTTATGAGTAGGATTGGCAGGCAAAACCGCTAAAATACCGTTATCGATTCAAAACCCTTTCAACTGACTACCGTTCCCCTAAAATACCGTTACCGAAATAACCGAAATACCGTTACCGAAGTAACTGAAATACCGTTATCCTTAAAATATCGATACCGAAATAAATGAAATATCGATACCCTTAAAATACCGTTACCGAAATAAATGGAATACCGTTACCCCTAAAATACCGTTACCGTTATTTTTAATTTTCTGCTTTTGGTGATTGCACGTGGGTATTGAGTAATTTTCGTACTTTAAGTTGGTAAATTTATTTTGTTTTTAATCTCGTTTGTTTTTTGTAAAAAAAGTTGCGGGATGCATCGAAATAACTGACTACCGCTAATCTTAAAATACCGTTACCGAAATAATCAAAATACCGTTATCCTTAAAATCCCGTTATCCTTACCGTAAATACCGTTACCGAAATAACTAAAAAACCGTTGTCCTTAAAATACCGAAACCGAAATAATCTAAAATACCCTTACCGATAACCGCATCGTTTCGGTTACCATCCATGTTTATGAGACTTAAAATCAGATAATGTAATTTCTGCTGATTTGATAGTTGTTTTCTGCTATTTGTACAGATTATTTCAATGAGTGTACTATCTTAATATTATTAATAATAAAATTATAATTTTTTCTAATTACAAAAAAAATAAAAAAAAATAACATGAGCCTGATCGAGCAACTTTTCTCCATTTTAACATTTTCATAAAACTTAAATCAATTGTAATTATTTTGTTTTAATTGATGGAATTTAATATTATAACCATTGATCAATGAAATCAGAAGAATTAAAATAATTAGAATTATTATCAAAAATTAAAACAAAATAAATAATCGGTGTTAGAATCGATAGTAAAGGAAAAGTAGCTATTCTACAACCGATTCTGTGGAACAGAAAATTTTTGTTTCTAATAATATAGTCCGAGTTTGCAAATAAACAATAAAATTAGTTTAGTAAAATGTTGTTTTTTCAAACGCGTTATATAGACCAAATGCAAATAATATTGTAATTAATGTGCATTTTTATTAATTCTAATTTAGTAGGTTTGAGGTTAAGAAGAAGAATAAAGATTTTTTCAAAAGTTATATATAATATAAAGGGTTCTTTAACAGGGACGCTACAAAAGTAGAAAGACAGGGACAGCAAACGACGCCATATTTCTTGCCGCTCTTTTGACATTTCCCTTCAGTAAGGTTTGCCATTTCATGATGGAAAGATATACGAGCCAACAACTAGTCGAAATTATTGAAATTTACTACCGAAATTCGGAGTCAGTGGCCTCAACGTTAAGAGCGCTACGTCCAATTTATGGTCGTCATAATGAATGGCTTCTTCAATAAACAAACTATGCGTAATTGGTCAGACAGCAATCCACACGTACTCCATGAGTCATCATTGAATCCCAAAAAATTACGGTTTGGTGCGGTTTATGGGCCGGCGGCGTCATTTGGCCTTACTTCTTCCGTGATGATCAAGACCGGCACGTTACTGTGAATGGGAATCGCTACCGTTCAATGATAACCGAATATTTTTGGCCCCAATTGGATGATATGGACTTGGAGGACATGTGGTACCAACAGGACGGCGCCACAAGCCACACATCGAATGTCACAATCAATTTATTGCAAACCAAGTTTGGAGAACGTGTTATCTCACGAAATGGTCCAGTCGATTGGCCGCCTCGGTCGTGCGATTTGACGCCGTTGGACTATTTCCTGTGGGGCTACGTCAAATCTATGGTCTATACCAACAAGCCAGCGACGATTGATGAACTTCGTACGAATATCGAACGTGAAATTGCAGCAGTATCGGCCGATTTATGCTTGAAAACCGTCGAAAATTGGGTTCAGCGTCTAGACTTCTGCAAGCGTGCCCGTGGTGGCCATGCAAAAGAGATCGATTTCCATACATAATGGCTTCGAACGTACTTTCACAGGAATAAAGAATTTCATTGATATCCAAAACCGTTTTTGTTTTATTTAAACTTTTTTACTTTTGTAGCGCTCTTATTGAAAAACCCTTTAGTTGTCTGGTTCAAATTAACTAGTGTATAACTGGTTCCGAACTAGTAGTTTTTGCTACTGGGATAATATGAGAATAATTAGTTGATGCTTTCTGTGATTGGAAGGTGACATATCAAATTGTGGTAATTTTTTATTGTTGTTTTTGTTATTTTCTTTGATGTTTGAAATGGTGAATAACGCTTCTAGACGTGAGCAAGAAATTTCCATTGAGTTTGTAATTTAACCTAACAAATATTTCTAAAAATTATAAAAACATTGTTTGCTGACAATTTCCTTTGGTAAGAATAAAACCGAATAGGGACAAGCCTACACTCAGGAAAGTTCTGCAGTCAGAATTCGTTAGTTGTTTAAGGGGGGTAAATACTGTAACAACAGCATTTTAAAGGGCATATTTGAACGGTAGTCAAAAAGTCAATTAACAATATTTTTAATACTTTATATTTTCATTTCAAAACCATGTTATTGTAGTATTTTCAAAAAATATCAGTTTTATATTTCCCCCGCCAAAATCGCCAGAGTTGCCACTTCCTTACTGGTCTTTTTTAAAAAAGGCAAAATCGGCTGCCACTTTGCAGCCTTCATTAATTATCGGGAAATAAAAATGTAAAGTGATTCTTAATCCCATATAAATTCTTTAGCCCTTATCGTGGCTCGATTTTTACTTTAAAAAATTTTTTTTAACAAAGTTGCCACACAAACTTAAAAATTCCAAAAAGGCAAGAAAACACATATATTTTCGGGGATATAAAATTTATTTGACCAAAATTCAAAAAAAGGGCCACGATAAGGACTGGAGTTTTTTGTTGCCTACGAAAAAAAACCCGAATCGACATCGGTTAACCCACCTTGGCTGTACAGTGGCAGCCGATTTTGAACTCAGGGTTGTGGGAAAACGCGTTTAAAGTTTAAAATTAATTTTACACTAAGAAAACAGCAAAATTTCAAAAAACCGTGTGTGAACAAAATTTATATCTCGCAGTTTTCTACATGTGCACCAAATTTGGGAAGAATCAGATAAAGAGTATTTTATATATTAACCCAAATATTCTTAAAAACGATGGTGGAGAATTTATGAGACATTTCCTTTTGGTCAAAATGTTTTTACTTCGTACATTTTTAAATTTGTTTTTTATTTGTTTTTTATTTATTTTTTTTCTTTTGTTCTGCAGTATTATGCGAAATAAGATTTATAATAAAGACAATGATAAAAAACGCTCCCAAAAAATTTTGTTTATAAATTTAACGCATAGAATATTACTTTGTGGCCAAAATATATTTTACAAAAAAAACATGTGGAAAATTTATTTCTTCGAATTTTTATTGATATTTTCTGAGCATATACTGAAGAGTATATGCTCTATCCAAATAAAATATAAACAAAATTCCTAGAGTCGATACCCCCCTTAAGTAGTATTTCAGTTTTGTTATTTTATGTGAAAATAATATTAATTTGTAGAAGAAATGTAAATTTTAACTAAAACAATATAATAAAGGGTGAACACATCAAAACTGCGACACTTAGAAACTAATACCAGAAAAAAACTAGATGGCTTTGAAATAAATTTTTTTTATTCGAATACTTTGAAGTTTAGAGGTAATAAAAATATTAAAATTTTAGTTCTTATTTGTTTCATATGCAACTGATCGGACTTTTCGTCGCACACGCGCCATCATCTTTTGCACGAGTGCATCATCGACTTTTCGCGACGCCGACAACCACTTGGTTTTGATTTCTGCAATATATTTTACCAGTTCACCTGTCTTCTACAATATTCACTTCACTATTGACCAATATTCCTCAATAGGGCGTAGCTCTGGGCTATTGGGGGTGGATTGCAGTCGCGAGGTACAAAATCGATTTTATTTGCATTGTACCACTGCAATGTGTCCTTGGCATAGTGGCAGCTTGCCAGGTCCGACCAGAACAATGGTTTGGTGACGTGACACTTAATAAATGCCAGACGACCCTTTTTGAGGCACTCATCCAGATAAATTTGAGCGTTCATTGTTCCAGATGTGATAAAAGGGCTGCTTTTACGACCACAGGAGCAAATGCATTTTTTTTGGAAACTTGGACTTCGTTTTCACTTTACAGCTTTCAGGAGTATCTTTAAGACTTGCAGCAGTATAAAAATCTTGGCCAGCAATTAATTTTAAATTTTGAAAGCAGTAGGTTTCGTCATCCATGACAATGCATTCATGTTTTGTGATTTGGAATTCGTACAACTTGAGGCTGCGAGATTTCGGCGTAACATTCTGCTTTGCGTCTCGATCTGGTGCTGTTTGAGCTTTAAAACTTCTCAGTGAAGCTTGCCGCTTTAACTTTTGCATGAAAGACTGCGATATACGTACAGATTTTGCAACAGAACGTGACGAAATCTTCGAATCTTGCGAAAATGCCCTGAGGACCTTCCGAGCACTGTTTGCATCACTTTGGTCATACTCACCTCCGCTACCAGGTTTTCTAGCAATTGTCAGACCTTCTCTGTAGCGATTCAAAACCCTGGAAAGTGTCGACTGGTGCACTTTTACATTTTTCGCAATTTTACGCGCACTGAGAACCGGATTTTTTATATACTCGTGCAAAATAATTTGCCTCGTTTCTAACTCGATGGTAATTTTTGACGAAACTAAAAGTCAAATTCTAATGAAATTTTTCATACATGAAATTTAGGTCATGGCCTACTCAGGCTATTTGAATTTCAAAATATATAAATTTTTTTGAGTAAGTTTTAAGTTTTCCAAAGTGTCGCAATTTTGGAGTGTTCACCGTTATGTCTGTTTGTTTACATGCTAGTTTTTACTATTTTTACTAAATAAAATGAAGTTTGCTGATTTTTTCATTCAGTTGTTACTATTTACCATTTTCTTTCAATCCTCTTAAAAAGAAAATATCTTTTGGTAATTCTTGCGCACTTTCTAGGTTTACTATTTTTTACTATAAATGTAAACAAACATACACAGTATACTGAGAATTCGTAACATTCATTTTATTCAGGCATTTTGGGTTCTAAAAAAATTAATCAAAAATAATGTATGTAAGTAATGTTTGTT
Source organism: Leucophora obtusa (assembly GCA_949987735.1). Lineage (NCBI taxonomy): Eukaryota > Metazoa > Arthropoda > Insecta > Diptera > Anthomyiidae > Leucophora > Leucophora obtusa. Next base: position 170,066,140 of record OX465296.1, on the reverse strand, counting down.
AGCTCTTTTGACTAATTTGTGGTTCATTTTATTCATAGTCAAAAACAAAAGAAAATGTAAGTTGAATTTAAAGAAATGTTAGTGGGCATGTTTTCAAGTGAAATTTAATTGGCTTTTTAAAACATTTGAAGCGGTCTTTAAATACAAAATATTTTAAGTGCATCACTGTTCCATTAATATTATCGTAGGCAGTGTCCTAAAGAGATAAGTGAACTGACTTCTAGGACCAAGGTTTATGTTCGCCATATACTCTTATCTAGTAGAGCACATTCGTTTGTATTCCATTGTCCCATGGACCGCACAACGCACTGTAGCGGAAATTCGTTTATCAGTCGTACAAGCCGTATGTGGAATAAACTCCCCGCAGAAGTCTTCCCTATCACTTACAACATAGAGAAATACAAGTCAAATGTCTACAAACACTACTCCATCTCATAACATATTTCCCTAATTCTAGCACAATGCAGTCGTATTGGTAGGCACCTCATGAGTGTTAGTCTACCGTAAAAAAGGAAACTGTAGAAAAAAGTGGCATGGAAAGGATCATATACCGGTAACTAAGTTTTGTATTATTTCTGTTTTTGTTAAGTTGTTGTTCTAGAAAACTTAATTAATTGTTTGCTTTAGCAAAAATAAAAGTTTTAAAAATTCGATGTAACCAACAAGGAAGGTATTCGAATGGATTTTCTCCGATTTTAATAAAATCTGAATATGTGATAAAAGAGAAAAAAAGGAATGCATATTCTTAGCTGCTCAATCTGACATCTAAAAGTGGAACTAAAATGAACTTATTTTTTTTTTAAACATATCTGAAATTTACGAAATTTACATCTATTTGTATACAGCGTTAAAGTGGTACTCAGCAACGGAGAGTTTTTCTATTGCAAAGTAAAATAACGGTGTTCCATTAAAGCTAATGTATTTATAATTTGGATTCAAGCCTAACTTAGGACTTGTTTTAAACTTAATAGTGATATCAAGTCAGAAAACATTATCACCCTAGTCACAATGCAATACTAATTTTTATAAGATAATAATAAATGATAAAACTACATAGTTGCTTAGGTTATATTATATTCTAGCGCCTCATGCCGGTGTGTAGAGCATTGTTGTTATGTCTTATCTCTATACCAAGGACAGTCAAATCAGGGATGATAAATGGTATTTTCAAAATAGTACCAACCTGCTTAAAAAATAGTACTTTTTCGACCTCTATAGTACCAAAAAATATTATCTGTACTCTACACAACTCTATTTGTGTATTGAGTTGGTGTTAATGATGTCGGTTCATCTGTCCTTATAAAATGAACGATCTTTATAATAAAACTATAAGTAGTTCGCATTTCAAAAGATAATTTGACGAAATTTGGTACATAAGTTTTTACTGCATCGATTACTAACGCTATTGAAAATGGTTAAAATCGGCGCGTGTTTTTGATCCTGAAGAGGACCTATCTGATACTGAATGCCTTGGTATTTAATGGTATAACCAAGTCAAAACATTTTTTTACGATTTCTTCCACGGGACCTAAATAATTTTATTCGTTAATGAGGTAGTGATCCTTCCGGGCAAAGACCCAGGCTCAAGTTTGGACCCGGCTCTTCTACACCGTTTTGTACTCGAAAAAGTTCGAAAAACTACGAACATTTTATTTCTTTTCAATGTTTTTTTATTCTTTGCTATTTATTCGCTATCTAGACTTAAATGTTACACTAGTATCTACACCTACAAAAAAAAAATTTGCTGTCCCAACCGAATTTGATTACAACCGTTGATGCAACCGAAAATTCGGTTCTTTCAACCCTATTTCGGTTATTGCAACCATATTTCGGTTGCCACAACCCTATTTCAGTTGGAACAACAGAAAAAGGGTTATGACATCCGAAGTATCGGTTGCAGTAATCGAACGATCCGGTTGGAACCAATGTAAAGTTAAAACGAGTAAAAAGGTTAAAGTCGGGCATGCCGACTATACAATACCCTAACCAGTCTGGTTAAAAGCCAACTAATGTTTGGATCCGAAATTCGAATGGGTTAAAATGGGACTTGAGTCAAAATTTTCTATAATGTGAGTCAGCGAACCAAATTTAATTAAAATATCTTAATATTTGCGACCTGCAGTTTGTAACCAAGCCAATTTTGGGGGGACCCTTATATGGGCACTAGGTGTAAACATGGACCGGTGTTAACCAAAAGCAATAGGCTTCATCCTTGGGCCAACATAGGTCTGTGTACCAAATTTCATCAAAATATCTTAATATTTGCGACCTGCAGCGTATAAACAATATAATTTTGGGGGGACTCTTACATGGGCACTAGGTCTAAACATGGACCGATGTTCACCAAAATCAAAAGGCTTCGTCCTTGTTCCAACATAGCCCTGCGTACCAAATTTCATCAAAAGATATTAATATTTGCGACCTGCAGCGTATAAACAATATAATTTTGGGGGACCCTGATATGGGCACTAGGTCTAAACATGGACCGATGTTCACCAAAATCAATAGGATTCGTCTTTGGGTCAACGTAGGTCTGTGTACCAAATTTCGTCAAAATATCTTAATATTTGCGACCTGCAGCGTATAAACCATATAATTTTAGTAGGACCCTTATATGGGCACTAGGTCTAAATATGGACCGATGTTCACCAAAATCAATAGGCTTCGTCCTTGGGTCAACATAAGTCGGTGTACCAAGTTTCATCAAAATATCTTAATATTTGCGACCTGTAGAGTGCGCACAAGAATGCATGGACAGACAAACGGACGGACGGACAGACGGACATCGTTAAATCGAAATAAAAAAAAATTCTGAGGCGATCGGTATACTATAAGGTGGGTCTAGGACCAATATTTTTTGGTGTTACAAACATCAGCACAAACTTATAATACCCTGACCACATAGTGGTGTAGGGTATAAAAAAAATAAAAACCCGAAAATATCAAGATCATCATTTCGGCTTTATCTCGCAAACTGTATGGCCGATATTTACAATTCAGAAACTACACACAGGAAAAAAAAAATGCCAACCGAATTGCTAAGCCTATTTTGGTTGCTACAACCAATAAATTCGGTTGGAATGTGATTCCTAAATATATTGGGTATTGCGACTAAAATTCAGTTGTATAAACCGAATTTTATTGTGATAACCAATATTCAGTTGCAAAATGGCATATTTTTTCTCTGTGTGTAGAATATTAGACGTAATAGATAGCATAAGCACGGAACTACGATCCCTTCCATGTTTAACATGTTTAAACTTGTTTCTATGGAATTATACCATGAATTATGTGGTATGGAATATAATAACTTTGTGCTGACGTTTGATTCATTTGATTTGATTTTATTTTATTTGAATGAAGTTGAAAGTCGTATTCAATTTCGTTTAAAAGCGAAATTATTTTAAAGGGATTTAATCAAGTTAGCTCGATTGATTTATTCATTCATTAAATTAAGTACCACCTCAATTAACATAACCCTCGATGAACGCAACTTCTTGGTTATCACAACAGTTTAAAGTTGCGATTATTAAGGATTTTTTTTTTAAATACGAAATTTTATAAAAAATTAAATTTGCCTTATTTTTGATATTTTTCCGTTTATATTTTAATAATTTGTTTCACAGAATTAAGTTTCCATAAATTTTAAAATCGTTTACTTGTGTTTTTCAACACTTTTTTATTTTAAACTCCGATAGTTAATTTCTTCATTTTAAACACAATATTTGGTATGAAAATTTAAAAAAATATGAAAATGTGTAAATAGTACTAAATGAGTCATAGGAGTACCATAGTACTTTTGAAGTTCTAATAGTATCATAAAAAGTACTATAGTACTAACTTTATCATCCCTGAGTCGAATACACAAATATTATTTCCTATTAAGTTCCATCGAATGTGTATTGTTAATTTTATATATTCGTTGTGTGTCGGATTTTATCGAACTTTTACCGAAGCTTTTTATTGCCAATTTTTTCAACAACTTGGCAAGGTTGTGCATAAACATAGGCTAGATTCATATCAAACTCAGGGGTATGGCATCACCAAAAAATAAGTTATAAAAAAATCGTTATCACTAGATCAGAGACTATTAATTATAGAGATAGGAAATCAAAACTTACACTACTCACCGATAGAGGGCGCTGAAATTTAGTATTACCTGAGCAACTATTTAGTATCAGTTTAGTATCAGCTGAGCCTATATTTAAAAACTCAAAAACTGCTGAAAACTGCTCAAAATAAGGAAAAACAAACGCGGAATATATTCAAATAATAAAATTTGAAATATTTGTTTGTAATTTTTCCTTTGTTGTTTGTTATTATTTAAATTTAAATAAAAAAAGAAAATTGTCAATTTTTTTTACAAAGTGCCATCTAGTGATAACGATTTTTTATAACTTATTTTTTTGGTGATGCCATACCCCTGCACTAGATGGCACTTTGTTCAAAAAATTGACAATTTTCTTTTTTTTATTTAAATGGAAATAATAACAAAGAAAAAAGCAAAAAAATGGATATTTCAAATTTTATTGTTTATATATGTATATTTAGCAAGGTTGGTTACCGAAACGAATAACGGTAAGGGTAACGGTATCGGATTTCGTTTGTTTAGGTAACGGTAAAGGTAACGGTATTTAAGACTATTTCGGTAACGGTATACCGTTACCGAAACAGCAATACCGGTACGTACCGGTATTAAAAATTATATTAAAAACATATAGAAACAAGTAAAAACATGGCATATTTTTAATTTTAAGTACTGATAATACAGATTTTAAGCTATAAATTCAATACTGGTAGTTTTAATAAGTAATATTATTATCTATAAAATTTTTTTTGTAAAAAAAACACTCAAGATTATAAAATAAAAAATAAAAAAATTGTAATTTTTATATAAAATAATAAATACCGGTAAAATACCGGTAACAACTCATAAAAATAACGGTATCGGTAACGATAACGGTATTTGGAATTTTTTTAGAGGTATCGATAACGGTAACGGTATTCAATTTGAAACAGTATTTTAGCGATAACGGTATTATAACGATAACGGCAACCAACCTTGATATTTAGGGCTTGGATTTTCTTATATTGCGCAGTTTTCAGCAATTTTGGAGTTTTCAAATATAGGCTGAGCTGATACTAAACTGATACTAAATAGTTGCTCAGGTAATATTAAATTTCAGCGCCCTCTATCCGTGAGTAGTGTAAGTTTTGATTTTATATCTCTATAATTAATAGTCTCTGATCAAACTTCTTCATTTGGTAAGTAGATTCAGTTTGTGGCAATCTTTTTTTGAATTTCGTAAATTTTCATCATGTTGGCGAACAAAAACATTATAAAAATTGCCTTCTTTTTACCCCCGTTCTTACCAAATATCGGAGATACCACTGAAAATATATGAGATCACTCTTACATATTGATTTTCTATTACAAATCCGAGTTTAATTAAAATAAGCTGGTAGGAGTTGGAGGTTTTCCCTTGTTAATACACCTTTTAAATTACTTTTCTGTTGAAATTGTTCTAGCTTTATTAATTTTTAAATGAAAACTTAATTTTACTTTAGCCCCAAAATACAAACTATTTACTCGTAATTCAATTAAATTACAAATTCTGGGAGCATTTGTATTAAATTTTTAAAAGATAACATTTGGGATATATAATGCCAAAGTTTTTATTATAAATAAAATATGCAGCAAACAAAATGTTAAAAGTAAAGGTTTAATGTACATAAAATTTCAACTGAAGTAGAAAAACGTTTTTCATTGTAGAAAACTTGTGCAAAAACATTTATATAATTCCCAATGTAGGGATTTAGTTGATGTTGTTTAAAGTTTTTCATTTTGTTTTTGTTTTTTCTGTGAACTAGCAAAATAATTAAGAATTTGTATTGTTATTTTGTTATAATTTAAACTATTTTAAAAACTACCCTAAAAAGCAATTCACATGTTGTCTACACTCATAGAAATAAATCTGTAAAATTGGCAGAAAAAGTTACTAAAAATTAGTTAGAAATTATGCTGCAGAATAAACTGCTAAAATTAGCATATTTGTTTACTAAATACTAGTAAAATAAGAACATCAAAATTAAAACTGTTAAATTTACAGAATTTTAGTTATATTTAAGTTAATTGAAAATTTCGGAAAAATATCACTTAAATTTGTTAGGACTATAATTATCTTTACACTTGTTTAAAAAATCGTTAACCCTTAGTGGCCTGGGGTCAGAAAAGATCCATGAAACTTAATATTAATTATGACTAAGAGATTGTAAAGCCTTTAAATTTGACAAAAAAATCTGAACTGGATAAAAATAATTATTTTATGTAACATGATCCATGTAGGTTTAATTTTTAAACTTTCGGCCAAAAACGACCCACTAGGAAATTTACAGATTAACACCTTTCATAATTTTCGAAAAAATATCTCTATAAATGGATCAAATAAATCTTTTTTCCACTTGATCAAAATTGTTATTTTGTGTAACTTGATCCATATAGGGTTAATGTTTTCACTTTTCGGCAAAGAATACCCACTTGGAAATTTAAAGAATAGCATCTATCAGACTTTTATTAAATTGGGATATGCGATAGAGGGTACAAAACTAGAGAACAAACGCAATTTTGTATAGTCCCAAACTTATTTTTAAGGGTTAAAAATGTGGGGTCAAAAGTGTCCGTATGTTAATAGCAATTTTAGTTGTGTAATCGTATTAGATTCTAATTAAAAGCTTTGTTTATTATGCATTTATTGTTTTATGAAAGGTGTTATTCTGTGAATTTCCTAGTGGGTCGTTTTTGGCCGAAAGTATAAAAATTAACCCTACGTGGATCATGTTACCTAAAATAATTATTTTTATCCAGTTGAGATTTTTTTTTGTCAAATTTAAAGGCTTTACAATCTCTTAGTCAAAATTAATATTAAGTTTCATGGGTCTTTTCTGACCCCAGGCCACTAAGGGTTAACGATTTTTTAAACAAGTGTAAAGATAATTATAGTCTTAACAGAATTAAAAGATATTTTTCCTAAAACTATGTAAATTTTGATGAAAACATTAAAATTTTTTTAAATTTTTAACAAAATCAGCAATTTTTGTAAAATGTCCTGGAAAGCAGTCTCTCGAAGCACAAACTCGAATTATCGAATTATATCCAATTTTTTTTTTTTTCTTTAATATCAACTATTATGTGGTACAAATGGCAATCGACATCTCCAAATTAGGCATTTTAAAAAATCTTTAAAATTAATTTAAAAAAAAACAAGTTTTTGCATTTTTATCAAATTTGTGGGTAATTTCCGATTCCAGGCTAAAGTGGGTTAATGATATCCGATGAAGTCAAAATTCCGTATCTGAATACTATATTAAATGAATAAATGAAATAAAAGATAATTTTTTTCAAAATTTAGAATTTTGGGAATTTTTAACAATAATACACTTTTTTCGAAAATGGGCCATTTTCGTCTAACTTTCGGCATGAGTTAACGTCTTCAAAAAAAAAAAATTGATTTCTTCCATTTGGGACCATTTCCAATAAAACTGGGGGTTGTAATGGCGAATCTATTTTTAAGGGACACCCTAATATACATGTACAATAGAGCGTACCACCTTACAGGCAAAAAAAAAAAAACAGTGCGCCGTACACCCTCCAATATGAAGTATTTTTAAAAGGAGGTTTCAAAAAAAAATTTTTTATTTTTTTATGCCGAACGTAGGGGTCGCCATTTTACATATTTCGTTATATCTTTGGTATTTACAGTCGGATCTTAAAGTATGATACATCGATGTTTTTCTCTCGAGGAGACCAGTGTTTTACTCTAAGGACATTTTGACCTCAAGTAACCCGTTCTAGTAGTTACCCACCAGATCTCAGTTGCTACCACCCTAATGTACGACCCTAATGTCAGAAAATTAAAGCTCGCAAAAAATCATTAAACCTTTGCTATGGAAGATTTTCGCTAAACCCAGTAGAAATTTTTATTATATATTGGTTGCCGAACGTAGGGGTCGCCTTTTTAAATTTTTTTAAATTGGATTTTTACTATATAGCAAAACACTGGTATCCCCGATATATCACACTTTAAAATCCGATTTTAAATGCCAAAGCTATAACAAAAAATTAAAAAAGGCGACCACTACAATAGACCGTACCTCAAAAAATGTCTATTGTATATTAGACCGTAACTCAAAAAAAAGTTCGCCGTACACCCTCCAATATGAAGTATTTTTGCAAGGCAATTTCAAAAATTTTTTTTTTGCCGAACGTAGGGGTCGCCTTTTTCAATTTTTCGTTATAGCTTCGGCATTTAAAGTTGGATTTTAAAGTGTGATATATCGATTTTTCGCCTCGAGGAGACCAGTGTTTTGCTATAAAGCAGGGGCGGATCCAGGATTCGCTCAAGGGGGGGGGGGGCGGCTAAACATTTTTTGTTCCTTATATGGGTATAAAAATTTTTTGTTGTGTTGTGTTATCGAGCTCTACTTTGACCAGCTCTACTTTTTAATTCTTAATCTTTTATTAGTTTATTTGAAAAGCTATTTTTGGACACACCACCTTACATGCCACAAGGTGTCTAAACTGTGGCAATTGGTCATTTCCAATGACAACGCCATGTTAAAGTGACGTGTCTCTTTCATACAAAAAGGCCCATCAAGGACCAGTCCTTGCCCCCTTGGAACCTATCCTGCGTATCACTTTGGACCGGTCCCTTTCCCCGTAGGATAGGTATAAATTCTCTAAAGGGAATTCACAATTAGTACTATTTTAAATAATAAATCAGCATTTATCGTAAATTTGACAATTTAAATACAGTTAAACTTCAAAAATCATGTTATTTTACAACAATAGTAGGTACGTTAGTACTTAATATGTGAATTCATTCATTGTTTTTCCTTGGATAAGAGAACGCCTAGCACACCCCTTGTGAACAATCTAATTATTTTGAATTACATGTGCAATTTGAAATTTTTCTGTAATTTTGACAGCCGTCGTATTTAATTTTGATTTCCCCTTGAATCAATACTGATTAAACCACAATTATGTTTTAAGTTATAAGGTTAAAATTAAGTAGAAAATCAATGATGTATAAAAAGGAATATACTCTTGACATATTGAGGGTACATGAAAATAATGCAGACAAAGACACTAAATATGTACATTAGAGCGGCATTTGTTTGTATGAAGAAAACTTTTTTTTCTTAAAATCTATATTTATTTTTCGGAATATAGTATTTACTAATTAGTTACATATGTGGTACGAATTTGAAGAAAAAAATGACAGCAGTTGGTGCCATGTGACCAAAATTTTCGATTTATGATCATATGAATTTGCCTTAACGAAAATATATAATCTGTCACATCATTTCTAATTAATTAATTTCTAATTAATTTTTATTTAATTACTTAATAGGTACAATGAATACAAAAACCTTACAATTTTTAAACCCAGACTAGCGGATTTTGAGTTTTTGCGACTTGATATTTACTAAAAATATAACGTTTTTTCCTCCACTGTAGAAATTTTTTAAATAAAATCTTAGAATGTTTTCCTCTTTACGCTTAAAAAACACAAAATGATCTATAAAGGTAGCAGAAGAAATACTAAAAATTAGCTAAAAATGACTGTGCACAAAAAAACTGCTGAAATTAGCAGATTTTTTGCCAAATACTAGTAGGATAATTTTACAAGTTTTCGTTACATTTGAGTTAACTTTTAGTTAATTGAAGAAGACAAATTATAATATAAAATCTGCAAAAAATTTTGCTAAATATTAGTAGACTAAAAATAGCAAAAACCAAATGTTATATCTATAAAGATTTTGTTATATTTCAATTAAATTTAGTTGAATGAAGATATCAGTCTGTTTTGCTAAAATCAACAGACATATTTACTAAATAAATAGTAAAATATTTCAGAATGCTCGAGTTTTTTATTTGCATTAAAAAAATCGAAAAAGAACTCTAAAAATTTTAATTTTCTTTGTGATTGTTTTGTCTATTCATAACTTTTTTCTCCTTATTATAGCAGGTTAAGCTGTCTCCAATTTTCTTGCTTTTGGTTGAATCCTGTTGCTTGAAAATGCTTTGAAATTGCTGCTTGAGTGATTCCCAAAGCCTCCAATTCATCATATTTGTACTTTTTTGGCTGACCTGGCTGACTTTGCCTTCCGTGTCAAAATCACCACTTCTGTACTACACAAACCAGCTCTCGCACGTTGAAATCGATTGAACATACTCAAGATAAGCTTCGGCGAGCAATCGATGAGCTTCAGCTGTACTTTTTTTAAAATTGAAGAAGTAAAGCACAACTTCCCGTAAATGATGCTTTTGTTGGTACAAAATTCTACATTTTCGAAGCAAAAAAAAAACACGCCACTTTATGTGAATCCCGCATTTTTGAGTTATACACCCAAGAGATAAGGCACATCGTCACAATATAGATGAACTATCACTTTTTCAAAATAATAGTCTTGTATATTAAACTTACAAGAGAACAAATTCTATTTTCACACGAAACTCATTATCGTCAAAAATCTGTTTTTTATTTAAAAATTTGTATGGAATTTGACAAGTTAATACGAGTAGATTTCAGTATATTGAAAATAGAAGTTTTTTGGTTAATTATTGAGCTTGGTTGTTTTCCTTATTTCAAGATTTATAAATATTTAGACAACGTTTTTTCAATAATTCAAATATTTTGAGAAAATTTGAAATATTTAACAGACCCAATGATCGACTTTTCAAAATAGTAGTAAAATCGCCCATATTTTGCGTAATACCCAAATCCTTCTCCTCAAAAATCTGTCACCAATTTCACTTGAGAAAATTATGAAAGTAAAATTCTCCCTTGACAAAATTTCCTATATTTTAGCGACCCCTACAGTTTGTTTAAAAAGTTATACACATCACACCTCTATATTATACATCTCTGAATAAAATATCGAAAATTATTCAGAGACCCAAAATAACTGTTATATTTATTAAAAAGTCACAACCCAAATTTGTTTAATTATAATATTTCAATAATACACTATATTTTATAAATCATATTGCACAAAAAAATCACAAAGTTTGGCAAACATTTTAATTTTTTCAATTTTTATATTTTACTCTATAAATTTCTGTTGTTTTTTGATTTTTATTTTAAAACTTTTTTTTATAAAAGTTACAGAATGAATTTTTTGAAAAAATTAAGCACTAACTTTTTTATTTGATAATAAAATAAAAATTAAAAATTGACCTAAATTTAATGCCGGAAGTTGCTGGAATATACATATTTACTCACTTTAAATCACTGTTCAATCTTTTATTAACACTAGTTGACATCATCAGAATATTATAATTGTTGAAGTCATTTGTTTTATGGCTTTTGATTTATATTCTTAATTGTTATTTTTTGATAAAGAAAAAAATCAAAAAATAGCTTTTATTATTTTTGAAAAAATAAAGATCGTGTCTGGATTGTTTTTGTTTGAATTAATAATAAAAATTAAACAGTGCAAATAAACAGAAAATAAAAAATATTCAAACAAGAAATAATTGTAAAACAATCAGTTTTTTGAATAAAAGTTATAACTGTTACGTCCCTGAAGTTATTAAATAATATTACTTGTTTGAAGTAAAGGTTTTTCGGAAAAAAATAATTTTATTTTTACTTGAAAAAATAAAAGTCAAAAAAAAACTTTTATTTCTGTTTGAAAAAATAAAAGTCAAAAAAATAACTTTTATTTCTGCTCGAAAAAATAAAAGTTAAAAATTTAAAAACCAAAACATTTTTTGGAAGACTTGTCCACAAGGACCATTACTATATACTTGAATCAGTTCTTCAACATTTAGTTCTATATGCTTTTTTTGTTTAAAAATTCAAAAATAGTTTTTATCTTCGGTCCCTGATTAAAAAGTAAAGTTAAAAAAAATGTCGCTCTAATGTAAATCCATATTAAGAGTTATGCCCGATTTATTTTCAATTGTTACGCTGTAAAAAAATATGAAAGCCAAGTGAAAGAAAGCAAATGTAAAGTATATTTTCAGTGTTGCCAACTCTTGAAGGCAGGAAAGCACCGTGAGCATTTTGAAAACGGGTAAAAAGGGTAAAAATTTACCAAAAATGGGGTAAACGAGCACGATAATAATTTTTTGAAAAATTAAAGTCAAGATTTTAAAAACACATTTTAGCTTTGTAAAATCGTGTAAAAAAGGTTCAAAAATTACCAAAAAGGGGTAAAAAAGCACCAAACTAATATTTCAAAATTTTGACGTTTAAATATAACGAAGTTGCTATTTAAAATTGTACTACAAATATTGTGAAAAAATGTATTTTTTGTATATTTCGTTTTATTTTTTCAAATTTGACGGAAAATTCAAGAAAAATGGAAAAAAGAAGAACAAATACCAAAAATATAAACTGTACAAAAAGCACTAAAAGCACTGCCAGAAATCTGAAAAAGCACTGTAAATACCCGCTTTTTATAAACGGGTATTTGTAAAAAATCACCGGGTACGGGAAGGAAAAAAGCACCAAAAAAATACCCGAAAAGCACTGAAATGGCAACACTGTATATTTTGTTGATATTAGGGATGCCAATCGGGATTGATATTTAAAAATCCAGGGATTTGGTATTTTGAAAATCCGATCCCGGGATCTCGGGATTTTCGGGACTACGGGATTTTTCGGGATCCCGGGATTTTGGGATATTTCGGAATTCCGGGATTTAAATTTTCCTTTATTTATAAAAATTTTATGTTATGTAACTAATTTTTTTTTTTTAGAAAAAAGCGTTTTACAATTATTTAATAATTGTTAATTAATAATATGGTACATTTTATGAATATGTGACAGCGCATAGAGAAAGGGACCTAAGGGTAAAAAAATCATTTTTTTTTTTTTGATGTGGACAACATCTGAGCATCGAATGAGACCGATCCCATACCCCAAAAGTGTTCCCTCGCAGAGATATGCGAATCAGGGAAGCGATAAAGTAAATCTACTTCTTCGAATTCGTCCACCATTTCATCCTAAAACAAACAGTAAGAATGTTATCAGTTTTAAATTATTTTCGCGAATAACATAATAAGGTTATGTGAAAAAATTTTCGTACTAACAGAGTGATATTCACGATTTAAAAGAATTATAAATGAGTATTTATTATAATTCACAATTAATAATTTCAAAAAATAAAGCTGGATTCGAAAAACCGCGAGCAAAATTGATATCAAACTCACAGAAAACAGTAAAAACCAACTACACAAAACAAGATGTAGGGACGACCTACGTGCTTTTTCAAGGTTGACCAACACGTTCCTGACGTCATGAGATGTATCATTTTCAAATGAGACCAATACCAACACGCTCAGTGATGGTACACCAAAGATATACATATTTAAATCTTTAAAATGGCTCTCCTGAACAAACCCGGTTTTTACCCTTAGGTCCCTTTCTATTTTACGCGTCACATATTGAAATATCCCAGTCAGAAATTTGCCAGTGGTGCAAAAAATCAAGTGCCTGCATACCACTCGGTAACCGCGGTGTTAAAAATAAATGATTGGCATAACACTCATTTGGAACGCTTTGTTAGCGGTGGTTTATTAAAAAAAAAAACACTAGCAATGAATGGGCTTATAGTGCTATGCCAACTTTAGCAACAAGTGGTTATCCAGAGCTACTACCTAGTCAAAAATTGCAGCGGTACAAAAATCAATTCCTGGTAGAGTAACGATTTTATAAAAATGATGACACTTTGTTAAAAAAAGTTTGTATTAAGAAGGTTCCGAGTTCAATCTGGTTGCAAGAAAAAAAAAATTTTTTTTAATTTAAATTTTTTTTCAAAAACATTTTGCGAGTGCTAACATTTTAGTACAGCCAGTAGTTGTCCAGCTGTTATCATTCATTTACGTTTTTAGCCACCAAGTATTATATGTAGAGCTGTGGGTAGAGCTGTCATCTGCCAATTAGACGGCCTGGGTTCATATCACGGCAGGAGCAAAAAAATATTCATATGAAACTTTTTAAATTTTATTTTGGAATATATAATTCCAGACCATCTATGTATTTATTGGTTCTGCCAGCGTTTTGCCAACGTTAGACTTTTTTTGTTCCAGTACTTTTAAGGCGCTTTTTGAACAGCTAATGACTAAAGCAATTTTTGCCACCACCTGTTAAAGTACCTTGCCATCATCGCTTTCCCGTTGGTATTTTTCTGACTGGGATAATATATGAAGGCCTGCACTTGAGAACACTTGCGCCCAGTATATTTTAAGCAGTTTTTTAAACAGATTCGTTGCGACAACCTTGCCCACTGAATCGTGTAATTACAGAAACAATGTTATTTAGTTATCGTTATCAAATGTTTACATAGAAGAATTCAAAATCACAGTCCCAGCCAAAATTATGTTTCAATTTTGCTTGGAAGAATAAACCAGTAACATAACAAAAAAACTTGATTTGTCGCATGAATTACTCAAAAAATTAATAATGTTTACCAAATTTTTAAATTTTTCTGCAGAGTCTTTGCATAGTTTACTCGAATAATCTACTTAATATCTATTTTTACCAATATCTTGGTATCAATTTCTTGTAAATATGAGAAAATTCAAGAAAAAACGTCGGTAATCTAAAATTGCTCACTTTGTTTATTTGCGTTCATATTAATATTAATAAATAAGAAAATCCCGGGATTTGTGAAAAATAATCCCGGGTTTCGGGATTTGGCCAATCCCGAAAATCCCGGGATTTCGGGATTCGGGATTTCGCGTTTGGCATCCCTAGTTGACATGCGTTTGCATTCGTTTCTCGAGGACGTTATAACTGTATATGTGTATGACTGTGTATTTGTACATCCCAGTGTGGAAATGGTAAAAGAGTATCATTATTTTGTTTAATCCCAACTGTTGCCTTTTTAGACTTAATATTTTTTATATATGTACATTAGACTGGTCAAAAAAAAAAAGTTGGAATTCTCACGCTCCACAACCCTAAAAATATGCCACTATGAAAATAAATACATATGTTCAGATAAAAAAAATCACCAAAAAAGTTTTGTTTAGAGGTAGCACATCGCAATTGAAGTTCTATATTTTTTTTATTAATTAATTAGAAATAACGAAAAAATGAGAAAAATTAAATATAATTATTACACAGTGTAGAAAATCAAAAAATAATGGTAACTAGTTACTTTAACCATTTTTTATCGTTACCTATGTGCTTACCAGTACTGACAAAAATAATGAGTCTAAAAATTGATTTTCAAAAAAATAAATTATATAACAAAAAATATTTTTTATTGTATTTTTTTTTTAAATAAAATTTGCTGGTGCGGGAATCGAACATGGGTCTACAGATTGCCAGTCAATAGCTCTACCATCTGAGCTATACCGACATATAATATTTAATAGATAAAAACATAATTGACCTGCTGCACACAAGTAAGCTTACACTCAACCAAAAAAGTCTGTAATGGCTACTGAAAATTTTGCTGTTATTACGGGAAATTTAACTGTTTTGAGCCCAGCGGTATTTTTTGCTAATTTTAGCAACACATCTCTGCTGATCTGTAGTACAATAAACTTAGTAGAAAAAGTTAGTAGCCACTACTAAATTTTAGTAAAATGTATGTAAACTGCAATTCAAAATCAATTTGTTAAAATCAGTTACAGAACTTACTAAATATCATAATTTTAGTACAATGAAATTATTATAAATAATTAGTTGCAGCTACTAAATTTCAGTAAATTGTTGTAAACTGTCATTTAAAAACAATCTGCTGAAATTAGCAAAAAAGTATACTAAAAAATAAAAAAAACTGTAAAATCTAAAAAAAATTATAAAAAAAAACTTTTTTTATTTCGATTGTAACAAGCGTATAATTACTTCATCGTACTTGAAATTTGGAGTCAAAATTGAAAACGGTTCTCCAGTTATGACCTTTTTATGCATTGGAGATACAATAAAATTTTCTGAGTGTTATTTCCAAACTAAGAATATATCAATAGTAACAATTATAAACTAAACAAGAATTGTAAAAAATCAAAAAAAAAAAAATTTTTTTAAATAGTATATTTTTCTGCTAAATTTAGCACTCGGTTTTGGAAAATTAGTAAAATGTTTTGCTGAAATCGGCAGCGAGAATTAGTAAAAAAATCCGTAATTTGTATTAAGAGAATATCAAAAATGATTACTAAAAAATAAAATTGTACTAAAAATCAGTATAAAACGAGTAAAAAGGTTAAAGTCGGGCATGCCGACTATACAATACCCTACACCAGTCTGGGGTATTGTTTGGATCCGAAATTCTAATGGGTTAAAATGGGGCTTATGTCAAAATTTTCTATAATGTGAGTCAGCGCACCAAATTTCATTAAATATCTTAATATTTGCGACCTGCAGTTTGTAACCAAGCCAATTTTGGGGGGACCCTTATATGGGCACTAGTTCTAAACATGGACCGATGTTCACCAAAATTAATAGGCTTCGTCCTTGGGCCAACATAGGTCTATGTACCAAATTTCATCAAAATATCTTAATATTTGCGACCTGCAGCGTATAAACAACATAATTTTGGGGGGACCCTTATATGGGCACTAGTTCTAAACATGGACCGATGTTCGCCAAAATCAATAGGCTTCGTCCTTGGGCCAACATAGGTCTATGTACCAAATTTCATCAAAATATCTTAATATTAATACCTGCAGCGTATAAACAGTATAATTTTGGTAGGACCCTTATATGGGCACTAGGTCTAAACATAGACCGATGTTCACCAAAATCAATAGGCTGCGTTATTGGGCCAATATAGGTCTGTGTACCAAATTTCATCAAAATATCTTAATATTTGCGACCTGCAGCGTATAAACATTATAATTTTGGTAGGACCCTTATATGGGCACTAGGTCTAAACTTGGACCGATGTTCACCAAAATCAATAGGCTGCGTTACTGTGCCAATGTAGGTCCGTGTACCAAATTTCATCAAAATATCTTAATATTTACGACCTGCAGCGTATAAACAGTATAATTTTGGTAGGACCCTTATATGGGCACTAGGTCTAAACATGGACCGATGTTCACCGAAATCAATAGGCTGCGTTATTGGGCCAATGTAGGGCTGTGTACCAAATTTCATCAAAATATCTTAATATTTACGACCTGCAGCGTATAAACAGTATAATTTTGGTAGGACCCTTATATGGGCACTAGGTCTAAACATTGACCGATGTTCACCAAAATCAATGGGCTGCGTTATTGGGCTAACATAGGTCTGTGTACCAAATTTCGTCAAAATATCTTAATATTTACGACCTGCAGCGTATAAACAATATAATTTTGGTAGGACCCTTATATGGGCACTAGGTCTAAACATGGACCGATGTTCAAAAAAATCAAACTTGTTCGTCCTTGGGCCAACATAGGTCTGCGTACCAAATTTCATCAAAATATCTTAATAGTTGCGACCTGTAGAGTGCGCACAAGATTGCATGGACAGACAGACAGACGGACGGACAGACGGACAGACGGACATCGTTAAATCGAAATAAAAAAAAATTCTGAACCGATCGGTATACTATAAGGTGGGTATACGACCAATATTTTTTGGTGTTACAAACATCAGCACAAACTTATAATACCCTGACCACATAGTGGTGTAGGGTATAAATAGTAAAGTGCGATTGGAAACTGTTTACAAATTTTTTTACTAAATTTTTTATCTAAGTGTACTCGCCAACATACAAAAAATCAAAAAATATGTGGTTGCATATATCGTTACCAGTGTTTAAAAAATATTGAGTCTAAAAATAGATTTCAAAAAATTTAAAAAAATCTAGAAAATTATTTTCTATTTGAAATAATGATAAAAATAAGTCATTATCAGTAACTCATTATTATTTGTTTTAAAATAATGCAGAAGGTAAGTGGGTGTCATTACTGGTAGTCCAAAAATAATGATATGTCATTACCGTTTCTACACTGGGTAATATATATCTATGGAATGTTCTATTATGTGAGATAGGGTTTTTGTTAGCAATAAAATTATAGCAAGCTAAATAGCAGCGAAATATTAAAAAAAATCAAATTTGAAGTTAATTTGCAAGGATATCTGCTAGCCTTTTAAAATTAAAATCAGTGCCATATATAATGAAAGTCCTTGGTAATAAATTGCAAAAGTATAACAAACCGAATTTTTCAATAACATCGTTTACAGGTAGTTAAGAAAATACCTCAAAAAAGTTGAATTTTTAATTACATCTTTTCGGAAAATTTGGAAATTTTAACTAAAATATGTATTTTTTTTGTATAATTAAAACTGACTGTAATTTATTTAAAAAGTTATCCGTACATTTATTTTTTAATGATTATTCAGTTGAATTGAAAAAAAATATATTTTTCAACTGTTTTTGTCTTTTATTAAAAAAAAAAAAATTATATAGAAATACGGATTTGCTGTTACAGTTAAAATTTTCATTTAAAATGTTTTGTTAAACAAAGAAACCCTTTTAGATTTCTAGGTCAATTAAAAAAACGAAATAACCTATATATCATTTATTTATTCTTAAGGATTTTGTAGTTAATTATTTGAAAGTTATAAAAACGAAATAAATGAGAATTCATTACTTTTTTAAGGATTTAGTAGTTAATTTATTAACATTTAAAAATAAATGAAAAGTTAGTAGACCGGTTATCAAGTGATTTTTCATTTATTTTAAATTACATTTTCAGTTAATTTAAACTACAAACAATTTTGAGTGCTCAAATTCCTTTTCTTCACATTAATTAAGATTAGATTTAAAAAAAGTTGTTAAATAATAGCGTAAAAGTTAAGAAATAATTAAATTTAAAGTCAACCCTACTTTGTGTATAATATACTCTAGAGATAAATTACTAATTATAAAAAGATTACTTTTTCTGCTACCCCTAAATAAAAGCGGATTTAGCTGAAACTTCGCACAGAAAGTTTTTAGACATTAAGGAATAGGGGCAACATTGTGCAGATCGCGAATTTCAACTTTCATGTTTTTTTGGACTACTCTAATATACATAGAACAAAATATGGTTGAAGTTTTGCAATCTGGTGAGTAAGCAGTCTTGTGTACAGCAAGTCAGTCACTTATGTTTTAACTATCAATTGTAAGCCGTATTCTGGATCCCTTAGAAGTGAATCGGTGTATTTATAACAGTGGTGTTCAAAAGTAAAAATGTAGTTGTGTTGGTGAGAAAGTGAGAATTGCACTGTAAGAAATGTTGAATGGGTTAATAGAATATGTATGAATTTATTTTTTGTTAAAAATATGGAAATGTTTTGTATAAAAAGTGAAGTACTATCGGAAAATATAAATAAATACTACACTGTTTTAAAGAAACAAAAAAACAATTTTTGAAAGAAAGAAAAAAACAAATAAATACATACATACATAAGGGTGGCTTTTTTCATTCTATGTAAAACAAAAGGTTTTCGATTTTTTTTAAATCAATATCAATGATTTCAATGTATTTACATATTTATAAAATATCTTTAATCTGCATTTATAATCATAAAATATTTGTCGTACATTGTTATTAATATTTTTTTCAGTAAATTAAAAAAAAAATCAGTATATATCCGTACTCATGTTCATTCGTCGCTGTTTCAGTGACTACTAAAAGCAAGAGCGTAAGAATACATGTGAATTAAGCAGGGACAATTGTCCTATGGGCTGAACACCACTGATTTATAACCTTTAAGAGTACAGATCAGATCGCAATTGAGCGGTAATTACACGGTGCTACAGTGAAAATATACTTGGGAAATGAAATAGTGTAAGTTGTAGGTCTGGTTGAGTAAATCACTTTTCAATTTTCAGAATTGAAGTTATCGGCAAAATACGTCTTTCCAACACTTCACGTACTAAAATATTTTTAACTAAATCACTTTTGAACCGAATTTAAATTTTTGAAATCTACCTCTACATTTGATATATAGCGTTTTACGATTAATTTATTCTGGTGAACGATGCTACTATTGTGTTTGTTTTAAAATAAAAATATTTGTGCAGTAATCTTTGATTTTTTATAATTACATTTAATTTCTTTTTTTTTCCTTAAAAAAACAAAACCAAACGGCAGCTAATGTAATTAGTAGCATAATTAAGTAGCATAAAATTTTTAAGTTACCAAAATAAGGTAGCCCTCCTTAAAAAAAAAAAAATCGTTCTCCAGATTGTGTAGTAGCAGATTAGTAGCAATTGAGTGTCTGGTAAATGCACCCAATTTTTACCTATGTATATTGTTGCTAAAGTCGACTTTAGTTCAAATTGGTCGTAGTATACTTTGATGTGGTTTGTTTTATTTATTTTATAGTATATTTAGACTGGGCAAAAACTAGTAGTTTTTGGCCATTTTTAGTTTTTGAGCCGAAAACTATAAAATTAATTTCGTTTTTCCCATACAATTTTCATAACTTTTGAAAACCACATTCTACCTGGTTTTTGCCAAAAACCAACTAAAAATATATGAATATGAATTTTGCATTTTCGATACACCCGGTTTCTTCTATAAGTAATTTTCGATATACCCTATAACAACGAATATAGAATTAAAGAAAGTGTCAAAAATATATTTTTTAATTTTTCTTTAAAAATTTCAGTTTAAGTTTAAAATTGTGTATTGTTATGTATTTTCAAATGTGTTAATAATTTTTTAAATTTAATTTAACCATAAAAACATAAAGAAAAGTGTTTAATAAAAAACTGATGTGACAAAGAAAAACCAAATAACCAGTGTAAATGACTTGTCTTTTGTAATTTAGTTTTGTACAAAAACCACCTGGTTTTTGCTCAGTCTAAATTCAGTATTAAACTAATCAAAATGTTTGAAAATAAAAATGTTTTTGTAGGGTTGTGAACAAAACCGTATGTTCAAAAATAAAGTCGATTTTAAATTTAAAATACTCTTTTGTAGTTAGCGCCATACTTTAATTTGAAAAGAAAACTCAATTTGCTGCATTTTAAGTGATTAATCTGTTCGAATATTATGTGATTCTTAAATGATTTGTTTCGACATAAACCGAAGTAGAGACTATTAATCGAGTAGTCTATTAATCAAAACATTTTTTCAGCAAATTCCAATAAGTAGGGTGCTGCCAAATGTATTCTATCCAGGTGTTGTCATGTATTCTTCTTAGGTGGTTTAAGTTTTTTCCAAATAAGGATAATAAAAAAAAAAGAAAAAAAATTATACTTACTTATATAAATCCTGCAAATAAAAACATTTCTTTGTTATAGTTAAAATATAAATTTACCTTTTTTAGACTTAATAAAATAAAACACATGTTTTCACTATATTATGTTTTCTTTAAAGGTTAACCTATAAAATCAAAAGAAATAACACAAACATAGAGATTAACTATTATTAAGAGTCTTAAAAATGAGATATAAGTAACAAGAGTGAGAGAACATAAAATGGGCATCATCAAAGGGGAAAGAAAGTACAGCCCTGTCACAACATATACATATATCAAACAGGCCACACAGCTGACTTCGAATACATCCAAAGACTGGACAAAGAAAATATGGAAAAACAAAAAATAAAGAGAACGATGAACCATAAAAAAGATAGCGATAATATAAACATAAGTTATATATTTAATATAAACATAACATAAGGGAAGTACCCCATCGTAAACAATCCGATTTTGATGAAATTTGGATATGTGATAGAGAAAAAAAATTTAAGATCGATCTGTCTGAGCTTATCGGCCACCTCGGAATTTTAAGGGTTCAAAAATGCGTTAAAAAATGGTTTCAAAAATGGGCCCCTTTTTGTCTTTTTGCTTTTTAAGTTATTTCGACCAAAGAGTGGTATTGCTGGAAAGCGATTTTTGAAGGCTTTTCATTGGTTCATTAGGTTTAGCAACACTTTTCCCGATACACCTTTTTTGATATATTTTTAAAGAAGTTAGGCCGCTATCTGTGCTAAACATATGAAATATGTATTTCAGACTTTATATTTTGACGGATACATTAATTTTGTGATATACTTTTTTCTAATTTCACAAATTTCAAATGTGTTTGAAAAAAATTAGTTTTTTTTACAAAATTTGTTTTTTTCATACGAAATGTTATATTTATTTCTACATTAGGTCATGTACTTTTTTATAAGCTTTCCAGTGATATATAACATGAAATAGATATATAAAGTATGTACATTAACCAAAATAAGGAAATATAAATATTTAAGTTACAAAAAGGTAATAAAGAGTTCTTTTCATTGACGTACACATTAGAGCACCCATGAAGTATATGGAATTTGAAAAAGTGTTATTTTTTTCAGCTCCCTACGCATTTTCCAGTAAACTGGGCGCAAAAAATAATATCGCCGCAAAACTTGGTCCTCTCGTATTAAAACAGACCAGTCTCCCACGGCTTTTAGCCTTAAAAATAGACTAAAATTAATTCAAAGCTTCTTTGCGCTATAACTCTTAAAGTAAAGGTTTTGCAGAAAAATATTATATAAGCATATAAATTAATTTATTGTTACGAGTTTTGTTTTAAAAAAATGTTCAACTGCTGAGTGATTAGCTCAACAGTTGTTTCTTTATTGATTTTCAGATTACAAAAGAGCAAAGTTTCTTACAAACTACCCTAATTTATATTCTACTGCACACGTTGTATTGTCGTTTGTTGTTTCTCACGTTGTAATACAATCCAGGCTCGTGTTGGTGAACATTGCTGTATTGCTTAAGTCTGTCTAGACGCAGAGTCAGCATGTGAACGTTTTAACAATACTTTTCATTAAGTCATCAAATATCGTCGTTGCTATTTTATATTTAAGTTTTAAATGTATTTTGTCTTAACTTATATACAGGGAATAATGTGGCTAGCATTTTCCTAATACACATTTTTGACGTATCGATGACGCGTCATGGTGCTTTAAGTGGTTAAGTCAAAATTTGTGTTTAACCATATAAATCACGTTGATTTTAACCACATACATCACCATGACGCGTCATCTACACTCTAAAACTTTGTCTAGAATTTAGGATCATATTTTGTCTAAATTCTTGTTGAAAAATTCTTGTTGTCTAAAATTATATCAATTTTGTTGTTAAATCAGGTATACTTGTAAGAAAAAAACATAATTTGTCTAATTTTAAGCAAAAATACTAATTTTCTGTTAAAATTGTTCATTTTTAAACAAAATGTGTTTGAAAATTGGCCACATATGCCTAAATAAAAGCAAATTGTTTAATATTAAGCATATCTGTCTAAAAAAACAACAAAAAATGTTTAAACGAAGCTTTATAATAAAGAAGAAGCATTCAAGATTTTTTATTTCAATAGCAAAGTGCGTCATATTTTCTTTGAAGAAAAAAATAAATTTCGTTGTGATAAAAGTATTAAAAAATAATTTTAATTTGTTTTCCATGAAGCTAAAAGGATATACTTAAGTTTCATAATAAATATTAATCATAAAATATTGTTTAAATAAAAAAAAATGTTAGTGTGCCAAATTTGTGAAAAAAAATTTCAAAGTTTAAGAATATATCATTTGCACACAAAGATTAAAAAAGCAGTGCATTTAAGTGTTAAATGTGGAAAAATATTTACCAATTATAATTCCTATGCAGTGCATTTCACACGGAGTCACACTTCTAAAAGTCGAGTGCGCAAACAAAATTTGCAGTCTCATATTCGTTTACAGAGAAGTTGCTAGCAAGGCGGCAAATAAATTTCCTGATTCTTTTATAGAAAGAGACGGAGAAGGGAACATAATGTCGCATTCTCCTTTTTCCCTCATCGCTACAATGAGAAATCGCAACAATTTTTTAAACACCGCACCCAAAAAGAAATCAGTAGCCTCTAACATGCCTTACAAAAAAAGGGTTTTAAACGCATTTGCCAGAACTTGTGTTAATTTGGAGCCACCACATGCAACGGAAGTCGATGTAGATGTTAATTTTAGGAAACAATTTTTATTGTCAATACATCATAAAAATGAACTTTCTGCAAGTGAAAAAGAAACTGTTAAAAAGTACATGACTGATTGTTTTACAATTCAAAGGAACTTTTTTAACAATTCAGAGCAACCTCCCACCGTCAAAGACATTCTGAACAACTGGCCAATGATTTTGAGAAAATACTGTCTTTACTGTCACTTTAATAAAGTAATGGAGCTGGACGTTGATGTATTTAAAAACAACTTTTATGCATCTACCAATAAAATAAATAATTTTTTCCGGCTTCAACAAAACGCTGAAGAAAAATTAAAAATAAAGGCGATTTGCAAATTTTTTAAAGAGAAAGATACTCTTATCTTCAAAGAATACAAGATAAATTTAATTTCCTAAAACCTTATTTAAAGAACCTGATATATATTTGTTTTTTAACTTACAGTTTGGTTCCACATTTGATGAGGTTAGAGATGATATACAGGAATTAACTCTGTTGATATCCATAGTTGGTAAGTATCTTTATCAATATTACTCGCCTACTATGATTTCAAATTTGTTTATATCTCTAGAAACATCAATAGAAGGAGAATCCACTGCCTATATCTGGTTTGAAAAGGAGATTACTTCGATTGAAGAGAATTTTAATTTATTGGACCTTGTTTTGCAGTTGCTTTGCTACTATTATATATTTAACATCGTCTATCCTAAAGATATATCTCAAACCTTTGAATTCCTAATGCGATATTTTTTTAAATTTTATCCATCGCAAATGAGAGGCAAAAAGCTACATATAAATAATTTAAGAAACATTAATTCTTTAATACACAAGCTAGATAAAATTGTCTAAATATCGTAATATGAATTATAATTTTGGTTTTTAATGAATAAGATGAAAGCTCTCATTTACAAAGAAGTTTCGGTTAATTTAGTTTTTGCATTTACCATTCTTAGTGTTCTGTTCTAATATTTTTATATTCTGTTGATTTTTTTGAATTAAATTTAATATTTTAATTTCAAAAATATTCTTTTTCAATAGATATTTGAAATTTTTATCAAAAGGCGACAATATGTTCTATAGTACTTAAAAATAAGAGATTTTATAAATGATTTTTAAACACATAAACTGCCCACTCATTTTAATAGGACAACAGTTTGTCTCTTATAAATATTTGAAAGAAAAATTTATTTAAAAAAACTTAAAAATTATCATATTTTTATTGAAAATAATATAAATATCACAAAAAACTGTTATTTACATTTAAAAGAATGGGCAGATAATTAAAAAAGACATTACTAAAAATGAAGTTAAGTTTATTTTCTCATGACTTTTTCTTTTTAATAAATGTAATTAAATGCAAATATATTATTGAATTTATTTATATATTTTAGATTTATTTATATATTTAATTTTAAAATGTTTCCTTTAATAAAAATGCGTATATATGTACATATATATATGCATTTTTATTAAAGGAAACATTTTAAAATTAAATATATAAATAAATCTGAAGGGGGAAAATTAGACACAATTTGCTGAAAAGAATTAGACATCTTTTGTTCAAAATTAAACATATTTTGTTCAAAAATCAACAAAATGTTTAAAAAAAGGAGATGTCTAAATTTAGGTCGATAATATTCGGTAAAGTGTTGCCTACTATTATCGACCTAATTTTCAACAAAAGCGGTTTAGAGTGTATACATCAAAAATGTGTATGACAAAAATGCTAGCCACATTATTGTCTGTAGATACGCTTATGTAGTATCCCTACGGGAAATTTTAACAAACTGTCACCGAATTGGCCTCTTTATATGAAATAGACTGGTCACTTTTACATGGCGTTGTCATAGGAGGGGGAAATTGACCCCTTGTAACATGTCACAAGACAAATCCCAGGACAGGTCCCTGAACTTTGTTTTTTATGAGAGTTCAGTAAGAAACAGTTTTTCTTCTAGAAAGGCGGTTTTTTTTCCTACAGGATAAAGTACTGAGGATTTTCCCCTTAAGAAAAAGCACTCAGGATCTGAGGTTTTTCAATGGAGGAATTTCCCCAGGATCTTAAGTTCAAGTTTACAAAATTTAAAAATACAAGACTTACACATCATGTAATTTTTTTCATTTATGCACTGGGAGTAAATTTACTATATTTATAGCAGGAATTCAGTTTCCTATTATAAGTTGTGTAAATATTGTTACGTTTTTACCTTTAAAAAACGTTGGTTTATCTCCTTTAGATAAAACGGGCTGGTGCTCTTAGAAAATAAAATAACTCTTACTCTTTGTTTGATTTAGCTTATACTCTTCTTTATTTTCACTCTCTTTAGTTTGATTTAGCTTTACACTTGTTTATTTAACTCTGTAATACTTTATTATACAACAATATTACACACACTCAAAGGTTAAAGTATAACTTTACTTCAGAAATGTTAATGAAAAACTTCCTCTTCCTTCGTAACGTTCGGTCTTTTATAGTTTAACAGAACATAGTGGAAAATTCCAGTGCTCTATAATTATAACTCTTATGTTATTCATAACAGAGCCCAACTACTTAATACTATTTATCAGAGATTTATAATATAGAGATGTGACGTCGATAACTTTTTAAACAAAATGTAAATGTCGTTAATATGTAAAAAATTTTGGAAAATTTTGTCAAGGTAGGATTTTATTTTAGGAAATGTTGTCAACGTAGGATTTTTTTTCTCAAATAACAGTGTTATCAGGTAAGAGGATTTGGGCCCAAATTAGGGATTTCGACTTCGGTTTGGGGACAGATTTTTGATCAAGAGGATTTGGGTATTTAACCAAAAATTGAAGAAATGTTGTCTAAATATTTATAAATCTTGAAACAACGAAAAGCAACCAAGCCCAATAATTAATAAAAAAATCTATTTTAAAAATACTGAAATTGCTACATGCAAAGAATTCAGAAAAAATAAATTTAGGTACACTCATAGAAATAAATCTATAAAACTAGCAGAAAAAGTTACTAAAATTAGTTAAAAATGATGCTGCAGAAAAAACTGCTAAAATTAGCAGAATTTTTTACTAAATACTAGTAAAATGAGAACAGCAAAATTACAACTGTTAAATTTACAGAATTTTAGTTATATTTAGGCTAACTTTTAGTTAATTGAAAATAGCAAATTGTACTGTAAAATCTGCAGAAAATATTTGTAGACTAAAAATAGCAAAAATAAACCCTTAAATCTACCAATTTTTTGCTATTTTTAAGCAAAATTTAGTTGACTGCAAATAGCAGTCTATTCTGCTAAAATCAGCGGAACTATTTGCTAAGAATATGTAAACTGCTGTTTTCAAAAGGCTCGATTTTTATTTGATTTAAAAAGAAATTGGAAAAAAAACTTCGAAAATTTTTAATTTTTTGGTGATTTTTTAGGCTTTTAATTATTTAGCAAAACTTTTTGCTGATTTTAACAGGTTAATTTGCTATTCTCCATTTACAAAAATTTAGCTCAAATATAACTGAAATTCCGTATATTTAACAGTTTTATTTTTGCTGTTCCTATATTACTAATATATAGCAAAAATAATCCGCTAATTTAGCAGTTTTTTTCTGCATCATAATTTTTAACTAATTTTTAGTAGTTTTAACTAAATTTTTTACGGACTTTATTCTATTAGTGTACGTTTACAGGCCTTAGAACTTACAATGGATTTACATTTAACCAAAAACTAGAAGTTTTGGAAAACTGCTCGTAAGAAGACTATTATCTTGAAAAAGTGACATTTCAGCTTTATTGTGATTGTGTCTTTCTTATAATTAAAATTAGTTTACTTTCACAATTCAAACAAAGATTTGAGGCATTTAAAATTTGAGTGGGAGCAATGCAAACTTAGCTTAAATTTTTTCTATAAATTGGGGGATTTTTTTAAATTAAAACGAATTGGGTATAAAATTGGGGATTTAAACTTTAAAAATGGGAATGAGCTAAAACTTTTCGGGCAACACTGCTCCCCACTAAACAGAGTAATATTGCCAGAAAAAACAAAACAGCAGTCATCGCCATCTGTTGCATTAAAAAACCGGTGTTGCTGTAATTCAGGAACAAGTGAGACCCCTGCTATTTATGGCATTAACCTTAGAGCATATGCTGAGCTGCATAATTAAATGCAGTGTTACGTTGCCGTGTATAGTAAATCCCTTTTCTCGGAATATTTTCCTACAGAAAATATTAGAGTTTTCTATACTAGACTAATCTAATTTAATTTCGTAACGATATAAACAGAAATTAATTAGAGTGCAAGCAAAACAAATTTTTATTAAAATTGATTAATATTTAGAGCCAATTTCGCAAATTTTCGAAATTTTCTAAAAGCGAAAATATCAACAAACAACAATATGAGGTTAAAAATTTTCGGTATGTAATTTTATTTTGCTTATACACACATAATAATCCATGCATAAAAATACGAAAAAATGTCAAAATAACAAAAAAATTTGTAAAATATACGAAAAATGGTTTATTTTACTAAAGTTTTTGTTGTTTTGACATTTATTTTGTATTTTTATGCATGGATTATTATGTGTGTAGTGTTATTTGTAGCAAAAACCGAACTTATTTCATTTTGGATTTATTGATTCTTTTTGAGATTTTATTGTGCTACTCGTATATCGCCTAAATAAAGAGATATATCCAAAGACTATTAATTATAGAGATAGGAAATCAAAACTTACGCTACTCACCGGTAGAGGGCGCTGACATTTAGTATTACCTGAGCAAATATTTAGTATCAGCTGACTCTATATTTTAAGACTCAAAAACTGCTGAAATCTGCTCAAAATAAGGAAAACACAAGCGCGGAATATATTCAAATAGTAAAATTTGAGATATTTTTTTGTTTTTTTGCTTTATTGTTTGTTATTATTTAAATTTAAATAAAAAAAGAAAATTGTAAATTTTTTTTACAAAGTACCATCTAGTGATAACGATTTTTTTATAACTTATTTTTTTGGTGATGCCATACCCCTGGATATATCAAACTTCTAATATTAGAGCATTAGAGCAATAATATTGTACTATTCTAAACTATTTAACTTTATTTTTATTGCTTTATTGTGTCATTTCTATAATTCACTTACATATGTCCATAACACTTGCTAAAATTAAGTGCTGCCAAGTTAAATGTTTATAAAATGTTGCTCCTTTTAGTAATTTTTGCACACACTCACAAAAAACGAGGCATACACATAATTAAAAACACTTGTAAGTTTACTGAGAATACCTTAGTATTCATCTATATTTGCGGCTGCAACAAATTTATTAGGATTAAGGTCTCATATGTTCATAAAAAATACAATCATTGGGAATAAAGGTGTCCGGGAAAATTTCCTGTTCCAAAGAACCATTTCTAGAATAGCTACTTTTTCTTTTTTAACTACTTTTACTGTCAATTCTAACACCGATGATTTTTGTTTGAAATTCTCCCAAAAAAACCGCTTCTTTAGCCACCAAAGTATCACCGATTGGCCTAGCATCAGTTTTGGAACTAGTTATAGAACTTCTGGAACTAGTTCAACAGATGTTTTTCCGTCAGTTATAAATTACACATAAGATCCGTGGAACGGCTTCCGGAACTATTGCCATGGAATCGGTTCTGGTGGAACCAGTTATAGAATTGGTCTGATTGGTAACCGATTGTAAAAAATTTCCCCGGGTGTTTTATAAGCACTAACTTATAGAAACGGATTAAATTTTTTTTCCATTTTGCTCGTACCTCAAAAGTGTCACTTCTATGAAAAATTATTTCTATTTATTTGTTTTTATACCCTACACCACTATGTGGTCAGGGTATTATAAGTTTGTGCTGATGTTTGTAACACCAAAGAATATTGGTCCTAGACCCACCTTATAGTACACCGATCGGCTCAGAATTTTTTTTTATCTCGATTTAACGATGTCCGTCTGTCCGTCCGTCCGTCCGTCTGTCTGTCTGTCTGTCCATGCATTCTTGTGCACACTCTACAGGTCGCAAATATTAAGATATTTTGATGAAACTTAGTACACCGACTTATATCGGCCCAAGGACGACGCCTATTGATTTTGGTGAACATCGGTCCATGTTTAGACCTAGTGCCCATACAAGGGTCCCCCCAAAATTGGCTTGGTTACAAACTGCAGGTCGCAAATATTAAGATATTTTAATGAAATTTGGTGCGCTGACTCACATTATAGAAAATTTTGACACAAGCCCCATTTTAACCCATTCGAATTTCGGATCCAATCATTAGTTGGCTTTTAACCAGACTTGTGTAGGGTATTGTATAGTCGGCATGCCCGACTTTAACCTTTTTACTCGTTTTTTTGTTGTGTTTATGAAAAAATTTACACTTTCACAATTTTGCAAGACATTAAAGGAATTCACACTTTAAGTGCTAACGTGCTATCGTTACCTTAGAAAATTGTCAAATTTACGAAAAGGATTATTGCTATTTAGTATATATAATAGCAGTTGTGTTCCATTATTAGTTATGGAAGTGAATACCATTATTATAACATAAAACATGTTTATTTTACAAACAATATGCAAATAAAACATACATACATTTATTATAGAGCATAGAAGAATACCAAACAATCTGATTATTTTTATTTCATTTATATCTGTACATGTTTTTAGAATATTTACATTTTTTGTGACAAAAAAGTCATTAGAATACAAGGATTTAAAATTTTTAGGCTTTCGGCACTGAAAAACATTTGTTGCGGCACTTAAAATCTTGCCATTCTTTATATGGGAAAAAGAGATTTTCTATAGAGAAATATCATAAGTTTCTAAAGCCTTTGCTAGGTGAAAATTAATCCGATTTACACCTGCTAAAAATAAACTGAGATTAGAGCTTAACCATAGTTAGGAATGTCAAATTTATATGGAAATATTTGTGGGTAACCTTTAACCTTGGTTATGTTGGAAATAAGTTACTCGCCCTTAAGTGTTTAGAAAAAAGTTTAAAGTTCTTATTTGTTTTTAAAAATATATTTAGTATACTTGGGATGTTTTCATTCGCATTAAAATTTTAATAGCATTAGGTAACTAAAGGCCAAAACATTTATTGGTATTAGCATTCTTCCTACTAATGCTAACAAAATCCCACTTTTGCCTTAAACCTAATTTCAATTGAACTAAAAAAATCATTTATGAGGATGCTAAATTGCTTTACATTAACTGTTTTATAAAAACCGATCCCTCGGGATCTGTTACGAACTTGGCCTATTTGCATTATCCAACAGAGCAAACACTTTGTATCGTTTGTTCTATCTCGCAAACCAAGGTACACTGAAAGAATTATCCTTCATGGTATTAATGATATAATTTCATACAAATTTTTTTCATGGAATCAATGAAGAATTTCATTAGGTATATTAGGGTTGGTCGATTTAGCAATCGATATTGTGCCATAGATTTTTCGATAGCTTTTGGCATGAGGAAAAGTTCCACTACGACATATCAAAAAAATATTTTTCGAGGCGCCCAAATTTCAACTTTTGACTTTTTCTCAATTTTTATTTTTAAGGTTTTTTTTTGATTAGGTAATAAAAAAAATCGGCTGATTTAATATTTTTTTAAATATTACCTCTCCAAGGTGACATTGTACGCTAAAAACGATGGCGATAGCAGTTTTTCCAGAAAATGTTTTTCTTGAGGTTTTGGATGAGTTTTTGTCGAAAAATCGATTTTTATACGCATTAATTTTTAAGGTTTTTTTAGTAGGTATGTTAAAAAAAAAAAATTCGCCGATTTAAAATTTTTTAAATATATCCGCTTAAAACGATGGCGATATCATTTTTTGGTAAAAAATGTTTTTTGGGTTTTTAGAGGAGTTTTTGTCGAAAAAACGGCGCCCCGAAAATGATTTTTTTGATGTGTCGTAGTGCAACTTTTTTTCCTCATGCCAAAAGTTATCGAAAAATCGATGGCACAATATCGTCAAATTTTTGTCCTTATAAATCGGCCCACCCTAATGTATATAACATTTAATTAATACTAGCGGGCAAAGCCTTTCCAATTCAAGTAGATCCACAAATTCAGTTGGAAAGTTTTCTTCAATCGATGCTTCGTTACGGGCAGTTTAAATATCGAAATATATAAATTGCATTCTTTTTCTAAGGTTTTTTCTCTTTTAATAAATTTGTTTAACCTTCTCAGAGAGTATGTTTCAATGCTAAGTTTTAGTGAAACATACCATTTCGTTTAACAATTTTAACGTTAAAATGCAACTCGTTCCCAGATTCCATTTCGTTCACCATTCCGTTGCATTTAGTTTACATTATCTATTGTCCCGTTTCCACTCGTTCCCCGTTTCATTCCATTTCATTCCCACAGTCTTGTGTTTTAATATTAGTGTTCCCTTTCCATTTCATTTCTTTGCACTTGTTCCGGTCCAAAAATTTTTTTAAATGTAGTGTTTCAATTCCACTCGTGCCCCATTCCATGCCAACTCTCTCCCTATTCCATTTTCCAAAAAAAATAAAAAAAAAAACAAAAAACTAAAAAAAGGGGCATATTTAAAAAAACAAAAGAAATGTGGGCATAGTTAAAAAGAGGGTTAATGATATACATATTTTTCTGAATGAATGAAATGAGCGATTGAACTAAAAGAGCTAATACACTCAGATAAAAAAGTTAGTAAAAAAATTTGTAAACAGTTTCCAATCGAACTTTACTATTTTTATACTGATTTTTAGTACAATTTTTTTTTAGTAATCATTTTTGCTATTCTCTTATTACAAATTACGGATTTTTTTTACTAATTCTCGCTGCTGATTTTAGTAAAACATTTTACTAATTTTTCAAAACCGTTTATATTTTTTACTATTGATATATTCTTAGTTTGGAAATAACACTCAGAAAATTTTATTGTATTTCCAATGTATAAAAAGGTCATAACTGGAGAACCGTTTGCAATTTTGACTCCAAATTTCAAGTACGATGAAGTAATTATACGCTTGTTACAATAGAAAGAAAAAAAATTTTTAGATTTTACAGTTTTTGTTTATTTTAGTACAATTTTTTGCTAATTTCAGCATATTGATTTTAAAGTACAGTTAACAACCATTTACTGAAATTTAGTAGCTGCAACTAATTATTTATACTAATTTCATTGTACTAAAATTATGATATTTAGTAAGTTTTTTAACTGATTTAGCAAATCGATTTTGAATTGCAGTTTACATAAATTGTACTAAAATTTAGTAGCGGCTGCTAATTTTATTGTACTATAGATCAGCAGGCATGTGTTGATAAAATTAGCAAAAAAATACCGCTGGCCTCAAAACAGTTTAATTTCCCGTAATAACAGCAAAATTTTCAGTAGCCATTACAGACTTTTTTGGTTGAGTGTAGTTGTGACCTAGGTCTTTGGTTCAAATTAGTGCATAGTTTAATTGAACTAGTTGAACCCAGCTGATGATATAACAGCTGATAAAAACAATTTACCCAAATTTAAACGAAAAAAGTGTGGGCTTCTTCGTGCAAGAAGAATATTACTCTCTCATGACAGCTCTCATTTACCCAATTGTGGAGTACGCGAGCGCTTTTTTGAAGTCCCAATGTTGTTGACTTCGCGAATACAGCTATTGAGTTGTTTATTTTAAATTGTCAATTTCAAATATTTTCGAAAGTACCAGATTTTTTAAACTTTTATATTAAATTACCAGATTTAAAAAACACGAAAGCGTTAAAAGCTCTAATGTATTATTTAAGAACAAAAAATCCTGTTTCATAAATCTGGAATTGTTTAAAATTGATTAATTTCGCATAAGATAATGTTATGGTGATTAATATTTTATACAAATGTTAGCAATATCAACAATTACAGAATACTAAATTTTAATGTTAATGTTTTCGTTTCTGTGCATTAACAGACATTTTAAAAAGTTATAGAATTAGGCAGTAATCGAAATACTTCTATGTATAAGCGTATGAGTGATATTTATTCACGTATTTAAAACAATAACACTCATACGCCTGAGTATTTTTATGTTATTAACCGATATACTCCTAAATTACGAAATAATTGTGCCACGTATTTGAAACTTGCACGATTTACTACTCTCACAGAGCCAAAGGAACTCGAAACTGAAGTCGAAATTATTTTATCGTACATACACTCACAATAACTGTACCGTAAAAGTTCAACAGTTGTTTAAAAAGTAAATTAGTGAAGCTGTTTCAATTGAATAAGTAGTTAAATTTTAAAGAAATATAGTTTTTAACTTTTTCTATCAGCCATTCACTAAACAAAATACGGACTTTCGATAGAAGTTAAAATCAAATCAAATAAAAATTTTCTGTTAAAAACAATAAGTTGTTATACAATAATACACGAGAAATCTATTATTTTTACCGCCTCTTCCGGTTAATTAATTAACAATTAGAAATAAACGACAAATACAACTGTTTTAAACAAAAAGTGGGTAGTACCTTTTCTAACTTATTTTCAATTGTTTTAATGTACGTATTCGGTAGATTTTAAGGAAAAAATATTATGAGTGTAGATCTAGATTTAGTTTGAAATACGATTTACAAGCTGAAAAAATCAATTTTTTTTGTAAATACTGGCTCTTAAGTAACTATAGTTTTGGAAAATATAAATAGAATCATAATCTAGACTTAAGCCCAAATTAGTTTGGAAGTATCGTAAAAAAGTAACGTATCATTCACATAATGAATAAAAAGAGTATGAAAAATAAAAATATTGTATTTTTTTTCTTTTTCTTGTGCATAGAATAAAATGTCAAGTAATAAAATAGAAAATTTCTATTTTCAACAGAACTTTTTTACGATTTTACTTGACAACAGTTTCAATGCATAGAAAAAAGATAAAAATATATTTCTATATTATTTTAACACATTGAATTGATTATAGATACGTTTTTTTACTTTACGATTAGACTAATGAAGCCTTTAATTATCTTTATCGTAATGTATAAAAATCCAAAATCGGTTGGAAAATATTTAAGTAATTGCAATTTCCTCAGACCAACGTAGGGTTAAAATGAGATAAATTATGAAAATCGTAAAAAAAAATATTTTTTTAAAAATTTACAATGTTTTACTCTAGTTTCATTTTCAAGATCCACAAATTATTCAGATATAAATTTTTGTCTCTCTTGGATTATGATAACCTAGGAATGGCCAAAGATCGGATTTTCTTTTTTATAAATTTTCAAAACTTTAGTTTTGTGTTTTTTCAAATTTTGTTCAACAAAATATAAAAAAAAAGTGGTCAACACATAGAGTTTTATTAAATACACTTTAGAGAAGAATTCTACTGAAAATTACACATATCTCTCATTTAACTTAGCAGAGATGCCGCACAGAGAAGTATTTGACCCGAAAAGCTGTCCAAAAAGGCAAAAATTAATTTAAAGAATCTAAAAAACAAAGTACGCACCTGAATAGGCAACTACATTCTGCATTATATTGCAAATTTTCAAGATATTAAGTTGAGATTTATAGTTCCGGGACACTGTTAAAATCAGGAAAGTTAAAAAAAGTTTTAAGAGGTTTATGTGATATTTTAAAGTTCGCCAATTCACCATCAGATGGCGCGCAACAACTGTTCTAAGATTCATCATCTCGCGCAATTACAGTGTTGCCATATTTGAAGCCCTTCATCTTTCACCTCCTTTCACTTCTTCTCTATCCCCTTTCCAAAGGAAGCAACACGTTAATTAATAGGAAGAATTTCCTGAGTGTTACTTCTCTTAAAAAAAAAAAAAAAATGTTTTCTTTTTTCAATGAAAAATTTGATTAATGCTATTTTCAGCAATTTTGAAAAAATTTTATCTTTAATATTTATGTTGAAACACTTCGTTCAAAAATTAAAAAAAAAAACATTTTTTACACACTTTTTTTGCAAAAAAAAAAAGATTGTTAAAAGCGTAGAAAAAAGTGTAGTAAAAACGTTATATACCAAAATAAAATTGGAAATCTCTTATTTTAAACAAAAGAAAAAAAGTTTGCGCCATGATTTTTGGTGATTTTTTGAAAATTTAATCTTTTTTAAATTTTTCCTCATCAGCCACTTTTTCTCATATTTTCTTGGGAGTCATAAATATAATGATGCGGCCAAATTAATAATGGATATAACGAGATCTCCTAGAAAAGCAAGAATTTGCAAGCAATCTTTAACAACTTCTGAGGTCAACCCGGTACAAAAAACCAATATGAAATTATATTGCTAAAACATGCTAAAAAAAAATTTGTTATCCTACTGAAGATGCCATAACCGTAACTAAAACCTTATCGGAAATAAAGTTTAACTCTCTTTTCGACCGATTATGTAAATACCTTGATGAGATTTTACTGCAGTTGGACTATGAAGAACCTCATTTTCTGGAACTTATAAGTAACTAGGGTTGTGGTGGTTCGTACCAATCATTTTTTATGTAAAAATTTTGAAAATAAAAAGCATAGTGGCGCTAATATATTCTAAAGATCTTGTGTGCCTTCAATTAATCACAAATGCTAATGGAAAAATGAAAACGGTACACTCAAAAACTTTGGCGATGGAATCTACTAAAAAAGACAGTTAAAACAAAGCTATATGCAGTTAAAAAGGCGACAAAGGTATTTACTTTTCAAATAACTAAAAATATTATTATTTTTAACTGTTGAAAAATAACAAACAAATGCGTTAAAAAATAACTAACGATGTCGTGAAAGAAACGACTGACAAAATGGGTAAAATCTACTGTTTTTTACAGTTAATTCTTTTGGTACTACGAGGGGTACTATTTATATTTCGGGAACTGGCAACACTAATGTCAATAGCTACAATCTGGCAACACCATAATAAAATTTGACATTTTTTTAGCATAAACGTACTCACAATGTTTTGATGTACAAGTGCTTATTTTTGTTTACTGCTTTTGTTTTGTTCACAGTGAGTTAAGAAATTCAATTTGGCCAAAAACTGGAAATTTTAAGAGAAGGATTTCGTTAGATTATTTTTTACAACTTTCGACGTGGATTATCTCAACAAGAATGTGTCGATGAACTTAGTTCGTTGTATGGCGATAAAGCAGCATCAAAAACGACAGTATACTGCTCGTATATTCAATTCAATCGTGGTCGTAGTTCGGACGCCGACGAATTCCGCGAAGGTCGTCCAAAATCGGTTGTTGTGCCACAAAACAACGATGCACCGCGTGAACTGATAATGCAAGATCGTCATATGACATATCGTGAGATAGAGGCATCCTTTCACATTAGTTTCCCTTCAATACATTCGATTTTGCATGAACACTTAGTTGTAAAAAAAATTTGCTCTCGTTGGATACCCCATAATTTATCAATCGCTTAAAAAAAGGCTCGCGTCGATTTGTGTAAGGGAATGATTAAAAAGTTCGACCGTGATGCTTCCAAAGACATGTATAAAATCGCGACAGGTGACGAATCATGGATATATGCGTATGAGCCGGAAACAAAACAGCAATCGACAGTGTGGGTATTCCAAGACGAGAGGAATCCCACAAAAGTTGTTCGTGGAAGAAGCACAGCGAAGCAGATGGTCGCCTATTTCTTCGGCCGAATGGGTCATGTGGCCACTGTTCCGCTTGAACAACGTCGGACGGTCAATTCTGAGTGGTACACGACCATTTGTTTGCCGGAAGTCTTCGGAGAAATTCGTAAAACTAACCCCCAAAGACGAATGATTCTCCATCATGACAATGCGTGCTTTCACACATCTCGTCAAACAGGTGAATTTTTGAGCAGTCACAACATCGAATTGATGACTCATCCTCCGTACAGTCCTGACTTGGCACCCAATGACTTCTTCTCGTTCCCGAATATAAAAGGTAAACTGCGTGGTCAACGATTTACGAGCGCCGAAGAAGCAGTTGAAGCGTTCAAAAACCATGTTTTGGAGGTGTCTCAAGAGGAATGGAAAAACTGCTATGACAAATGGTTTGAACGAATGCAAAAGTACATTGATTATCAATGGGAATATTTTGAAAAACAATAAAGCGATTTTTATTTGAAAATGTTTGTTATTATTTGCTATTCCCGAAATATAAATAGTACTCCTCGTATAAACGCATATTTCAATAAAAAAAACAATTTTTTCTTTCGATTACAAAAATAATAGTAATTACATCAGCTTACTTAAAATTTTAAGTAAAAATTCCAAGCGGTTCTCCAATTATTATGCTTTTATGCATTGGAGATACAAAACAAGTTTTTAATTTTTATTTGCAAACTAGGAATATATCAATAATAACAAATTTAAACTAAACCAGAATTTTTAACGAAATTTTTTATTTTTTAAATAACTAACAAAAGGAACTGTTTACTGTTAAAGTACTGCTTTGGTACTTCTTCATTATGATATTAAAAATAACTGCTTTAAACAACTGTTACGAAATTACAGTACTTTTCGTTAGTTGTTTCCATAAATAACTGTCAAAACAGTTGCGTTTCATTTTTTCATAGAAAAACAACAGCAATTACAGTTAAAAACAATAATTATTGATTACTATACAAACAACTGTCATGTAGTAACTGTCAAACTTTTTTGAGTGTATGGCAAAATCCAACACCATTCTCAACTAGGTTATGTAGACCAATCCGCATTCCGCATTTTAGTTTTGGAAAAATCTTGACTAGTTCCGGAGATTCAGCATGTTAAAATTTGAATTTTAGTTCTAAATATTTCCACTAGGGGGCGTTGCAAAAGCACAAAATAATCTAAAATACTTTTCTTATCTTCAAATTTTGGTCGATAAAGGATTAAATTACAAAATAATAAAAAAAAATTGGAAACTCTCGTACTTCGCAGAAGAATGAGAGTTTCCAAGGGGGGGGGGTCAAAATCAACACGAAGTCTCCAAAAATCCGCCACTGGATTCTTTTTATCAAACTAAACATAAAAATATCAAAATCCCCAAAGTTATAGTTCAAAAAACACGTTTAATAAATTTGGCCAGCTTTTCGGGTCAAATACTCCTCTGTGCGGCATTTTAAATTAGAAAATTTTTGAGAAAAGTGTGATTTTGGCCAATAATTTAGATAATAGTATTAATTTTTGTGTTTTTCGCTAGCTGTAACAAAATCATTTACGATTTCTTTTAATTCTGACACAAGAAATTGTTTTCCGAAAGTTTTTTAAAATTCCGACAACGTTAACCCTTTCTTTGCCAAGGTCAAATGTGAAATTTTTAAAATTTTTCGATTTCACCTGGTAGTGTACCAAAACAATGTGTTGTTTCTTGCGAAATTTGGTGAAAGTTGTCCAAATAACTCTACTAACACCAAATTTTATACATAGTAATAAAAAAATTAGAAATTAACCCTTATAGGCACATGGGGTCGAAATGACCCCAAATTTTTGAAATGTAAAAAAGTGGCATTTGACATGAAAATCGACATAAAAACTTTTAAGACTAGAAAAAAAGCAAAATTGTTTAAAAATTTCCCAATTTTTTATGTTAAAAAATTTATATAGAATATTTACTATATTATTATATACTTTTGTATTTGCTATAGGTACTTAGCAAATACCAAAAATACTTAGCAAGTACCATAGAACTTAAAATGTACTTATCAAGTACCTAGTACATGTTAAAGTATTGGTAGTTAAGTATCAATTACTAATTGATACTGACTACAGAGTAATTTTAAACTTGGTACTGGTACTTAAAAATTTTTAAGTACAAATATCAAGTACTTTTACTTAATGTACTTATGCATATAAGTACTAAAACATGAAGTTTTTAGCATGCAATATAAGCTTGATTAACATTTTCAAAAAGCTTATATTGTTCTTAGACGTTTACAAAACACACAAATTTTCAAATTAAGCTATTCTTTAGTGTTTTAGAAATTCTCTGTTAGTTAATGCAACATAATGTACTTATATTTCAAGTCTGAAAATAAGAATTATGTTATAAAAGTTACATGACTTCATATGTATCTTTTGTTTCTGTAAATACCGACTACATATTTACTTCTTTGTATTTTTATTTGATTTTTTTAAATAATTTTTGAAAAAATTTATATTTTTTTTAAATAAATTTTTTTTTTTGAATGAAGTGTTTGTATAGTTGATATTTTTATTTGGTAAATGAATGTTTTTTAGTTTGACTCTAGATCATAAATTAATATCACTTTCTGATTAAATTATTTTTCAAATTAAAGAAAGATGATACAATTTTTTCAAGTAAATTACATAGAATAAAAAATTTGAAAGAATTCGATAAGGCCAGCGGGAAAATAAAATTTTTTTTATTCTTTATAATTTTTTTTGTAAAAGTTGTATCATCTTTCTTTAATTTGAAAAATAATTTAAACACAAAAAGATATTAATATGTATATAAAAAAAATAATCTAAAATAATCAAAAATAATCCTCGAAAGTAGTCAATTATGTTTTTGATTACTTTTGATTATTTTTGATTATTTTCTCGTAATCCTAATCAATCTTGATTATTTTTGGATTATTTGTAATCATAATTAATTAGTAATCAGGAATTGTTCAAAAGAGAATTATGTAATCAATACCATTCTTTTTAAAATGTAATCTAATTGATTACTAATCGTAATCCAAATTTAACAGCCCTGGTATATATGATCTAAAATCGAACGAAAAACATTATTTTTTTTTTTAATTTACACAAAAGGTTGGAAAACGATTACAAAACCTTTACAAAATGTTTATATTACATATATTTTTTATAGCTCATATAATGTTTTAATTAAATGCTTATAAATGGACTTACAAAACGCTTTCGTTTAAAAAATTCTGAAGTTTGCATTTGTTGCCCAGTTTTACTTATGCTACTCGTATAGGTAATTACAAAACGTCATTTTGTATATGTAAGCTCGTAAATTGTTTGCAAACATTTTATAAACTTTTTGAAAATGCAAAATGTTTGCTGGGTTCTCTTTACAATATTTAAAATTACAAAAGTATGAAATTTAAAATTTACAAAAATATGAAATATTTTTAAAGTGTGCAGGGAACAGCTCCAGAAGTAGGGATTTCTATATCTAACTCCAAGGACCGTAACTGTTATGAGTTTTATTATAAAAGTCAGATGCAAAATTTTTTTTTTTACTTTTATTTTTTCTAGCAAAAATAAAAGTTATCTTTTGCCAAATAAAAAACATTTTAAAATATTAAAAATAAATGAGGGGTATGTATAGTTGATCTTTTTATTTGGTAAATTAATGTTTTTAGTTCAATTTCAGGAAAAATATTAAAATTTTGACAAATTCATTTTAAACTTATAAAAATATGACAAATCCTTTTTTTTTGTCCAAATATAATAAAAGTCAAAAAATTATTTTTATTTTTGCTGGAAAAATAAAAGCCATAAAATAATTTTTTTCTTGCTCGGAAAAATAAAAGTCAAAAAATAACTTTTATTTTTGCCCACAAACTGGAAATGGTTTAATATTTACATACAAGTAACCAACTACTTTATAATGTAAGGGTAACCACTTATTTTCTATCTCCTAGGTTACAAGTTATTCTATTTTTGTGAGTGACCACCCAGTCAGAAAAATACAAACGGGAATGCGGTGGCAAAGCACTTTAACAGGTGGTACAAGTACTGGCAAAAAGTGCTTTCCCATTCCCAAAATGATAACATCATTAGACAAGGACCGGCTGTTCAAAAAGCGCCGGAAAAGCACTGGAGGAACAAAATTTTTAAACGCTGGCAAAACCAATAAATAGGTGGTCTGGAAATATATTTTCGAAAATAAAATTAAAAAAAAGTTCATATGTATTTTTTTGGTCCTGCCGTGATTTGAACCCAGGCCGTCAGATTGGCAGACGATTGCTCTACCCACTGAGCTAACGAGACATATAATATTTAATGGCTAAACACATAAATGAGTGATAATAGCTGGACAACTACTGGCTGTGCCAAAATGCTAGTACTGGCAAACAATTTTTAGTAACTAGTATGCCAGTGTTGGGAGGGTAAAAAAAA
Organism: Leucophora obtusa; assembly: GCA_949987735.1. Classification (NCBI taxonomy): domain Eukaryota; kingdom Metazoa; phylum Arthropoda; class Insecta; order Diptera; family Anthomyiidae; genus Leucophora; species Leucophora obtusa. Next base: position 170,024,253 of record OX465296.1, on the reverse strand, counting down.
GTTGGTCTTGAAGGAGTTTTCCCACAAACAAAAAAATTAATTTTATAAAACAAAAAAAATTTTAAATTAAAAAAAATCCAAAAAAAAATTTTTTGCTTGCAACCGGATTTGAACTCGGAAACTTCCGACTACAAACATTTTTTAACGAAGCGTCAGCATTTTTATAAAATCATTGGTTTTCCAGTGAATTGATTTTTGTACGCCTGGTAGCATTGGCTAGGTAGCACTGGATAACCACTGGTTGCAAACCTTGGTATATCACTCTAAGCCAATTCTTTGCCAGTGGTTTTTTATTATAAACCACCGAAATTTTTGTAAAACAAATACTGGTAAAACGCTTTTTGCAAACGCTGGCAAAGCGTCCCAAATGAGTGTTCTGCCAGTCATTTATTTTTAATACCGTGGTTAACCAGTGGTATGCCAGTGCTTGATTTTTTGTACCACTGGCGATTTCTGACTGGGTTCTTTAATAAGTTTTGGTTTTTTAGCACATCTAGTTCCTTTAATAAATATATTTTATTGATATTTGGTACGCTCACTCACATGGAAACAAGGATAGATTCTACTTTATTTAAATAGAATTAGCCCATATTTGGACTTGTGCCCATGTGGACTATGTTCCAGACTTGCTCTTAAATACGCCTAATATTAGGCAAATTCAAAATTTTTTACCGATTTTCCAATTTTTTACTATTTTATAGAAAAATTCCAACACTCTTTAAATACATTCAAACTTCAGCTCCAAACATTAGTCGCTTTTCAGACAGATTGCTGTAGGGTATCATATAGTCGGCAATATCGACTTTATCTTTTTTACTACCCGAGTAAAAAAGTTTATATAAAATTATATATGAATGGATATATTTGGAATCTGTAACTGGATATAATTTCATCCGAAAAATGGTTATATTAAATTGTATCAAATCGGATATAATTATATTTACAAGGATACAAAGTTATATCAAATTATCAACTTATATCCGAGTTTTGTCCCGATCAAATTAGATATAAGTTAATACAATACGATATGATTAAATTTAAATGATAAAAAAATTTGTAGTGGAGGTTAGCAAGATTTTACGTTCTGCACACTAGCAGCCGCAGGCTACTGTCGATAATTTGCGACTTTCATGCAAATGCATGTTTGTAGTCATTAATTCAAAAATGATTTTGACCGAATACCATTGATATTGGATTTAATTTTTAACTAAACACTCTCGAGTAATAAATATGATTTTTATAAATCGATAAATGTAAAGTGCATTTTTTGATTTTAAGCATTAATTTTTGGATCTTTAGTGCATATTTTTTGGTTTTTATTGCATATTTCCATTTAAGTGCATATTTTGCATTTTTACTGCATATTTTAAGCGTATATTTTCCATTTTTAAGTGCATGAAAGTCGCTGCCCTGATAATAAGTAACTATTAAAGACGTTATTGTATAAATCCGTTATTGTTGAATTCTTTAAGGTTCAATTAGACGTCCCAGAAACATAACCATATAAAACAGCTGTTCAAACCAATCTTATGGGCTACAATGTATTCGGTTATTGGTGACATGCCATAACGCCATAACCGTAACCGTAGATACCAATTGAATTTTGGTTTTCTGCTATGGCGTTATGGTTACGGCTATGGCGATATGGCACGTCTAATTGAGCCTTTAACCTTAGAAGTCCATTGTTAGTCGATTCGACTAACATCAACCGTGCTTTACAAATAGCGATGCAGTTCTAGGGTTAAAGATTAGCCCCCGTATTTAAAATGAAAAAGCATATGCAAACTAACTAGCTGCCAGCTTTCCCTTATGGGAATATGTGTGCAAAAAAGTTAGCAGCAAGTTAGTTAGCATACACTTTGTCATTTTTAATATGGGTGTATATCATTTTTTCTCAAATATGGGAATTTTCTTTGGACTTAGAAAATTTTTTAAATACAAATATTGTTTTTTTTTTATTTAAAATAAAATTTTTATGATTAGCCCGGCAATGCACTTCTTTTTTGTTGGAGGCTCCTAATTCCCGATTTATGGAGCTGAAAATGATCTATAACAATATTCAATGGCTTATTTCTCCACTCAAAACTTATCGGACCAGAACAAAATATATATGGCGTTGGAAAGGTACTTGAAATACCTTACCAATGGTATGCAACATGCCTAAACTTATTAACCCATTACGAGCCGGGTCATGATTTTAAATGTTAATTTTATTAAATTGGAGTTTTTAAATTAAAAAAAAACTTAAAAATAAAAAAAGCTCAGAAAATATTAATTTAATGAAAAAATTTAATAAAACATATAAAAATTTTTTTTCATGCAATGAGTTTCGAACTTGTGTCTGAGATTAACTAATATATTGTTATATATAAAATACAATCAAAAATATTCTTCGTATGTATTTATATATAAAATATTTAACGGTTTTATCAATTATATATTCCTATATAAATAATTTGCAATAGCGCAAATACTGATATATGATTCAATATGATTACATATGAGAAAATTTTTAAACATTTTTCTAATATATCATCATATAAAAACATATAAAGTCGCATACAATATTTTATATTATCATATATTTTAATATTAAAAAATATATGTTATATATACTCTTTTTTACTCGGGTAGTTATAGTTTAGTTTTTGTTCTTATCATGTTTATGAAAATAAGTTTAGGACATAAATAATATGATAACATCGAAACAATAGTGAATGTTTTAGAAATTATTGCAGTAGCAATAACATCAACAATTATTATCTGAAAGAATATCTAATAATAGAATAACAGAAAATTAATTGTGCTCTTCACATAATGGGATATAAAACAAAAACAAAGAAAAAAAAAAACAGAAAGAAACAAAAACAAAACACTTTATAGTAAATAACAGAAGTAAAATAATTAAAGGCAAACAAACACTTTAATTGTTTTACAATACCCAAGAGTTATTGAAATAAGAAACAATGTAAGAAGCCCTTTTATTAAATAAAACCTTAAATTTCTAAGGAATTTTTAAGCAATCTTCATTAAAACTCAAACGACTCTTAGGTTCTTATTGTTGGAGATTTTCTTCATTAAAACCCACTCAAATTCAATGTTTTTGATAATATGTAACAAATCAAGTTTTGTTTGTTAATTTCATTTTCTGTGGGACGTTATTTCGATCAGAAAAAAAACTATGTTAATTTATTTATTATTTTTCTGTTTTATTTTTAAATTTGGTATAATGTGCCTTACATACAATTGGCACGAGTTTTAATTTATGCATAAAACAAATTTTTTAATAGGAAATTAATTGAATAAATTTGCTTATATCTAAATTGAATTTGCTCCTATTATGTTAATTAATTTAATAATTATATCAATTAAAATATATATTAAATACTTTAATTAATTTTTTTACACTCATAAAAAAACCCGTACAAATAGTTCAAAATTGTGCTGGCGCAAATACATAACTATTTTTTGTTATTTTAGCAGAATTTTGGCCTATTTGTATCGGCTTTTTAAGAGAAAATAACAGAAAAATTAGTTCAATTTAATCAGAACGTGTTTAGCAGACTTTTGTACTAACTCCTTTTTTTAAGAGTGTATGTAAACGACGGCTTTATGTATTGGAAGTTTGTATTTATTATACCTCATTCATACTGAGCTCGTAATTCAGTTAAATAAGTTTTTGTTCCAAAATTCAATAAATGTGTTTTCATATACCCTTTAGAAAAACGTGTAAGTCTACACAATGTAATCGATTTAGTGTACTTCACATTGTGCCTACTTACGATATGGGATACTTGTGTATAACAATTGTATATGAAACTAAAAAATATTTGAAAAATTTCAAAAATTTTGTCTAACTTACATGCCACTATACTTGTGTGTACTTACGAAGTATATTGGCTTGTGGGCCATTACAATGCGGCCATACCCTGTGTAAAGTAAGCCAGCTTGTGTGTAGAGTTTGAAAGCACTCGGGGATTCTAGTAATTACACACAAGTATCTCCGAGTACTTTCAAACTCTACACACAAGCTGGCTTGCTTTACCCAGGGTATGGCCGCATTGTAATGGCCCACAAGCCAATATACTTCGTAAGTACACACAAGTATAGTGGCATGTAAGTTAGACAAAATTTTTGAAAAATTTCAAATATTTTTAGTTTCATATACAATTGTAATACACAAGTATCCCATATCGTAAATAGGCACAATGTGAAGTAAACGAAATCGATTACATTGTGTGGACTTACACGTTTTTCTAAAGGGTACTTACATATTTTCATAAATAAAATCGAGTAAAAATGGTTCTACACCTGCGGTCACGCACATCTCACCACTTCATTATTCGCAGTATTTTTTAAATTTCTCAGCTTATGTTTGGGTCACATGCAAAATTTTTTAAACATGGAAATCTCATGTTCCCAGACATTTTCAAAAATTATTTTTAGCTCCAGTTTACTCTGTGGCTTATGCTGAGCCGGTTTACGTTTCATCACGTGCCATAAATTTTCGTTAGGATTTAAATCCGGGGAGGTTCCAGGCCAACCCATGTACTGAATACCTTGAATGTTTTTTGCACCTGTAAAAAAGATTTAAAAGATTATTTCATAATTTTTAGCTACAAACATGCGAATAAAATGATACACTCAGAAAAGTTTTGCAGTTACAACATGACAGTTATTTGTGTAATAATGCGGTTGTAGTTATTTTAACTACAATTGTAGTTAATTTACTTAGAGCAAAATTTTTCAATGTTTTTGACAGTTATTTTTTTAAACTAACTACAAAAACTACCACATAGAAGTACATTTATTTTATGCAGTTCTTTTGAATTTTTTTATAAATACTTAAATTTTCCAGTGTATGTGCACACACACGAAGCAAACAGGAGCATGTGTATGAAGTGCTTGTTTAGAAATTTCTAGTGAAAGAATATGAGAAGAACATGTTTACTCTTGTCTTAGTCATAAAACAACGCCAAAGAGTGAGGACGCGTAATACGGAAAAGGTTATATATTTTTTTATTAAATTATTAAAATAATAAGGTAAGTTTTATAATATAAATTTATTTACGGAAATGTTAAAAAAATATTGTATTTATTTTCTTTCAGTTCTTTTATATTCTCATCCCTTTCTACCTGGAGAAAAAAAGGAAGCCAAACAACACCATATTTCATCCCTCACAGACGGACATCTACAACAATATCTTAATAGTGAAAAATAAAAGTGACATTAGGTGAAAATTTTGATTTCTCAATTTTAAATTTATTATAGAATAAAATTAAGTTAGGAATGTTTACATAAATTTGTTTTTTATTAAATTAATAATTTTTGAAATAATTTTTAATTATGTTTTTTAACTACATTTGCAGTTGTTTGTACAGTTATACAATATTTTGCATGTATGTTGTTTCAATTGCATTTGTAGTTGTTTTTACTACATTTGTCAGTTGATTTTTAACAGTTAAAAATAACTTCATATTGCAGTTAATTTAACTGCAAATGTAGTGTACACCTTTTTAAGTGCAAATGCAGTTATTTTAACTGTCATTTGCAGTTGATTTTACCTACATAATTCCCTGAGTGCACCACATATTTATAATCAAAACTTACTGATTTTGCACGTTAACATGGCGCGGAGTCATCCTGAAAGATAGCTTCACTAGAATGCCCGTATTGCTCCTGCACAACAGGCACTACAAATCCCGTTATAATTTCGCCATATTTTTCTACGTTCATAATTTCATACACAAACAACAAAGGACTCCGTACATAATAAGAAAAACATCCCCAGATCATTATACTCGGAGGATGCTTGACCGTTCTAATTACGCAAGTGTCCTTAAATCTTTGTCCTGGCAAACGTCGCACGTACGGAAGATTGTCGGCACAGTGCAAGTTAAACTTGCTCTCATCAGATCATATAACGTTTCACCATTGGTCGAGAGTCCAATTGCGGTGCATTTTGACCCACTACAACCGTTTAGCTCTCATTTTTTGTGTCAGGAGGGGTTTTTTTGCTCTTCTACTGCCACAAATCCCCAATTCACGGAGTCATTTGCGAACCGTTTCCACACTAATGCTAACTTGGTGGTCTTGTTCGCGATTTTTTCTTATTTCGACGGCTCATTCGGTGCATAATCTCTTCTGTCAGATGTCTTTCTCCTAGTTCTTTTCCTGCTGCTGCTCTCTAAACGATCGTTCTGGTTGTTTTTTTTTTAGGAAAATTTTCACGGTTGGATGACTACAGTCTATCCGTCTTGTAATTTCGGGTCAAGGTACTCCTTCTTCCTGCAATGTAAAAATAATGACCTTTTTGTCTCAAGTCAACCGCTTATAGTTTGGACTAATTTTTGAGGTCTATTTGTTGAATATGCCACTACTAATTTTTAAATGATTTTTTTTCACAATGTTCCGTATTTATTTTTAGTTTGAAGTTTCTTGCACAGATAAATTGATATTATTGCGATACAGCAAAAAATACCGTTATAATTTGTATGTAAACAAGCGTTTGCCAAACAAAATTCAGTGGTAAGATGTGCTTGACCGCAGGTGTATGCCTATAGTATTATATATCGCTGGAAAGCTTGTTGAAAACTATATTAGCTGATGCGGAAAAATACGGCATATTGTGTAACAGCCAAAAAAGATTTTTAGAAAACTTAATTTTTCATATTTTTTGAATGGCGACATGTTTGAAATTAATGAAAATTAAAATTATTTTTACAGATTACGAATGTACTTTCAAAAAGTATTAAGTATTAAGAGGTTCCCAAATCTTTGAAAATTAAGGCCCTATGCTCCTTATAGGAACGATGGGAAAATATAAATCTTTGAAAATATAGACCTTCGAGAAAATTCATCTCAAACCCGAAGTAGGCCGAATATCGAAAAAGCCGATAACCCCTTAACCATGTATACATCCCCGTACAAATCCATCTGAAATTTTGATGTTTTATGTTATGCCATTAACAAATAAGCATGTACCTTTCGTATGACATAAAAATTTTCTATAGTTACTTTGTAAAGTTCCGTAAGTTGTTTGAGTTTCACGTGAAAAAACTGTTATACTCCATATGGGTAAAATCAAAAAATGTGATAATTTTTTGGGCCAAATTTGTGAGAAGCAAAAAGTGTTACTATTTCGGTTTTTTCTTAATGGAATCAGTAAGTTTATTCATTATAAATCTAATTGCAAAAAATCTCTTCTACAAGTTGTCGCAATAACTTTTTTTGCACAATTTTAATTTTTTTTGTGGTAACGGAGTTTACATTTCTGCAAGCAAAAGATATAACAAAAAAAATTGCGTACGAATTTTCTTCAATTTATTAGTTTTTTGTATTTGGGTTTTCAACTTGCTTTCCAATTTTAATTTGTGTTTATCAAATTGGCGGTTTCGCGAATTAAAATTCAATTCATTCCGCGAAAAAAAAAATTAATTTTTTTTTAATTTTGTATTTTTGGTCCTTTTAAATACTTTTCAAAAATATAAAATTTTTTAAAATCCAAACAGCGGTTGCGTAGTCACAAAATAATATATTAAAAACATAACATTTCGCGATCAAAAAATTCTTAAATTGTGTGAAACAAATTTAATTTGTCAAACTAATGTCAGTAATAACTCGAAATATCGATTCAAAACCAATGAAATGCAAAATCAATCGTTTTTCGCTCCAGCAGCTTAGGGTAAAAAACTGATAACTTTTCTTGATTTGACGCAAAATTATTAGTTGAATCGTCTTTTGACGTATAAATTTTAGTTGAATCATCTCTGTTTATGGTTATTTTAAAATATTTTAAACATTTATCTGCATTTATTTGAATGAAATCTGATGCAAACAATTGTGGTTACGGAGTTTACAGTTACGGAGTTTACATTTGGTTACTTTTTCGTTTTCTTTCAGAAACGCTTTGTCAGAATTTTTTTTCCGAAACAAAATCGCATGATGCCTACAAGGTGAATTCAAATATGACATTGTTTTTACATGCTGCAGAAAAGCTTCAAGTCTGTTATACTGGATGATTACTTACAGTCCAACGATCATTTGAGTATAAATAACATTATACTTTTCGGAATATAAATAACACTGTGAGACAAATGGTAGGGGTCAGTGATCGGAAAGGGTTCAAACTACCGGGGAAAGTTATATCGGTAAAAAAGAAGTTATACGTGCCCCGGCGTTTCGCTGGGTCACCGCTAGGAATCGAGATATATCGATTTGACCTTTGGTGGTCTTTTTTTTTGACATAACTCGAGAACCACTAGTCCGATTTTGCTCAAACAATTTTAAAAAAATTAAAAATTACAATTCCTTTAACCTGTTCAGATAACGTTTTTCTATATACTCAACAGTTTTGCCGGTAAAAATAAATGTATGAAGAAAAAAATATTTTTTGCCTAAAATATTAAAAAAAAGTAATAAACAAAAGGTTATTGATTTTTATGGTAGCGGTAACAAACATTTATTTTTACCGGCAAAACTGTTGAGTATATAGAAAAACGTTATATGAACAGATTAAAAGAATTGTAATTTTTAATTTTTTTAAAATTGTTTGAGCAAAATCGGACTAATGGTTCTCGAGTTATGTCAAAAAAAAGATATATCTCGATTCCTAGGGGTGACCCAGCGAAACGCCGGGACACGTATAACTTGTTTTTGACCGATATAACATTTCCCGTTGGTTTCATCCCATCCCGATTTTGACTGTCGCATAGTGTAATAGATAACTCTAAAATTCTGGTATATGCATTTTTATCAAAAATTATGACGAAAAATCGTTACAGAGTTGAAGTCGTGATAGCTAAGATATACGAAAAAGTTTGTAAAATGTATTAATTTTTATTAAAAACGGCACTTTTCCTCTTCATAAAAATTCTTACAGTTAGTGTTTAGCTTTATTGGTTATTAAAATATAAGCTATTAGAGTTAAAAAACCTTATGAGTTACTTGTTACGGAGTTTACATTTGGCTTATAAAATTGGTCACAAATTTTATGTATTAACCAAAAATAGGTCAGATTGTTATAAATTTTGTAAAACAGGTTACAATGCGCTGATATATATATCGAAATATGTAATCCATGCATTAGAAATTAGGTGGTTTTCACGCAAATTTAATTTACAAGACTATTATTTTTCTGGTGAAGAAGTGATATTTTGTGTTTATTGTGATTGTAGCTTTGTTATAAAATTAAAAAATTGTTAATTTTTATAACTTAAATTGCAATTTAAAGCACTTAAAGTTCGAGTGAAATTTTAGAATGTGAAAAACAACTTACGGTGCTTAACAAATAGGAAACAAACCAAAAAAAAACCAAAAATTGGACCATTTTTGACCCAATTTTTTAAACCTTAAATATGAGATTGGGCAGCTAAAAAAAATACGTGCACTTTATATTTTTCTCCTCTACAATCCGAAGCTCATTAAGATCTGTCGGTCCGCATTGGGAGTCGTTCCTTGTTAGAGAAGGAAACTTCATACCAAATTTGAACTTCCTAGCTTCAGAGGTTTGGGCCGGCCGTTAAGAGGGCACTTTAACACCTATTTTTACCACGTTCCTGTCCAAAATTTCAAAAAGTGCCTTAACGGTGAGTTAGCCAAGCCTAGTTTAGTTCCTCCAAGCCTAGTTTGGTGTCTTCACTTTGAGGAGGGCAAGGCATAAAAATCTTCCCTTCGGCCAACGGTGTACATAAAAAGCACTGGGCCAACGCTTTCTTGTTTGTGTTTTTCTGGTTGTGTATTTTCTGTCTATTGATTGAGTACATATTTCTTTGAACAGATTTGGTTATTTTGTGTTCTTTACACCGAAAAAAAATTTATTATTAATTTATTTAAATACTGATTTCTCTCATAATTTGAGTAACAATTTTTATATATAGTATTTTAAAGCTGTTGCAAGATAAGATTTGCCAACAATTTTTTTTTTAATTTTAATTTTTTTTTCTAGTTTCACACTCTCATAAAAATTCCACAACCGAATTTATTTGTAGAAACTGAATTAGAAACCGAATTGTTTCGTTTACCTTAACCTCTAATTCGGTTGCCATAACTGCATTAGGTTGAGGCAATCGAATTACGAGGTAAAGGCAAACGAATCAATTTGGTTGGAAAAAAATTCAGCTGTAACAGCTTTCATTTCATTCACTGAGAAAACAGATTTATTATAACAACGGGTTGATTAAGAATACCTTTTTTTAATTATTCCGTGAATGCAACAGAATTTCAATTAACACAGGAATGCGATTTTGAGAACGAATCTATTTTCTCTGTGTAAAATTTCGTTCTACTCTACTTGTAATTCAATAAAAAGGATAAAATTGTCATGTCAATAAATATACATTCTCTAATTAATATTTCATTACAACTACATACACATTTCTTAATTAACTAGACTAATTGTAAGTTCATTTTAATTTTGTTTACGAGTATAATATGTGTCGATAAACAAAAGAAACCAATTTATCTTTTAATATATATCTAGAAATTTTAGCACACGCTAGACTTTTGTTTGCCAACAATGTATTGGACACACTTTGTTAAGTAGAATTGCTATCTAATAATTATTGTAATAATTATTATCATTCGAATAATGTTTACACGTCAATGAATGATAAAAGAAACCAATATTTGTTATGAAGCTGCCGGGGGGTTTTTTTTCCTCAATCAACAACATAACGACAAAATCTTTGTAAAACTGTTTTCATAATTAACCAAAGATTCTTATTGATTCTTGCTTTTACTATATAAGATGTAAAAATTCTTACAGCTGTCAGCAGTTCGAATTTAGTAGTAGTTCATATATAAAATACTCGTACTAGACCAAAAAAATCAATTAAAAGTCTAAAAAATGTCAGTTTATAAATTATTAACCTTTGTTGCTTTAGTGGCCACAATTGGCCCCATCGCCCAGGCTCAAATTATCTCCTCGGGCAGTTGTCCTATTAACGTTAATGTTAAGCCAAACTTTAATGTTTCAAAATATTTAGGTACTTGGTATGAATATGCTAAATATCCAGTGTATTTTGAGGGTGATGGTGTTTGCATAACTGCTCAATATAATTTACAAGCTGATGGCAATGTTAGTGTTAAGAACACGCAAATTAATGGAACGTAAGTTTAAATAATTTGAGTCTATTTTGAAAGTTCAAAGACATGAAATTTAATAAGAATTAATTGGCCTTAACATGACAAATTTTAAGTCACGAGAACTTGTACTTATCCCTTATAACACTACTTGGGAAGGGTAAAAATAAATTTGTGTTAATATTTGTAATTACCCATGCAGAAAAATATGATCGGCACAGTGTTGGCAACGTACAGAGGAGTATTTGACCAGAAAAGCTGGCCCAAATTATTAAACGTGTTTTTTGAACTAAAACTCCGGGGATTTTGATATTTTTAGGTTTAGTTTGATAAAAAGAATCCAGTGGCGGATTTTTGGAGACTTCGTGTTGATTTTGACCCCCTCTCTCGTACTTCGCAGAAGAATGACAGTTTTCAATTTTTTTTATTATTTTGTATTTTAAGCCTTTATCGACCAAAATTTGAAGATACATACAAGGAAAGTATAGTAGATTATTTTATGCTTTTGCAACGCCCCCTATTGGAAATATTTGGAACTCAAGTTCAAATTTTGACAAACTACACCTTTTGCAATTGTAATTCAGAAAATATCAATTGAAATTCAGAATTTCCATTTGAAATTCAGAAAATATCAATTGAAATTCAGAATTTCCATTTGAAATTCAGAAAAGATCAAATGAAATTCAGAATTTCCATTTGAAATTCAGAAAATATCATTTGAAATTCAGAAAATATCAATTGAAATTCAGAAATTGTCATTTGAAATTCAGAAAATATCAATTGAAATTCAGAAAATATCATTTGAAATTCAGAAATTATCAATTGAAATTCAGAAATCGTCATTTGAAATTCAAAAAATATCAATTGAAATTCAGAAATCATAATTTGAAATTCAGAAAATGTCAATTGAAAATCAGAAATCGTCATTTGAAATTCAGAAAATATCAATTGAAATTCAGAAAACATCAATTGAAATTCAAAAAATATCAATTCAAATTCAGAAACCGTCATTTGAAATTCAGAAAATATCAATTGAAAATCAGAAATCGTCATTTGAAATTCAGAAAATATCAATTGAAATTCAGAAAACATCAATTGAAATTCAGAAAATATCAATTCAAATTCAGAAACCGTCATTTGAAATTCAGAAAATATCAATTGAAATTCAGAAATCGTCATTTGAAATTCAGAAAATATCAATTGAAATTCAGAAAACATCATTTGAAATTCAGAAAATATCAATTGAAATTCAGAAATTGTCATTTAAAATTCAGAAAATATCAATTGAAATTCAGAAATCGTCATTTGAAATTCAGAAAATATCACTTGAAATTCAGAAATCGTCATTTGAAATTCAGAAAATATCAATTGAAATTCAGAAAACATCAATTGAAATTCAGAAAATATCAATTGAAATTCAGAAACCGTCATTTGAAATTCAGAAAATATCAATTGAAATTCAGAAAACATCAATTGAAATTCAGAAAAATGTAAGTACATTTTTAAAAAGAATCCGTCCAGGTAGATAATGTTATCCCCTATAAAAATTTGTATATGGGGTTTATCAAAATAAGTAAAATTCATTTTACTCACGCAAGTGAAAAATATTTAAAATTTGTGTGCCTCAATGATTTTATGTAGACTAATTTCTTTCTTGTAACGAATTATGGCTCAATTAGACATTAAAACGTAACGCTGATATTAAAGACTATTATTTGGCTTTAAATTTAAGCCTTACATTTTGGAGCTATAATTCGTAACAAGAAAGAAATTAGTCTACCTAAAATCATTGAGGCACACAAATTTTAAATAATTCTCACTCGCGTAAGTAAAATGAATTTTACGCCCACTTGTTAATCAAACGTATTTTGATGAAATCCATATATAAATTTTTTATAGGGTATAACATTATCTACCTGGCCGGATTCTATAAAAAATTCTGTTTACATTTTTCTGAATTTCAATTGATGTTTTCTGAATTTCAATTGATATTTTCTGAATTTCAAATGATATTTTCTGAATTTCAAATGATATTTTCTGAATTTCAAATGATATTTTCCGAATTTCAATTGATATTTTCTGAATTTCAAATGATATTTTCTGAATTTCAATTCATATTTTCTGAATTTTAAATGACGATTTCTGAATTTCAATTGACATTTTCTGAATTTCAAATTATGATTTCTGAATTTCAATTGATATTTTTTGAATTTCAAATGACGATTTCTGAATTTCAATTGATAATTTATGAATTTCAAATGGCGATTTCTGAATTTTAATTGATATTTTCTGAATTTCAATTGATATTTTCTGAATTTGAATTGATATTTTCTGAATTTCAAATGACGATTTCTGAATTTCAATTGATATTTTCTGAATTTCAAATGACGATTTCTAAATTTCAATTGATATTTTCTGAATTTCTATTGATATTTTCTGAATTCTAATTGATATTTTCTGAACTTCAAATGATATTTTCTGAATATCAATTGATATTTTCTAAATTTCAAATGATATTTTCTGAATTTCAAATGGAAAATCTGAATTTCAATTGATGTTTTCTGAATTTCAAATGGAAATTCTGAATTTCAATTGATGTTTTCTGAATTTCAAATGGTATCTTCTGAATTTCAATTGACATTTTCCGAATTTCAATTGATATTTTCTGAATTTCAATTGATATTTTCTGAATTTCAAATCGAAAATCTGAATTTCAATTGATGTTTTCTGAATTTCAAATGGAAATTCTGAATTTCAATTGATGTTTTCTGAATTTCAAATGGAAATTCTGAATTTCAATTGATATTTTCTGAATTTCAATTGATATTTTCTGAATTACAATTGCAAAAGGTGTAGTCAAGATTTTTCCAAAACTAAAATGCGGATTGGTCTACACAACCTAGTTGATGATGGTGTTGGATTTTGCCATACACTCAAAAAAGTTTGACAGTTACTACATGACAGTTGTTTGTATAGTAATCCATAATTGTTGTTTTTAACTGTAATTGCTGTTGTTTTTCTATGGGAAAAATGAAAAGCAACTGTTTTGACAGTTATTTAAGGAAACAACTAACGAAAGGTACTGTAATATCGAAACAGTTGTTTAAAGCAGTTATTTTTAATATCATAATGAACAAGTACCAAAACAGTGTTCTAACAGTAAACAGTTCCTTTTGTTGGTTATTTAAAAAATAAAAAATTTCGTTAAAAATTCTGGTTTAGTTTAAATTTGTTATTATTGATATATTCCTAGTTTGCAAATAAAAATTAAAAACTTGTTTTGTATCTCCAATGCATACAAGCATAATAATTGGAGAACCGCTTGGAATTTTTACTTAAAATTTTATGTAAGCTGGTGTAATTACGATTATTTTTGTAATCGAAAGAAAAATTTGTTTTTTTTTATTGAAATATGCGCTTATAATACCAAAAAAATAACTGTAAAAAAACAATAAATTTTAACCATTTTGTCAGTCGTTTTAAAATTTTTGTAGTACAAAATTTTCACTTAATTTTACGACATCGTTAGTTATTTTTTAACACATTTCTACAATTAAAAATAACAACATTTTTAGTTATTTGAAAAGTAAAAGCTTTGTTTTAACTGTCTTTTTTAGTAGATTCCATCGCTAAACTTTTTGAGTGTACTACGTAAGTTTCAATATTTTACTGAGAGGTACTTATGAATTGGCGCATCTTTTAAGGGTGGCTATATACCTGATTCGTGTGCGTTTGTGTAAAAAAAATTTGTGTAAAAAAATCATGCAGGTAGCCAACGGAAAAAACCCAAATAACTAAAAAAGTACACTTTCCTTTTTTCCTTTTAATTGTCCACGCACATTACCGAAAAAGCGTAAAAAACGATGGTTTTTGTATTTAAAAAGTGTGTTGAGTTGCTTGAAATGGCAATAATATTGCATAATATATTGTAAAAAGGAAAAACGGTAAGAATTATGTCGATAAGTTTGCGCAAGAACTACAAAAAAGCGCATAAAAACAGCACAAAAATGGGGAAAATCGATGAAAAATGGGCAAAAATCATGAAAATAGGCTAAAAATTTTGATTTTCTCAGTTGAAATGTGCGTTCTAATGGTGGAAATAGTAATTGTGAGCCGCATAAAGATAACACAAGAAATTTTGAGTACAGGAAAAGCGACTTAAATGGGCTGAAAATGGTCAAAAATTGACGAATTGACCAAAATTAAAAAAAAAAAACGCCATAAATTTTTCCCAATGAGCCAAATTGGCACTTTCATCGGTGGAGTAGTAGTCAGGGGGCTCATCCAAACACAACCATATGGTTTTCACGTTAGTACCACAAATTTCGTGTTAAAAACTTGAACAGTGTATTTAGCGAAAATCGGCAAAAAATTTTATGCAAAGTCACTTTTAATTAATAAACCTGTAAAAATAGCAGAAAAACTACTAATTGTTTTGTTATTTTCACAGCTTTATTTCTATAAATTTATGAATAAAATTTGATTGTGTGTAACTCTTTTACCAATTTTAAGTGCTTCAAGAACAATTCCCAAAAGTAAATTTTAGCGATCCTTACGGAGTCCGTAGAACGGCCTTAAAAATTTACTAAAATGAAAGGTATATTTTTGATTTCAAACTTATAAAAAATTAAGAGATTCCTAAGTTCTTTTATATTGAGCCATAAAATATTTTTCCCAGGCTTAAGGTTTAAATAAAGAAGAAGGAATTTTTCACTAAAAATTCGTACGTAGGAGGCGAAAATACTTTAAAAAGTTTTAGAGGAAGTCTGTGCAATAAAGTCGATATTTGTTGAACGGTGAAATTTTTTTAAAGCTCTATTTAATGTTTATTTTGTTATCGCTGTTTTCTATATTCTGTATTTTTTTTTTAAATTCTGATTTTACTTTTTTTTTATTTAATTAAATTTTTTTTTAATTTTGTTTAAAATTAAAAAAAAAGAAATTTGATTGCTTTAAAATTAGTGAAGGGCCGCACGAAATTGATTGACGGGCCCATGTATGATATATGGTCATATATGAACATGTACGGTCATATACCTTCAAATTTCGGATCCGAAGATATATGGAAATATATGAGATAATGTATAGTCATGCATTAAACTATGCATGGCCGTATATTCACAGTCAGAAAAATACAAACGGGAAGGCGGTGGCAAAGCACTTTAACAGGTAGTACAAGTACTTGCAAAAAGTGCTTTCCCATTCCCAAAATGATGACATCATTAGACAAAAGGACCGGCTGTTCAAAAAGCGCCGGAAAAGCACTGGAGGAACAAAATTTTTGAACTTTGGCAAAACGCTGGCAAAACCAATAAATAGGTGGTCTGGAAATATATTATCCAAAATAAAATTTAAAAAAATGTATTTTTTTGGTCCTGCCGTGATTTGAACCAAGGCCGTCAGATTGGCAGACGATTGATCTATCCACTGAACTAACGACACTTATAATACTTGGTGCCTAAACACATAAATTATTGATAGCAACTGGACAACTACTGGCTGTGCTAAAGTGGTAGTACTGGCAAACAATTTTTTGTAACTAATATGCCAGCGTTGGGAGAGCAAAAAAAAGTTGGTCTGAAAGGAGCTTTCCCACAAACAAAAAAATTGTTTTTATAAAACAAAAAAAATTTAAATTAAAAAAAATCCAAAAAAAAATTTTTGCTTGCAACCGGATTTGAACTCGGAACCTTCTGACTACAAACCTTTTTTAACGAAGCGTCAGCATATTTATAAAGTCATTGGTCTACCAGTGAATTGATTTTTGTAGCACTGGCATAGGCGTACCTAGACCATTTTTCTGGGGTGGGCAAGGGACCCATTTACATTCGGCTGTTTATTTCCCTATTCTCAGACTCTTAGGCCGAGTTTTTGGGATGTCAGTTAAACTTGGTTTAATAAAACCGAAAACGACTTATGTAAGTCATTTCTAAGTTTATTAACAAAAATTTGACGGAACAACTTTTCTCGATTAGAACTTTGATATTTATTGAAATAAAACCAAATAAACCGGATTTTAGTAGGGGTATTCCAGTTACCAACTGCGTTAAACTAAGTTTAAAGATAATCTAAATCCTAAAAACTGGGCCTTAATCTTAAACAACAATTTCGACATTATACTTAAAATTTTTTCATACAAAAAAAAACTTTTAAAAATGATAAAATTTTTATAATCACTTCCATTTTTTTTATAGAAAACTATGAAAAAAGCATCTATTTTTTAAGAGATGTTCATCTTAGATTTTTTGCTACTACAACATATTGAAATTTCATCAGAATAGTAGTGTTTAGTTTGAAGTAACTTCTTTGTGAAATATTAACAAATTATTCCTCTAAAAAGCTATTAATTCTAAAATATTTATCTCAACAAAAAAGATTCTGATACATCTTCCTATTCAAAATTCTTTTCCATTTTCGTATCAAATGCCTTCAGATGCTTATTGTGATTTGTGATTCTAATAAATTTTCTTAAAGAAAAACTATTATACTATTATTTTGTGACTATAAAACTGACCCTTAGATTCCAACAAATTATTTTTCCAGGAAACCACTAGACATTTTCCCAACCAAAAATACGAGATAAAATGATATTAAAAAAAAAATATTGTGATACTTTTTCGCATCAAAATCATAGATAAAATAATTATAGGTAGATTTTTTTTTTAAATTCTGGAGTGGGGAAAAATCAGTCTAGGGTGAGCTTTGCTTGATTTTTTGTACCACTGGCGATTTCTGACTGGGTGATCAGGTATGCCCATTAGGGCGGGTCAAATTGTATGGATACAAATTTTTTGATATTGCGTACTCGATTTTTCGAAAGCTTTTAGCAAGGGGAAAAAAAGTTTCACTACTACATATCAAAAAAATCATTTTCGAGGCTCCCAAATTTAAATTTTTTGCAATTTTCTAATAAATCTAGATTAGCGCCATCTTGAGGTGGCTTTTTGAAACAACTAATAAAGTTGTAAACAATATAACATTACAACCTTTCCAGAAAGGTATTACTTATGAAAATCGGATAAAAAATGTGGCAACTAGAGGTAAAAGTATATAAGTAAAATTATTTTCTCCTTGTTGTCATCAACATCATTAGCATCATTTCTCATCATTATCATCATTTCATCATCAAGCAGAAAATAATTTTACTTATACACTTTTACCTCTAGTTGCCACATTTTTTCTCCGATTTTCATAAGTAATACCTTTCTGGAAAGGTTGTAATGTTATATTGTTTTCAACTTTATTAGTTGTTTCAAAAAGCCACCTCAAGATGGCGCTAATCTAGCATTTATTAGAAAATTGCAAAAAATTTAAATTTGGGAGCCTCGAAATGATTTTTTTGATATGTCGTAGAGGAACTTTTTTTTCCCCATGCTAAAAGCTTACGCAATATCGATTGCTAAATCGACCCACCCCAATGCCCATGCATGATCATATACTAGTCCATGTATGATCATGTATGTTCAGTGAAAAATTTTATTCCTAAAGTTTTACATCGTAGCGATTCGGAAACTAAAGTATCTGACCTAATATTGTACAAATTAGGATTTCAACTTTTTAAACCTTTTTTTGTAGAATTACACCCTACGCTAAGTGGTACAGAATATATAATAACTTTGTGCTGATATGCTTTGCTTGAACGAGATCACTTTTTATCACACCTAATTGAATACTTCAACATGTTTTCTGGACAGTTCTTTGCAAGACCTTTCTCCAAATTGAATATACTTACCGAAATATTGCCCAAATCGTACTGTGGCGGCGTAGGGTATTATATATTCGGCATGCTCGAATTTAATTACTTGTTTTATTTTTATGTATATTTCACTGTTCATTTCAATTCATATTTATTTTCGTTTGGTTCATAGCACTGGTGATCCCGAAGAAATTAATGGTTATGCATCTGTTGCATCGAATGCTAAACTTTTGGTTAAATTTCCAGTCAGTCCTTCTAATGAAGTTTCCAGCAATTATTGGATTTTAGATACTGATTATAGATCATATTCTGTGGTTTATGCCTGTCAACCTCTAGGCACCAACCAACATACAAGTAAGTGATTTCAATTAGAATGAATAAATTCGAGTTTTTTTTTTAAGTTTAGACTATGAAAATATTTAAAATTGTGTAATATAAAATTATTAAAATTTTAAATTTTAAAGGATTCACGATCTAAAAATTCAAAATGAAAAAAGTCTCTGTTACAGAGCAAAAATATTACTGATAATTTTTAATTAATTTTACAGCTATTGTTTGGATTTTAACTCGTCAGCGTTTACCCTTAGCCTCATCCATTAATTGTGCTACGTCCGTATTGAAGAGAAATAAAATTTCTTTGAATTCCTTGATCCAGACAAATCAACTTGATTGCAGTAATTAAAGTAATTGGAATTGTAATGTTTTGGATAAATTAATAAAATTATCTATTCAAAAATTATAAAAAATTGTGATTCGTTGTCTTTAGACATTTTTAACTTAGGAAAAGAAAAGAGATTTTTCCATAAAAATTGTCATTGAAAAGAGTTATCGAAAAAAACCAGGGATATGGCATCTCGAAAAAAATGAGTTTGTAACGAAATCGTTATCACTAGTTGACATCTTGCTCAGTAAGCTGACAGTTTTCTTTTCTTTTTTTATTTAAATTTAAATAATAACAATGGACAAAAAAAAACAAAAAAATCATGTTTAAAATTTTGTTATTTGAACTTATTTAGCGCTTGAGTTTTTCATATTGTGCAGTTTTCAACATTTCTTTTCGGTTTCTAAATATAGGCTCAGCTGACACTAAACTGATACTAAATAGTTGCTCAGGTAATATTAAATTTTAGCGCCTGCTACTGGTGAGTAAAGGTTCAATTAGACGTGCCATAACCATAACCATATAAAACAGCTGTTCAAACCAATCTTAGTGGCTACAATATATTTGGTTATTGGTGACATGCCATAACGCCATAACCGTAACCGTAGATACCAATTGAATTTTGGTTTTTTTGCAATGGCGTTATGGTTACGGCTATGGCGATATGGCAAGTCTAATTGAACCTTAATCAGGGACGTAACAGTTATAACTTTTATTCAAAAAAGTGATTGTTTTACAATTATTTCCTGTTTGAGTATTTTTAATTTTCTGTTTATTTGCTCTGTTTGATTTATATTTTTAATTCAAACAAAAACAATCCAAACACGATTTTTATTTTTTCAAAAATAATAAAAGTTATTTTGTGATTTTTTTTCTTTATCAAAAATAACAATTAAGAATATAAATCAAAAGCCATGGAACCAATGACTTCACCAATTATAATATCCTGATGATGTCAACTAGTGTTAATAAAAGATTGAACAGTGATTTAAAGTGAGTAAATATGTATATTCCAGCAACTTCCGGCATTCAATTTAGGTCAATTTTTAATTTTTATTTTATTATCAAATAAAAAAGTTAGTGCTTAATTTTTTCAAAAAAATCATTCTGTAACTTTTATAAAAAGTTTTAAAATAAAAATCAAAAAACAACAGAAATTTATAGAGTAAAATATAAAAATTGAAAAAATTAAAATCTTTGCCAAACTTTGTGATTTTTTTGTGCAATATGATTTATAAAATATAGTGCATTATTGAATTATAATTAAATAAATTTGGGTGGTGACTTTTTTAGAAATATAACAGTTATTTTGGGTCTCTGACCTTAATAAAAGTTCTGATGTCTTAACTCTATAATTTATAGTCTCTGATAAAAACTGCCCAACATTTTAATTTTTTACATTGAAATTATGTGAAAAAAATTTCAGAAATATTGTGTAATTTTACCTTATTTGTGCGCTAATTTGCCGCCCAGAAATAAAACAATGAAATAATTTTCAAAATATGTTATTAGTAATAATTGAGCATAATACAAGTCTCAGATGCTGTGGAGATTTCTCCATTGAACACCTCACATTCTGAACACTTTTTCTTATAGATCCTCAGTACTTTTTCTGTAGGAAAAAACCGCATTTCTATAGGAAATATCCTTTTGCTTACGGAAAAAAACTACATCAGATTCAGAGAATTTTTCCTTTAGAAAAAAACTCAAATTTTGATGAATTTCCACTATATAAATATTTCAGATTTAGCAAAAATTTTTTTGTAAGAAAAAGTCCTTAGAAGCTAAGGGATTTTCTATGGGAAGAAGT
Source organism: Leucophora obtusa (assembly GCA_949987735.1). NCBI lineage: Eukaryota > Metazoa > Arthropoda > Insecta > Diptera > Anthomyiidae > Leucophora > Leucophora obtusa. The sequence goes on along the minus strand of OX465296.1, from coordinate 170,003,003 downwards.
CCTTGGAATAAGAGGTCCTCAGAATCTAAATGATTTCGTAATCGAAAAAGTGTTCCGAATTGGAGTGGTTTTACACGGTAGAGAGTCCCCTGAAAATTCCTAGGAATTTTGTTGAAAAATATCACCAGAATCAGATGGTCTTTACAGGAAAAACTCATCATAATCTGAGTCACAGATTATGTAATTTTCCAATTTCGAATTTTTGCAAGACTCAATCTTTTGGCCTGAATCCCCGTACTATGTTGTTATATCTACATAAAGTTAAAGGCTCTCAAAAGTGGATGTGTTTTTAAAGGCACATTTTTATAAAGTGGAGTAATTCGGTGTTTAATTTTATAGACATCGACAATAAATGTTTTTAGAACGACTTACTTTTGAATCTATTCTAGAACAGGTTCTTTTATTATCGGGAGTGGAAATGTAACGTCAAAATATAAGGTTTCACTGTATCATTCACTGTATAATGTAAGGTTTCATTGGTTTTATAACTGCTTCTAAAACCGGTTTTAAATCAACCTGTTCTGGTGTGGAAGAAAATGTTTACAGTTTAAACTCCATACAAGAAGAAAAGGTTCTAATTAAATATTAAAACAGAATTTAATTTTGTTACAAATTTATTTATTGAGATAAGTAAAATCTTTGTTTATTTTTAAAAACAACAAAATCTTGGTTTTAAAGTTACAATAAAATTCGGGTTATATTATTTCTAAAATACAATCCCTTTACAGGTTTGGATAAATGAAATATAACATAGATATTACTTAAACACTAACACATAGTGACTTAGATACATATATACATTTTTCTTAAAGAAAACTTTTCTATAATTTATTGAAAATCTGATAAAAATACATATTGATATACAAACGTGTAGACTGGTGGAAGAGTTACATTTATATTCCTAATTAAATCCAGAACAAATAAATGAGTTCTACATATACCTACTAATATTATAAATATTTATAGAATTCAATTAATTACGAGCACCAATTCTGGTTGGATAATAGGTTGAAATTGAAATTGGAGTTTTGAGAACTATGATGAAATATACGTGCCGTTTTTGGTATTAAATGTTAATGGGTTAACTATATACTAAATGAATTTTTTTTTACTTGAGGGAGAGAGAGAGAGGGGGGGAATACAAAACTAGTGATTCAAATCTAGCCTCAAAACTGCGGAACATTAGTGGCCTGGGAGATTTGCTATAATTTGACAATTTTTCAACCCACGATCATTTCTAAGGTATTTTATGAAAGTTAATTTAATGTTAATTCCAATTTATTTATTGTCTGATTTAAAGCGCAATAATAAACATTAAGTTTTTTTACAAAAAATAGAAAAGGCAATTGCCCCAATATATTTTCTTTTCATAACTTCAGGGCAGATACGCCACGCCTATCCGATATGCGATCATCCTTATTTTTTCTGCAATGTTTATACCTAGTGCCTATAAAAGGATCACCCATAAATTATTTTTCACACGCTACAGATTGCAAATATAAAAATATTTTAATGAAAATTGGTACACTGATTCAAGTCGGTCCAAGGATAAATCCTAATGCGCAGGACAGCTTAAACTTTTTCTTTGTTCTATTAAAAATTAAAAAAAAAGTTGAAAACAATAATGCTTATGAAATTAATAATCTGTTTCCTTCTCGGACATAACCACCAAGGGCGTAAGCCACAAACTGAATGTTGAGCTTATGACCGAAATTTTCGCGGATTTAAACCCAATAAAAAGAATATGATTCCAAAAATGACCTGGGATAATGGAAGTAATGCTTTACAAACTACTCCTTTCACTGCTTCACAAGAATCCGTTAGTGTATTTTTACTGCTTTTTTAGAATTATTTCTGAACAACATCCAAAAACTCACTTCTTTCATTGCTTCCAAAGTATTCTTTAGTATATTTTTCCAGCTTTTTTGGAATTACTTCTGAACAACATCCAAAAAATCACTTAAGTATTGCTCCTAAGGAGTAAAGTGATCCTAAAAAGTTATTTTGGTACCATCAGAGCTTCGAAGAATTAATTCCCTAATTCCCTTTTTTTGAACTGAATTTATATTTTGGGAATGAATTCTCTGACCAAACTTAAGGAATTGAATGAATTCCTTTTTTTCATTCGATTTATATTAAAGGAATTCATTCATTTTTTTCTAATGCCTTCATAAAATTTTATGAATTCATTCAACAAGGAATTCATTCAATTCTAGTTAATTCAACTTTTGGTAAAGGAATTCATTCAAGTTCAACTTTTGGTCAAGGAATTCATTCAATTCTAGTTAATTCAACTTTTAGTCAAGGAATTCATTCAATTCTAGTTAAATCAACTTTTAGTCAAGGAATTAAATTTATTTCGTTTAATTCCCTAGGAATTGAAACTTAATTCAGGGAATTGAACGAAAAAAATTTAATTCCTTAGCATATATGCTTGTGCGTCATGTCGCTATGTGTTGTTGTATTTGTTTTATTTTATTATTGCATTATCTTATTTTGAATGTAGAGAAAAAAGTTTTTGCAGGGATTATGTATGGGTGGTTTCACTCAATGATATAAGCTTCCAAAATAGCATAACAGGGTCACTGTGACCAGAGCTTTGAAGAAGTAATTCCTTAATTCAATTTTTAAATTCTGAATTAAAAATTCTATGAATTAATTCACTAAGCACCATATATTGATTGGAATTAATTCATATTTGCTTTCGTTCGATTTATTTTGTTACGAATTAATTCAATTGCAATAGTTCTTTTCATTAAATCAAATGAATTAATTCACCGGCAAACGCGTTCAATTTTATAAATCGAATGGAAAAAAGTGAATTAATTCCTTACTGAATTAATTCATCACTGAATTCATTCAATTTCATTTTCATTCAGTGAATTAAAAAAAAATAAAATTACATTCAGTGAATTAAAAAAAAATAATAAGTTCACTGAATTGAAAAGAAAATAAAATAAGTTCACTGAATTGAAAAAAAACTAAAATAAGTTCACTGAATTCAAAGCCTGTTTTCTGCCGTTCAGTAGAAGAAAACAATAATGTACAAATACAATTTTTAAATAAGCAATTTTACAGCGTGTAACAAATTAGAAATCGGATGCTGTTTATCAACCTACATGATTCAAAAATAAAGCCTTTTACTATTAAAAATAAAAACTTTACAGATATAGATAAATTTGGAAAAAAAATATAACTATTAATTTTTCAAACTAGTTATATATCATTTATTTATATATATATCATTTGATTTAATAAAAAGAACTATTGCAATTGAATTAATTCTTTGAATTTGTTGTTTGATGAACGCATTCAGTTGAATGAATTCAGTGAATTACTTAAGAAAAGGAATTCATTCAATTCTAGAGAAAATTGAATTCGATTGGTAGTGAATTCATTCAAAAAGGAATTAATTCTTCAAAGCTCTGACTGTGACAATACAGCGTGAAGTAGAGAGTGCCAAAGTTGACCACCTCGAGATGGAAAAGATTTTTATTATACCCTACACCATTATATAACACCAAAAAATATTAGACCTCGACCCACCTTATAATTTACCGATCGACTCAGAATCATTTTTTATTTCGATTTAACGCTATCCATCTGTCCGCCCGTCTGTCTGTTCATGCATTCTTGTGCGCACTCTACAGGTCGCAAATATTAAGATATTTTGATGAAATTTGGTGCACCGACTTATGGATGAGGCCTATTGATTTTGGTTATAATCGGTCCATGTTTAGTCGTAGTGCCCAAATAAGGGTCCCCAAAAATTGGCTTGTTTACACGCTGCAGGTCGCAAATACGAAGATATTTCAATGAAATTTGGTACACATAACCTATGTCAGCCCAAGGACAAAGTTTATTGATTTTGGTTATAATTGGCTTTTTACACGCTTCAGGTCGCAAATATGAAGATATTTTATTGAAATTTAGTACACGGACCTATGTCGGCCCGAGCACGAAGCTTATTGATTTGGATTAAAATCGCTCCATGTTTGGACCTACAATCAAAAAAAAAGTCAGTAAAGTCAGCAAAAAATGTTGCTGTGTCAGCAAATTTTTAGTCAGGAGCGTGCTTGCAAAAAAGTTGGTAATTTCATCAAAAGGTTTGCTGAAAATCAGCGAGCTGATTTTTACCAAAAAATAGTAATCTTCAGCAAAAGTTTTGCTAACATTTCATCGACTGCAAATGAAAAATATCCTTGCTAAAATCACTAAACTTTATGCTGAAAACTAAAAAAAAAAAAACAAAAAACTTGTAGCGAAATTTTACTTTAGTAAATTTATTTGCTGAAAATTTAAATATAGAATATGTGTAGAGTTGTTTTTCTTTTTTTGTCATTTCCGTTTCCAGACAAGCTGCGACATCTACATCTTATCTATCTGGTTGTCGTCCACGCTATGCATGCGGTTATCAGCACAATTTTTGTGGCAAAATAAATTGGTAAAACATTAGTTCAAAATTAGTTTAGTGCTAAAAAAGTATAACTAAAATTTTTGCTGAAAACGGAATTTCAGCAAAAAAAATTGCTGAAAACTAGTACACTTGATATACAAGACGTTTTACTAATTTTTCTACTAACTTATTTTTTTGAGTGTAGTGCCCATATAAGTAATAAGATATTTCAATGAAATTTGGTCCACGGACCTATGTCGGCCCAAGTACGAATCTTATTTCTTTTGGTTAAAATTGATCCATGTTTGGACCTAGTGCCCATATAAGGGTCCCCCCAAAATTTGCTTTTATACACGCTGCAGGCCGCAAATACTAAGTTATTTCAGTGAAATTTGGTACACGGGATTATGTCGGCCCAAGGACGAAGCCTCGGTCCTCGGTTTAGACCTAGTGCCCATATCGGGGGTTTTTTACATGCCGCAAATGAAATTTGGTTCGCTGACTCACATGGTCCCAAGGACAAAGTCTATTGATTCTAGATATGATCGGTCCATATTTGGACCTATCCCTCATATGGGCCGATTTTCTCTTATTTTATAGAAAATTTTTATACAAGTCCATTTTAACCCATTCGAATTTCGGATACAATTGGCTTTTAACCAGACTGGTGTAGGGTATTATATAATCGGCATGCCCGACTCTAACTTTTTTACTCGTTTCTAATAATTTAAAAATTTTGTTTAAATTTTTAATTTTTTTACCTTTTTTATTTTTTTTTGCTGCAAAAGTTCCCTTATATTCCTGTGGCATCATGCCGTCATTGACGGAATTCTTTAGTCCAATATCCAGTCCGATGTGCGATTTGATAACGATTGCGACTCCTAGTCTTATACCCTTCTTGCATCTAAAATATCTAGAGATAGGACTACCGTTTAAGATGAAACAATTTTAGACCTCCCCCCCTCTTGAGTGAATCCTGGATCCACGTCTGAAGATAACTCGAGTTTTTAAAAAATCATCAGCCAATTTGTACATTAAAAATACCGGGCTGGGATTATGGTTTTCTCCTCTGAAGTGTTTACCACATCGGCTTCGTTAGAAAATATTTTTTTGTGTAGGCTTATGGGTTTTATACTTTGGGATATTTGCAACACCGGCTTCGGTGTTGGTCAAAATCCCTATATCCAGTTTGGGGATTATGTCCGTGATGCCAAAATCTGAAACTGTTAATAATCTCTGTGCTTAAATAAATTTCGGTTATTATCCCCAGAATAATTAGTCATATGTGCATGCCCATTATGGAGATTAAGTCTTAAATGATCTTGTTTAATTAAGTTTGGGGCCTATGCCCATGAGAGCAATGTCCGAACGCCTAATTTTTTGCTAAAATATAATATTATGATGTATTTGCTAGTTAGATAGTGCTACACTAATAGAAAAAAGTCCGTAAAAAATTTAGTTAAAACTACTAAAAATTTGTTAAAAATGATGCTGCAGAAAAAACTGCTAAATTAGCAAAATATTTTTGCTATATATTAGTCATATAGAAACAGAAAAAATAAAACTGTTAAATTTAGAGAATTTTAGTTATATTTGAGCTAAATTTTTGTAAATGGAGAATAGCAAATTAACCTGCTAAAATCAGCAAAAAATTTTGCCTAAAAAATCACCAAAAAATTTTAAATTTGCAAAGTTTTTTTCGATTTTTTTTTTAAATTCAAATAAAAATCGAGCCTTTTGAAAACAGAAGTTTATAATTTTTCAGCAAATATTTCTGCTGATTTTAGCAGAATAGACTGCTATTTGCATTCAACTAAATTTAGCTTTAAAATAGCAAAAATTTTGTAGATATGACAGTTTATTTTTGCTATGTTAAGTCTACAAATATTTAGCAAAATTTTCTGCAGATTTTACAGTACAATTTGCTATTTTCAATTAACTAAAATTTAGCCTAAATATTACTAAAATTCTGTAAATTTAGCAGTTTTAATTTTGCTGTTCTCATTTTACTAGTATTTAGTAAAAAAATTTGCTAATTTCAGCAGTTTTTTCTGCAGCATAATTTTGAACTAATTTTTAGTAACTTTTTCTGCTACTTTTACAGATTTATTTCTATGAGTGTAGTAGTGTATCCTAAGTTTAAAATTTGGTACTATTTCGTCCACTTGCAATTTGTAAAAATGTTCCACATCTTGAAAACTAAAGCTATAACAACAATTGACTTACCTTTTGTTACTTCAGGGCCGAAAGCCAACAAAATTTTGCTTAAATTTGATTTGATTTATAACATGCCCATATTTATCTTAAAACACTTTTGCAATTTTATTTTTATTTGAAAACCTTTTTTATTACTTTTTATTTTAATTTTATATTTTTTTTAATGTTTATATTTATAATTTTTTTTCGATTCGTTTTCTTGTTTTGTAGTGTTTTTAGTTTATGTAAGTTAGGTACAATGAGTTTCGATTAGAAATTAATTAAATTATTAGTGATGGAACTTTTGAAAATTTCACTTTAGTTAAATAACGGTAGCTTCCGTATGAAATCACTCTTTTCGTAAATCGACTTCGCTTAATATAACATAGTTGGGGCTTAAAAGAGATAAAGCAAATTTCGACTTACCCCCGTTAAAAGGTCACGTCTAACGGAAGTTATAAAAACAACCTTATATAAAATTGCCCAAGTGGAAATGTGTTCCTCCATGCGACTTATGCGTCGAATAATTATTCTAATGAAGTGGGATAAGTCTGATGGACTTTCAGGATATTATCAATTCGATATGTGGCCTTGGTACCTTTTTGTCTAAAAAGTTGTTAAAATGTTGGTTTTAAATTCTAAGCGTGGAAAATACTTTGAATTGAAATGTTAATAGTTTGATTGATTAAATATTTGATTTCATCATTGGCAAACAAGTTAATCAATTTATTATCAAAATGTAAAATTTTAATTAAAAAAATAGGATATTGGTAAATTTTTAAATTTCTTAAAAGCCCGAGGTACATACTTTGAGGTCTAATGACCAGCCAATAAGTAATGGTTAAATTATTTACAAAATATTTTAATTTTGTCCCACTGTGCATTCTCTAGCCAATAATGACTTTATAGGAATAATGATGGCATAGTCGGTGGACCATAATGTACATGAAAAGGATACACATGATTATATTATGTATTTGGTCATTTTGGTATACTACGAGTATATTTCTGTAATAACAACTCGTTTATCTTTTTTATATACATGTATAAACTGGTTTACAGAATAGTTTATTATCAAACCACCTGCTCCATTTTAATTTTTGATTAAAATTGAAAAAAAAAAAATATAAAAAAATATCCAAAATGGCCAACGGTTAATGCACACAACCAAAAACCAAAGAATTCATATAAAATCATACATATAAAATGTTATAGTTCAATTATACTCATACTAGTATATTTTGTTGTTTATTTTAAAATGATTGTGATATTGTGATGTTTCTTCTGTTACAGATACGGCCATGGTCTGATTGGCTTGACTCATTCCTCCTCTTGCTACACTTGGGTTACTTGTGTGGTTTGAAACCATTGTTCGATAAATGCGCTCTTGCTACGACTATCTGTTGCTAAAAGACCATTTATAGCTGTGAAATTATCTTCTTGCAAAGGCATTTGTTGATTGTGATTATTTTGCTGATGATGATGCTGACGATGATGATGTCCGTATGCGTCGTGTTTTCGGTGATGTGATAAAAGACATCTGCTAAAGGGACGGGGACAAAATAGTAGCACAAACGTTTGACGAAATTGTCGACTCATGGAACAGTAGAGTATAAAATTTATACTAGAATTAATTAAAGCCAACACATCCATTAGGTCACCTGAAAAGAATGAATGAATGGTTTATAACACATACACATAAAGTACTTCAACAAAAGCAAACAAAGCTGCACATAAGACCGTACCACAAAAAAAGTTACCAGTACACCGTCAAATATAAATAATTTTTGCAAGGAGGTTTTGAAATTTTCTTTCCTTTTGCCGAACGTAGGGGTCGCCTTTTAAAATTTTTCGTTATATCTTCGGCATTTACAGTCGGATCGATGTTTTTTCTCGAGGGAACCAGTGTTTTGCGCTAAGGACCATTGACCTCAAGTATCCCGTTCTAGTATTTACCCACCAGATCACACTTCTTACAACCCTAATGTATAAACTCTAATGTCAGAAAATTAAAGCTCGCAACAAATCATTAAACTTTTGCTAAGGAAGTTTTTCGATAATTCCAACATAAATCTGTTTTCTTTTCTTTGTTGCCGAACGTAGGGATCGCCACAGACATTAGTCTCCTTGAGGCAAAAAAATCGATATATCACACTTTAAAATCCCACCGTAAATGCCGAAGATACAATGAAAAATTAAAAAAGGCGATCCCTAGGTTCGGCAAAAAAAGATTTTTTTCGAAATTGCCTTCCAAAAGTACTTTATATTCAAAGGTGTACTGCGCATTTCCTTGTTTGCCTGTAAGGTGGTACGGTCTAGTACACAAACATATAAATAAAAAAAAAAAAGAATCTCATTTAACATGAGTTTTAAAAACATGATTCAGTAAATAGTTCAGAAAATATTACAAAGCAAAAAAATTTACTAGGAAGTGATACATAACTCAAAAAATGTTTTAGAAAGGATACAATTTATGAAGCAGAAAATAAAAATATAAAAAACAACCTCAAACTTGATAAATTGTTTAAAGGGGAAGCTTTATAAATTTTGAAAGGAAATAGTAAATAAATTGAAAATGGGGTAAAGTGGGTATCAATGTTGGGTTATATTTCTTCGTTTTTAGCGAAGGTAACAACTTTTGTAAATTTACTACTATAGAATGAGTAAATTTTTGTGAGTAGTGAGTAAATATAAACACAAAATGCATAAAATTATTTTATAAAAATTTTCATGTACACTATTGTTTGGATAACTTAAAACTGCGGGATTCACAATAGATGGCGTATCTTTAGAAAATGGTTTGTGTCTTTGATAACTTATATGGCATTTTGGAGGGTAAACACCTATATTTTATTTTCACTTTGTCATTGAACGAAATATGTAGTACACTCTAAAAATTGTATGTAAAATCGCTACAATAAATACAAAAACATTAATCTAAATGAGCGCACAATGCTTAAATTTATGCATAAAATGTTTGAAATATTTGTTTACACACATATATTAGTAAAGATACCAACAAATATAGTAATAAGCATGTTTATAAACATGTTTTTATTCTTTTAAGCATTTGATTTTTAAAAATCGGCATTTTGTGTGTAAATGTTAAAAATTTGTAAACACAAAATAAAAAAATGGTTCAAATAACGTCATAAAGAAAAAATTAAAATAAAAAATTCCAGAAGGCCCAACAACTAGTTTTAATTTAATTAGAAATTTCAAACCCGCATTTTCTAACCATGCAATTAATAAATAAAAAGACATGTATGTAAGTATAATATATTACAAATTAAAAATTAAAAAATCGTAAAATATAATTTATCCTAATTTGGAAATATTTTTCAGACCTAATTGAAACATCAAAGACTCACAGAGTACTGCCGAAAACCATCCAGCAAATAGTCGAAAATTAGTGCTTTAATGATGCCAGGGGCAACTTAAGTTTAAGTTACATCTTCTATTTAAGGTTTTTAGATTCAAGCGAATTTTTTGTAGCACACTTAGAATTAAAGACCTTCTTCGGTACGAAAAACAGCTTAAAAATTACGCATTTCTATGAGAAAAGTGCCCAAAAATTAAGCTGTTTAATGGATAAGCGTCCCTTAATCTTGGGTTTTTCTTTAGAGAGAACTCTCCGGAATCCGGGAGTCCCCGTAAGCTGTAGAATCTAAGGCGTTTACAAGTTCTTGAAAAATCTTCAGAAGCCGTTGAATTTCTACAAAATAATCGTTAGAATCTGCAGCTCTTTCTTTAGGAAAATGTTTCAGAATCTAAGGGTTTTCTGAGCTGTCCTCCCTATTGAAAAAGGGCCGTTTGAACCTGAGGATTTTCTATAGGAAAAAGATTTAAAAATCTGGGACTTTTATCGAAAAAAGTGGTCTGAATATGGATCTTTTTCTTTGGAAAAGTCACCAGAATCTGAGGATTTTGTATAGAAAATATGTTTCGCAATCTGAATTTTTTCTGTTTTTTGCATGGAAAAAATTCATAACCTCAGTAGTGGAAAAATTGCCCATAAAAAAAGAGGAATTCTTCCAGTAAAAAACCCTCATATTTTCAGAACCTTTCTTTAAAAGAAACCATTAAATTCTAAGAACCTTTAACTACAGCAAAAGCTTCGAATTTTAGGGACTATCTTTTAGGGATAAGAATCCTCAGATTACGAGGATTTTTTGGTATGGAAAGTATATTGTAGATAACTCTTACTTTCATATTGGAAACCCTCAGATTCTGAAGACGTTTTCATATAGAAAATCCTCAGATTCTGGTGACAATTTCCCCAAAAAAAGCCCTCAGATTCCTATGACTTTTTTTCTATAGAAAACTTTAAAATTTTTGGGACTTTTTCTAGTACACTTATAAAAAAATTTATTACAAAAGTCTGTTAAACGCGTTCTGGCTCAAATGAACTAATTTGTCTGTTATTTTGTCTTAAATTTAGTATGGAACTAATATTCTTGTAAATCCCATTTAGGATATCAATTACTTTCATCCGTATTTGAAATAACTTTGCATCTTAATTTTTAGTTATTTATGTTTGTTAATTTTACAAATTTTTCTGCTAATTTAAACCCCAATTATTTCTAAAGTTTAGTGTAGCAAACCTTTAAATACTAAGAACTTTTCTAGAAAATCCCTTCAATTCTGAAGCCTTTTTCAAGAAAAACTCCTGAAATTATGAGGACGTTTTTCTAAGTAAAATTTTCTATAGAAGCATAATGTGATTCCATAAAAAATTATCTGATTCCCATAGAAAATTCCTCATATTTTGAACAGTTTCTTGTAGAAAAACCCTCAGATACAGTTAGCTTTTTCTGCGGTATTTTTTTCAAAGAAAATGCAGTAAATTCTATTTATATTTTCTTTAGAAACCCCGTCAGATTATGATCGGTTTTCTGAAGGTCGCGTTGGATTCTGGGGGAACTTTTCTTTTAGAAATGCCCTAATATAATAAGGAGATTTCCTACAGAAAACACCTCAGATTCTCAGTATTTCCTTTTATATTTTCTCAGGATTTTCCTATTGAGGAAAAACTCCTCAGAACACTAGTTTTCGGTGAGGAAGACTTGCAGATTTGTGTCTTGTTGTACGTGTTTAAAGATACTTATTGTTATTTTTAAAACTTTAGTGTTAAGATTTTCTTTGTCGTGATTTTATTTTGTTAATAAAAACATCTATTTATTTTTAAATGCATTTTGTTTTATTTTAAGGGAATATAATATACAGAGAGTTTCTAGACATCATAAACGTAGGTTCACGCATTAAACAAAGCTATTTTAGACACATAACATTCAAAAATAAACATAATTCAAATGTTGCTGAACTTTTTGATACAATTATAAACGTACTTTTACACACTATGTGCCTACTGTTTTTAAACACAATGTGTTTATATATTTTGATATTAAACACTGTGTCCATTTTTGCCCAATTTATAGTAGGTATCAATTTACCTCCTTTTAATAGAGTAGATTTCAACAAATATTTATTAGAGTGTATAAAAACAAGGACATTTTCTGCTATCATTTGCGGGAAGCTTATCCCGCAGTTTATTCTGAATATGTTCCATCCATTTCGACGTGCGAGAGATGGTTTGTGCGGTTCAGTAGCGGTGATTTTGACACGCAAGACAGAGACCACCCAGGGCAGCCAAAAAAATTCGAAGATGATGAATACTCGACGAAGAACTTGAAAAATCATTGGGAGTTCCTCAAACAGCAATTTCAAAATGTTTGCAAGTAGCAGAATTCATCCAAAAGCAAGAAAATTTATTACCACAAGACTTGAAGCCGAAAGACGTTGAAAGATGATTTTGCATATCCGAAATTCTTTTTGAACGCCATAAAAAGAAGTAATTATACCCTACACCACTATGTGGTCAGGGTATTATAAGTTTGTGCTGATGTTTGTAACACCAAAAAATATTGGGCATAGACCCACCTTATAGTATACCGATCGGCTCAGAATTTTTTTTTATTTCGATTTAACGATGTCCGTCTGTCCGTCCGTCCGTCTGTCTTTCTGTCCATGCATTCTTGTGCGCGCTCTACAGGTCGCAAATATTAAGATATTTTGATGAAACTTGGTACACCAACTTATGTCGGCCCAAGGATGATGCCTATTTTGGTTAAAATCGGTCCATGTTTAGACCTAGTGCCCATATAAGGGTCCTACCAAAATTATATTGTTTATACGCTGCAGGTCGTAAATATTAAGATATTTTGATGAAATTTGGTACACAGACCTATATTAGCCCAATAACGCAGTCTATTGATTTTGGTGAACATCGGTCCATGTTTAGACCTAGTGCCCATATAAGGGTCCTACCAAAATTATATTGTTTATACGCTACAGATCGCAAATATTAAGATATTTTGATGAAATTTGGTACACCGACCTATGTCAGCCCAAGGATGAACCTTGTAACCAAGCAAAATTGGCTTGGTTACAAACTGCAGGTCGCAAATATTAAGATATTTTAATGAAATTTGGTGCGCTGACTCACATTATAGAAAATTTTGACACAAGCCCTATTTTAACCCATTCGAATTTCGGATCCAAACATTAGTTGGCTTTTAACCAGACTGGTGTAGGGTATTTTAAGTCGGCATGCCCGACTTTAACCTTTTTACTCGTTTTTGTATTGAATCATTACTAGCGATGAAAAATGGATCCATTACGAAAATCCGAAGCACAAGAAATCTTATATGAAGCTCGGCCCATTAGACAAATCAACACCAAAGACGCATATTCATGGTGCCAAGGTAATGCTCTGTATTTGGTGTGACTAGAAGGGACCCATCTATTATGAGCTACTTATATTGGGAGAGGCGATCACATGGGATCTGTACCGAACAAATTTGGTTCGTTTTAAGCAAGCATTGGCCGAAAAACATCCGAAATGTGCGACCTGACTTGAAAAAAGGGCAGAAATTAGATCTAGTCTGATTTGCAAATTAATAATGTGTTTGTAACTTTTGAAAAAATGTTTATTCATCTTCTTAACCTGAAACCTACTAAATTAAAATTAATAACAATGCATATTAATTACAATATTAATTGCAGTTGGTCTATATGACGCGTTTGAAAAAACAACACTTTACTAAAAAAAAATAAAAATGCCCTGGTGGCAGTCCGTCTCCGATAACAAATTGCCTGCACTTAAATGCAAAACCCATACGTCAGTGTGGCAACATTTGCGAAAAAGGTGACAAGGAGGAGATAAGAAGATAAACAAAAAATATAAAGTAGAATGTTTGTGTGTCTGTTTGATCACTTCTGAGAGTAAAAACAATAACAGAAAGCTGAATAGGAAAGAAAACTATGAACACTATAAGCAAGGCCTTACGTGGGTTAGATGGCTAAGCTGTCGAACTCTACTATAGTTATGTTTGTAATGTGGGAATACAAACTGTATATTTTTGAAATTCCTATAAAATTTCTTTAAGTCTTGCATTATCTTTATCTACAAATAGTCACCAGACATAAAATTGCAGCACTTTAAACATGACCAAATTTTTCTTTGTTTTTAGCGATTTTAAAAGAAAGTTAACAACACTGAAATTTTAACATGAAATGCTTTTTACTATAACGTAAAAAAAATCTTGAATGATTTGTTATATTGTGGTAAGAAAAGCATAAATCTGTTCGAGTTTGAGTAATCTGACTATAGTTGAAGTGAAAATAAATTAAAATTTTAATTTTAATGCAAGATTTAGTATACAAGGACATTTTTTTTTATATCGATAAAAAGACGAAATTTTTAAACATGGTCGTTGTTGGTTTCTAATCATAAAACAAAGTGTAAAGGCACATCTACACGGGATAGAAAACTCGCGAAACTTTATAAAAATGCAGCTCTGTATAAGCCTACGAATTGTAATCTCTAGACCATTGACTGTCATATACAATTTCTTTAATTAGTAACAATTTTTAAAATGTCCTGTAACATTATGGAATATTTCAGTTTTCTAAATTCACCTTTTCGTATTTTGATAGAAAATTATTCTTTGAAATACAACAGTTTTAATAAAAACAAATACTTGACAACTAGAGATGGTACTTTTACCATAAAAATTAGTGCCAACAATATTAGAGATGACAAATTTAGCACAAATTCTACGAGATTTCTATACCGTGGAGAAGTGCCTTAAGAGCCAATTTTATATTCAGAACTAAGATAGATATTTTTCTTAAGTATTTCTTAAGTTAGAAATTTTCAAACCAAATTTCTTACTTAAGAAATGCTTAAGAAAATAAGCGATCTTAGTTCTGACTAAAAACTAACCGTGAGACTTTCTGAATTTAAACAAAAGCTTGAGAAAGTTAAAGTAGTAGCAAACATTTTTACAACACTAGAAGACTTTTAAACTACCCAGCAAGCATGGCAATACGAAGAAGATTCCCCGATCATATTGCCAGGAAGAAAATATTTATTGCCGGCAATATCAATTTCGTATTGCGGAAGATTCTTCAGTCGGGAATAACTGTTACCCGAAAGCAATACTTTCAGGAAACACGAAAGCAATACCCCATGAAGATAAATCGGCGATATCGCTAAGTTATCATCTGGAAGATAAAAAGGTGATATCGCCAAATAAACTCCCCGGTACAATATAAAGGTTTCAATTTTTAATTATTAAATTTAAGCCTGAAAAAGAAGATCTGCATACATAATCTATTGACCAACACATTAATCATCTTGATTTCAACGTAGCCGATTTTTTCCTCGCATTAGATCTTGATTTTTTCAAGGAATTTCTTTCCTATGTGTTTGTTGATTGTTTTTATACAAATTTTGTTTTAATTTTTTCCAAAATGACAAAGAATTTCAAACAAATTTTCTTTATCTTCCGGATAATAAGAAGGTAATATTGCCGCAATATCATCATAAAAACCTATTACAAAAAATTCAATTTTTGAATTATTTTTTTACAAATATCACCAAATTATCTTCCAAATAATAAAAGGAAGACAATTTTAAAATACTACTTGATTATTTCCATTCAAATGAAAAATAGAAGATATCGCTTTAATATCTTCTTGGAAGATATCTTCCAAATGCTTGCAGGGTAAAGGAACTTATAACACTAACAAAAATAAATAATACAGTTTTTTTTTTTTTTTTAAATAAAAGCTGTGTATACTTACTCAATTTAAGATAACACTGCATAAAGAAGGCCTCGCCTAAAATTGTATTCAGCAGACCCAAAACACCCTGAGGAAATTCGGTGATAAGAAACAGCAATAAAACTGCCAACAGCATTTGTGTTGTACGATCTGTTTGTTTCGCTTTATCGATTTTTTTACGTATTAAAAACGATGTATTCATGGCTATTTGACTAGCTTCCGCCAAGGGAGAAGGGCCACCAACAGCGATGGGTGTTGTTTTCTCTTCAGCCTTTAGCAATTGATTTCTTAACATGTGTCTACGACGTTTAACCTCCAAAAGAGCAGATATCAATCGGAGTGATAGCACAGTCAAGGCTATGCATGGTATTAATTTGATAAGTACTGAATATATGAGTAATGTACCCAAACGCAATGTGTTATTTTGTAATGCCATGTCACTATGAAACAAACGAAATACTGTAATGTTACGTTGTAATGTTATCGTTGTTTCCACACTACTATTCGCATTGTTGTTGAGAGTGCTGAGCTTGGAGAAATTTGCATAATCATGCTTTGCTTGATAATTAACAATATATTCACTTAATGGCCTTGACTCGAGTACTTTACCCTCAGCATTTACCACTTCTTCGAATTGTGCTATTGAACTGACTAAATAAAGCCATGGTGTCACCACCACACCACACACTATGTAAGCTAATAGTATTGTCAACACTGTGTTACGCATGCCACACCATTCACGTGACACTTGTGGATATGTTACAGCTAAATAACGCCAGACGGCCAACATGACCGTCAGCCATATAGAAATTGTATGTAAGAGTTGTGCATAAATTGCATGAAATTTAATATAACATGCCCACGTATAATTGAGTTGCTGTTCACGTGGCCATCGTTCCATTAAGATATAATCATGTATAGCATACGGTATGTATTCCAACATAACTGCCAAATCTGCCACAGCTAAACCGGTAAGGATGGCATTCGTTGGTGTACGCATTTCACGACGTGTTAATACAATTATATTTAGAGTATTTGCTAATGTACCCAACAGACAGACTGAGAGGGAGAGGTAGCCATGTATTAGTTTATAGCTGTAAAAAAAAAAAAAAAATTATATCAAATAAAACAAATAGATATATCATATAAAATAACATGAGATGAAAATGTAATATAAATTCATTAGAATTCTAAATTTACATATTTCGAATATAAATGTGTTTGTTACTTGTAATATGGTGTCAGACGTGCAGAAAGCTAATTTTGTGGTTTATGTTTATGCTGTTTGGATTTGAAACATTAGATGCCGATAAAGTTTGGAGGAGAGAAAATAAATAGTGGTGTAATGTTTTTATCGAGCGAGAAAAAAATCCTTAATATTTTTTTATGGGGACATTTCTAACATTAGCGATATTCAAATTAATTTGTACACTCATAGAAAAAAGTTTGTAGAAAATTTAGTAAAACTGTTAGTACTTCAACTTAACGAATTTTTAACTAATTTTTAGTTAAAATTTAATTTTTAGTTAATTTTTTTGCTACCTCCACATTACTAACTTACAAATTTTTTTGCTATTTTTTTTTGCTGAATTTAGTTACTAATTTTTATCAATAAATTTGTTAACTTTACAGTATTTTGCTGAATTTTAGTTACTAATTTTTAACAGAAGATTTGCTAATTTTACAAATTTTTTGTAAACTAAACAATTTTGGAGCGCTTATAAACAGAATGTTAAATGACTCATAAAAATAACTGCATATTTTTAACTCGCCAAAAATAATGCAAAAAGTTTTTAAATAAAGCTAAATTGAAATGGTTGAAAATTTGTCCTACTCATAAAATATCTAAATTATTAAAATTTATGAGAAAAGTTTCTATTTATCGTAATACATTAATTTTCAAAAATCAAGGTTTATTTTGGACGAACCATTTTAATATGAAAATTGTGATTAAAAGTATCTCTGGGGAGCAAGTGGAGTTTACGGGGATGACCCTAATTTGTTTCCACCAATATTGTAGTTTTTAAGCTTATTTAAAGAATACGATATTTTTAATCGGCCACACCTTATTTTCTGTGGATGGAGCGTTAGAGGTGAAAATGGAAACTCAAATTCGGAAGTACATATCCGATCAGCAAACAATGAAAATCAAAAGAAGGGTCTCTGAAATACATTTTGTTATGGTTAACATATTATTGTCTATAAATATTACTACTTTTACAAAAAATTATTCTTGGGAAATTTTCATTGGCATTGAAATATAAAATTTCAACAAATTTTATCTCCATTCAATTTCATTCCATTTTTTTCAATTTGCATTGATGAAAACAATGGTAATGAAATGTACACATAATTGAAGAAAAAGCATTGTAATTTAAAAAAAAATATAAGAAATACGCTAATTTTTAACTTTTTTTTCTTAATTTATTCTTTTATTAAAACATGAAAACAAATACTTCTTTCATCAATTATAAATGGGCATTTAGGCATTGAACAATGCCAATTGAAAAATTTCAATTAATTGACACATTCAATAAACTGGTCCCAATTATGTTTTTAAATACACATTTATTTTTTATTTATTAATTTTCATTTGCTCCTTTTTTACGTTTTTCCAGTCCACTAGTAATCTGCAAAAGTTTTGTTGATTTCATAAAATTTTAGAAAAAATTTTGTAGATTTAACAGTTTTTTTTGCTATTTTAATTCTACTATTATTTAGCAATTTTTTGCTGATTTCAGCAAGTTAAATTGTTATTTGCAATTAACAACAATTTAGCTCTAATATTACTAAAATTCTGTAAATTTAACAGTTTTTTTTGCTGTTTTCATTTTATTAATATTTAGCAAACTGATTCTGCTAATATTAGCAGTTTTTTCTGCAGCATCATTTTTAACTAATTTTTAGTAACTTTTTCTGCTATTTTTACGGACTTATTTGTATGAGGGTATCCGGCTTTAAAATACTCGTAAAAGCAAAAATCTTTATATCCATTTTATGACCTACACCACTACGTGGATAGGGTATAACAGAAGAAATATTGCCCCTAGACTAGGGTTGCCACATGGCCTTGAATGGCCTTGATTGTCAAGTTAATTTAGGTCTTGTCCAGTGCCAAGGTCAAATTTATTTTGTCAAGTTAAATTGAATTTTTTTCGTATCAGTAGTTAAAAAAAAAAACATGCAAAATTACAAAACTGATGAAATTTATTAGTGTTTTAATTTTTTTGAGTAGCATTTATTTCTAAACAATAAGAAAAGAAAGATGAAGTCTGCAGGAAGTCGCTGAAATTTTCAAACTTTAGGTCCAAAAAAATATATAAATTTTTCATAATTCTCGCAACGCCATTTTAAAATTTTAGCATATTTTCTTTTCTGAAACGTAAAAACGAAAACTTTTTTTCATAAATTTATTAAATTGTTGATATATTATCAAAATAAAATGGCGGTTAAGGTATATCTTTGGTTTTGAGAGCGTGAGTAGAGATTTACGAAAGACGGTTTTCCTTAAAAATCGGTAAACAATAATTTTACTGGGACAAGAAAAACCTTAAGTGCTATCTTTTTTTGATTATATTCATCCATTTAATAAATTTATAAAAAAAAAAGTTTTGGTTATTTACGTTTCAGAAAAAAATATGTTAAAATTTCAAATTGACGATTCGAAAACTATAGAAAGTTTATATATTTTTTGGCCCAAAGTTTGAAAATGTCAACGACTTCTTGCAGACTTCATCTTTTTCTTCTTATTATACAGGAATAAATGCTACAAAAAAAAAAAAAAAAAAAAAAAATAAAACACTAATCAATTTCGTCAGTTTTGTTTTTTTATTATTTGGTCCATTTAACTATCGAGTTTGTCCCCAAAAATTCCCAAAAAAAAAAAAAGATTTTTTTTTTATTTTTTTTATGAATCTTAATCAAATGGCGAGTGTATTCAAAAATTATAAATTTTTGTATTAAGAATAAACCTATTGCACACTAGAGCGTACCACCTTATAGGCAAAAAAAGTGCGCCGTACACCCTCCAATTTGAAGTATTTTTGCAAAGAGGTTTCAAAAAAATTTTTTTTATTTTTTTATGCCGAACGTAGGGGTCGCCATTTTACATTTTTCGTTATATCTTTGGTATTTACAGTCGGATCTTAAAGTATGATAAATCGATGTTTTTCTGTCGATGAGGCCAGTGTTTTGCTCTAGGGACATTTTGACCTCAAGTATCCCGTTCTAGTAGTTACCCACCAGATCTCAGTTGCTACCACCCTAATGTACCACCCTAATGTCAGAAAATTAAAGCTCGCAAAAAATCATTAAACTTTTGCTAAGAAAGTTTTTCGCTAAACCCAGTAGAAATTTTTTTATATATTGGTTGCCGAACGTAGGGGACGCCTTTTTAAATTTTTTTAAATTGGATTTTTACTATATAGTAAAACACTGGTCTCCTGGAGGCAAAAAAATCGATATATCACACTTTAAAATCCGATTTAAAATGCCAAAGCTATAACAAAAAATTAAAAAAGGCGACCCCTACGGTCGGGGAAAAATTTTTTTTTTTTTTGAAATCGCCTTCCAAAAATACATCATATTGGAGGGTGTACGTCGAAATTTTTTTTGAGGTACGGTCTACTGCACACATTAATTTTTTTTTATTGTCCAGTTTTTTTTTAAATCAAGTTATTTTTGCGAAGTGTCAAGTTATTAGACTTTTGCGATATGGCAACCCTACCCTAGACCCACCTTAGAATTACTTTTTGCTTCAACTTAACAATGTCAATATCCTCTACAGTAGGGTGACACAAAATGACTTTAGTTAAGCTACTGTTCAACGTACCAGAATTATTAGAGGTGTCTTAGTTTGTAATGTCTTGGCCAAATTTCTACACCCTACGGTGGCGCGCCATGATCAAATGTTTTTATTATCTCCGAACAAATGTTAAAAAATTTTTTTTCTATCTCGATGAGAAACATATTAATCCAGTGAAAATACACAAAAAAGGGGGGGGGGGGTAAAATGATCGTGAAATTATGGTGAAAAAAGTTGTAAATCATGAAATTATCTATAAAATTTGTTTTGATACTTTCTTTCCTATGTATCACCATTCCTGAGTTATCGCGAAAACCACGTTGAAAAAAAATGTACTACGTCACAGTTGGTGCGGAAATGTGTGCATTAGGCGACATGTGATTACTCTCTTGAAATGTTCGCTTGGTCATAAAAACACATTATCGAAAAAATTAAGGTCATCGTATTACGGAACATGGCCCCATCGGCCCTGAATTGTGAAATACAATTTACAAGAAGAAAATTTTCTGGCATTATTCGCAAAATCACTAAAATTAATTAACCGGGTATTCGGATTGGTTAATCGAGAAAATTAGCGATTAATCGTTTAATGCAAAATTAATGTATTTTCTTAAAGAAAGAGCTGACCTTTTTTAATATTAAAAACTAGAAGAGCCTTTTATAGTGAGCCGTCAACATAAAAAATGTTACACTCTATTTGAAAATACCAATTTACTCTGCAACAATTAGTAGCAGTCTGAGAGTATCAGAAATAATTTGTAGTCTGAGAATATCGTAAATAATTGTTCAATTCTCAGTTTTTTCGGTTTTTAAGAGCCATTAACAATAAACAAATTTTGAGCTAATTTACGCAGACTGTCTCTATATGATAATTTTTTTGAACAACCCGTCGCACAGTGCTTCGTCCCCATATAACGATTGGACAAAAATAGAAGGAGTGGAGACAGAGTTTTGAAATTTGGTATACTGACATAGAATCCCTTAGTTAAGAAAAATTTTAGTTTTTGGAAATATCGGGCCAAGGACACGCCCACCTCCGATAGGTCCTGAAAATTAAAAATAATATATTAGCTACATAAATTGACGTAAAATTACAAAAAGTATCCATTGAGATGCATATAAAACTGGAAACGTTTGTGTCAATTTTTATCAAAATCGAACCAAGGACTCTTAGTCCTGCCATATATCCTTTATTTTAAAATCTTTATAAAACCTGCAAAAATTATCCGATTGTGATGAAATTTAGCACGTGAATTGGTATAAGGTCAAACCATATTTGTGCCAAATTTGGGTAAAATCGATTCATTAATAAAAATTGGTTTTAAACGCTTAAAAAGATTTTTCTAAAAAAACAAAATTAAATAGGATTAATAAAGGAAACCATGTGAATCCTCCATTTTCGGCTTACGGTATATTCAGCGAACTTATGTAAAACACTACGAGGAATATTTTTGTGGAACATTTTAATCTTCTTTCTCTTCAATTAAAGGGGCCAATTTTTAAAAAGGGACAAAAAGGAACCGTAAGTTGAAGAGTTAGAGGGTTAAAATGTTCCGCAAAAATATTTGTCATGAAATTCTACTGTCTCTGAAGACATTAGCATTGAAAATTTAACTTAAAGGCCAGTAATAAGTAAAAACTTAAAATGTGTTTAAGGGTTAATTTTGTACTTATTCAGAATTGGCGCTCAAATGTTCCACAAACCTGGATTTTAGAGAGAAACCATGGGAATCATTCTAGGTAGGGTGTGTTCAGCAAGCTTATGTAAAACACTACGAGGAACATTTTTGTGGAACATTTTAACCCTCTAACTCTTCAACTTAAGGGTCTTTTTTGTCACTTTTTAAAAAGGGGCCAAAAAATTCCCTTTTATTGAAGAGTTAGAGGGTTAGAATGTTCCACAAAAATGTTTCTCGTAGTGTTTAACAAAAGTCCGCTCAAACATCCTATACCTAAAATGGAAGGTTCACGTGGTTTGAATACTAAACACTCTTAAATGCTTGAAATTTGTGGAAAAATCATGAATTTAGGCATTTCAAAAAATCCATTTTTTTCTAATTTGTAGTAAAAAATAGTAATTAATTTTTTAATGATCTATTATATAACAGTATAAACTAACAAAAATAAGAAAAAAATAATATCTAATTTTATATAATTTTTTTTTATACTCCATCAAACTTAAGTAATTTTTGGATTTTCAACAAAAAAAAAAAATGTGTTATTCGGAGCAATAAAAAATAATTGTTTTGTAAACATATACATATAAATCCATATTTTAATTTAACTACAAATATATTGAAGTAATTAAAAAAAAAATCTTCGAACAAGTTTTTAAAAAAATATATTTTTGAGAATTATTTTCGTGAAACAATTAAAACCCATTTTTCTGTTAAGCCATCACACCAAATATTTTTTTTCACATTTGTTGAGTTTTAAAAAATCCTTCTTTAATCACAATTTGAGACAAAAAATTTTTGATTTTTGTCCATGGGACGAAGCAAAGTGCGTCGGCTATAGGAATAGAACACATGACCCCATATTACAAACGCAACTATACTAAAAAACGACAGCTTAATCACCTCACCCAAGTAAGGCCTTGAATGCAATCGTTGTTTTCTTTCCTGTTCAGCTTTCTGTTATTGTTTTTAGTCAGAAGTGATCAACGCAGACACACACAAACATTCTATTTTTAGATTTTTGTTTATCTTCCAATCTTCTCCGTGGAAGAATTCTAGCGAAACTTCGTTGAATCCATATAAAAATTCATAAGTCAGAAAATTCCCTCAGTGTGCAGTAGACCGTACCGCAGAAAAAAAGTTCGCCGTACACCCTCCAATATGAAGTATTTTTACCAGGCAATTTCAAAAAAATTATAGAGCAATTCCATATGAAAACGATCAAAATTGGCAAATTTTTGGACGACCCCTCTCCGATTTTAAAATAAGTAGTCTCAATCGATTGCCCAGCAAAAAATAATGTACCTACATATTTTTTTTTTTTTATAGTGACTGGTTTAGTGGTGGTGTACATCACTGTCATGTGACAAAATTGAAGAATTCTTCATAAGGGACCTCATTGAAAGTTGTTTTAAAGCGATCGCAACGAGTGATAGCTCGTTGGAAAGGTATTGAATCAGGCTTTAATTGAAAAATAAAATTTTCCTAATTTTTCTCAGAAATTTACCTTTTTTCCCATGAAAATTAAATTTTCCCATGAAAATTAAATTTTCCGATTTTCCACAGAAGCTCCTAAATTTTCCGGCTAATTTTTTTTTTTTTGGATTCCTCATAATTTTTGCTTTAAGAATCAGCAATAAAAAAATGGGCCCCGACTCCTTGTTTGGACAGGAGAGGAGCATTTAAGAGACCCACCTTGTTCTCATTGTTTTTATATTTTTTATAATTGAATTATTTGTAATTATTTAACATTATTTTATTTTATTATTAAAAATACATTTTAAAAATTATTTTACAGTTAAAAATACATTTATGAAGAAAAAATCATTTTTTTAAGAGCCCCAAGTTGAGTGTGTAGTGAATATGGTCTGCCTGCCTTCACAAGATCGGCCATAAATCCATGGATAATAGCAGCAGTGGCATGTAATGGCACACCAAACCCGACTGAGGCTACAGGTCATAAAATGTTTTGTAAATTTTTTAAATTACCAGGTAATAAATATTTCGCCTAAAATGACACGTGCAGAAACAAGTCATAAAACACGGATTTTCCATAAATATGGCGAAATATTTATTACCTGGTAATTTAAAAAATTTACAAAACATTTTATGACCTGTGGTCGGCTTATTGGCAGTAACCAATTAAGTCCCTCTTTAAAAAACATTTTAAAGAGGGAAATTTTCAAATTAAAGAAAAGCAAATATCGCTTATTTTTTTTTACCTATTTTTTACCAAAAAATAAACATAAATACTTCACACACTCTGAGTCAAATTTTAGTTGAATACTAAACGTGAAAGTGTTAAAGTGTTTTTTTTGTAAAGTAAAGAGTGAAGCTGTAAAGACAATTTAAAGTAAAATGAATAAATTTTGCTGCAATCCGTTTAACAAGAGTGGACATCGTTCGAAAAAGATAAAAGTATTAAAATTAACTGGTGTTTCGAAGCGATACATGAATGAATTAAATATACAATACGGTGAAGAAGCAGAATTCATTTGCCCCAAGTGTAAAATCGATTTGTCTCAACAAGCAAATGCATTGAAACAAATGCAACCACAATCCGAGAGTGAAATGACAATTGAACAAAATGTTTCATCTGATAGTGAGGCAGACATTCCGATGGTCAATATGTCTTTGAGTCCTTTGAATGAGGCTATTACCACTTTAGGTGAATCGCCTATTACAAAAAGAAAGTTGCGAAGTGAAAAATACAGGAAAGAGAAAAAAGGCAAGGTTATGAGTGCAATCGCGACAATATTTGATGAAGGCTCTGATAACGAATGCAGTCAAGCAGATGACGTTGATGACGGCAAACAAATGATTGAGCAGTTGAAAAGAAAATTCAATTTAGCGACCACTTTTCCGGAGAAATATCTCATTTTATCTGTGCTGCCTCAATCATGGTCTATACGCAAGATTTCTGAACAGTTTCAAACATCTTTTTACATCGCGAGAAGAAGCAAAGAATTAGTTCGACAGAAGGGCATATTGGCGACTCCCACCAAGAAATTTGGCTCAAGGACCCTCAGCGAAGCAACGGTGAAATTGATTCAAGATTTTTACTGCAATGATGACAACAGCCGCGCCTGCCCAGGTACACGTGACTATGTTATCACACGTGAAGATGGAGAAAAAGTACACAAGCAGCGCAGATTATTATTATGTAATCTATCCGAAGCATACCATCAGTTCAAAGAGAAATACCCAGCAGAAAAAGTGGGATTTTCTAAGTTTGCCATCCTACGACCAAAAGAATGCGTGCTGGCATTAGACAGGCACGGAACGCATTCAGTCTGCGTTTGCATGTTTCATCAAAACATCAAATTAATGTTCTTTCCATGCAAGAAATTGAAAGTATTTCACGGTGAAATTGAAACATATAGGGACCTCCTGTCGAAGTCGTTGTGCGCATACCCCACGGAAAATTGTCATCTGTCCAAATGCGACAATTGTCCGAAGATTGACGAGCTAGAGCAATATTTGGCGGAAAAATTTGAACAGCTGTTAATTCAGGAGGTGCATTTCAAACAGTGGATAATTACCAGCGGCAGATATTCCCTTGAGACCGTGGTAAAGCAGATTCCGGAATTCATCGAGGAATTCGGATTCAAGTTGAATGAACTGAAGGCGCACCATTTCATATCCGAGATGCAATCGAAATTTCTAAAGGAAAGTAAGGAGAAATTAGCCCAAAATGAATTCATTGTGATAAGCGACTTTGCCGAGAATTACACTTTTCTCGTTCAGGATGAAATTCAGGCTTATCACTGGGCAAACGACCAGTGCACGGTGCATCCTTTTTGCATTTATTTCAAAAACGAAGATAACGAACTACAGACCGTAAGCCTTGTTGTTGTCGCGGAGAGTTTAGCTCATAATTATGTGTCCGTTTATTTATTTCAAATGAAACTGTTTGAATTCTTAAGATCAAAATTCGATGCAATCGACAAAGTAAGGTTTTCCTCAGACGGCGCGGCTTCTCAGTACAAGAATAAAAAAAATTTTTACAATCTTTGCATAATTGAAGAAGAACAAAACTGCAAGGTCGAGTGGCACTTTTTTGCGACGTCCCACGGTAAGGGCCCATGCGATGCGTTAGGGGGAACCCTAAAACGCATGGCGACTAAGGCAAGTTTGCAAAGGCCATATACTGACCAGATCTTAAATGTACAACATTTGTTTTCGTGGATTCAAAGCAAGGAAATTGCCATTAACACAGTTTTATGCACTCAAAAAGAACACGATGCCATGGAGCGATGAATTCAAAACAGATATAATAATGTCAAAACTATAACTGGAACGCAAAAGTTTCATTGCTTCATACCAAATATTTCTGATATGTCAATTAATGTAAAGCGGTACTCTTCGTCTGCCGACGTGCTAAATTTAAAGTTACTTTAATTTTATAATGATGCAAAGACAATTGAAATTTTTAATAAATATTGTAATTAAGTATAAGCAGCAAAATAAGAAAGATTTTTTCTTCATAAATGTATTTTTAACTGTAAAATAATTTTTAAAATGTATTTTTAATAATAAAATAAAACAATTAGGTTGTTCATAAGGGGTGTGCTATCTGTTGTATCGTTGTATCGTCCTAACAAAAAACAGAGTTGTTAAAATTTTTATTTGTGTTTAACAACGATTTTCTATTCAGTTTTCTGTCTGTTAGCACACTCAAACATAGGACACTAAACATACCTAAAAATGTTGTATCGTGCTATTCTCAAATGTTGTATTTTTTCAATTTAATTTTTAACAACTCTGTTTTTTGTTAGGACGATACAACGATACAACAAATAGTACACCCCTTGTGAAAACCCTTAATGTTAAATAATTACAAATAATTCAATTATAAAAAATATAAAAACAATGAGAACAAGGTGGTCTCTTAAATGCTCCTCTCCTGTCCAAACAAGGAGTCGGGGCTCATTTTTTTATTGCTGATTCTTAAAGCAAAAATTATGAAGAATCCAAAAAAAAAAATTAGCCGGAAAATTTAGGAGCTTCTGTGGAAAATCGGAAAATTTATTTTTCATGGGAAAAAAGGTAAATTTCTGATAAAAATTAGGAAAATTTTATTTTTCAATTAAAGCCTGATTCAATACCTTTCCAACGAGCTATCACTCGTTGCGATCGCTTTAAAACAACTTTCAATGAGGTCCCTTATGAAGAATTCTTCAATTTTGTCACATGACAGTGGTGTACACCACCACTAAACCAGTCACTATAAAAAAAAAAAAAAATATGTAGGTACATTATTTTTACAATTTTTTTTTTGTATTTACTAATTTGGTATGAGAAAAGTGTTTAAAAATTTAATTAGAATTTTGTAAAAACATTTTTTTGAAATTGCTTTGCAAAAATACTTCATATTGGAGGGTGTACGGCGCACTTTTTTTTGCCTGTAAGGTGGTACGGTCTAGTGTGCAGTAACAGATGTCAAATCCTGTTGGACAAAATGTATTCTACTTGTATGAAAAACACTTTGTAAAATATTTTTGTAATCATTTTGTTTTTGATATTTTTGTTTGAAAATAAAATTAATTAATTTTGATAAATCCGTTTTCTATTGTTGTAAAATAAACACAATTTTTTATAAAAAATCACAGCGCTGTGTAATTATTTTAACCCGAAAGGATAACTATAGATATTATCCAATAAATCCCAAACAGATTTATTTGTTCGAACTTTATCAAAGATTTGCAAAAGTGAGAGCAGTTTTTCAGCCTTTCAAAATTTTATGTTTGCAATAATAAAATTTTAAAAATTAACACGCACTGTTTTTGTTAAAATAAATATAAATAAAAACATCGACTAGAGGCTGAAAAACTGCTGTCACTTTTGAAAATTAAGTTTTACATTTTAAAAGAATTAAAACAGAAACGAAAAATTGTCTATTGTATTTCCTAAAGCCTGCTCCTGCCATACACATAGTGTTAAAGCTCTTTTTTTTATAAATAGAAACTTTGTAATTTTGTTAAAAAAATTAAAAAAAAATTTATTAAAATTTAATTGCGATAATGTGAAACAAATCCGTTTTAAGAGTTTCTTAAAATCCATAACGTGTCTCGCTGCTTCAATGCCGACTTGCTAGGAGTTGCTCATAAAATGGTATCTAGAGGCTTCTCCTTCATTCGATTTTAAAATAATTTGATCGTAATTTAGTTAGTAGTTGTTTTTTTCTAGGTGTTTCTAACAATTTTTTAGCCAAAATTAAGAAAATTTTGAAGTTTTGGGGAAAAATAAAGCAAAAAATTACATATTAAAAATGTAACCGGTAAATCGATCTATTTGAACCGATTATTGGGGTCGATTAATTATTTGAGTTTTGAATTATTTGTTTTGACATTAACCGAAATGGAGGCGATTAATCGAGGAATCGGTTAATCGATTAACCGAATTGGAAACAAAATTTAAATCTGGACTGAACTACTTTTCTACCAAGGTATTCGAGGGTAGTTCGAAATCTTCTTAGCCTAACAATGAAAAACAAGAGTTAGATTTTTAAAATTATTTTATTTTTCAATATAATCTCCTGAAACTTCAATACACTTAGTCCAACGTTTTTCTAGAAATTCTAACCCTTGATTAAAATAATTTTCCTGAAGTTCCTCAAAATAATCGTTTTACATCTTTTGAAAATTGTCACTGGAACTCGTCCATTGAAACTTTTCATAGAATCTATGAAATATGTTTCATTAAAGTCAATGTTTATGAAATGTTAATAAAATTAATGAAACTCTTCATAAAATGAATGAAGACCACGCCTTCAATGAATAAATCATTCAGCCAATAAAGAGCTTCCTAAAATCTATGAAGCAATTTCATTTATTATTATTTATTATAGTTGGTTGTTGTCCTTGCTAAGCTGGAGTGGATAAATAAAAAGTATATATAAAATTCAAAAACCGTAATAAAATTGTAGCATATTTTGCGGATGTACAAAATATATCTAATGAAAGAGTTCAATAAATTAAATTTTATAAAATAAAATTTTATAATAACCCAGTGTAGAAACCCAGTATTGAAAAAATATTGAGTCTAAAAATAGATTTGAAAAAATTTTCAAAAAAATCTAGAAAATTACTTTCTATTTAAAATAATGATAAAAGTAAGTCATTATCAGTAACTCATTATTATATGTTTTAAAATAATGCAGAAGGTAAGTGGGTGTCATTACCGTTTCTCCACTGGGAAGCTTAATTCAATTAATGAAATTCCCTATTAATGTTTCGAAAAAATTAATATGATTTATTAAAAAATTTCATTGTCCAAAATAAATTATAAAAAATTAATTTAAAAAAAAATTATAAAAGACAATTCTCTTAGTATGGAAGTTAATGCATAAAGGTGCTTTCACAATGGTAGAGTGACTCTACTCTGCAGCACAGATTAAAATGTTAACTGTTCGAAATGCAGAGTAGAGTTACTTCAAAACTTATTTGACATTTTAGTACTTACTTCATATTTTCGCCACTTTTTTGCCAGAATTTTTACCCTTTTTAATATAAATATTTTTTGTATTTTAAATTATATCGAAAACACCACAAATTTTATATTTATCTCTATATATAAAAGAATAACGTGACTGACTGACTGACTGACTCAACATCGCCCAGCCCAAACCGCTGAAGCTAGGAAGTTGAAATTTGGTATGTAGGTTCCTCTTTCGGCGTAGACGTCCGCTAAGACGGGATTTTTGGAAATTCCTACCGGAATGGGCCAAAAGTGGAAAAGTCTCCCCCTTGTCGGCCTGCCAAAACCCCTTTGGCTAGAAAGCTGAAATTTAAGATATGTGTTCCTTGGAGTATGGGCTAACTTTTCTGGAAAGTACTTTCTGGAATTTTGGACAGGGACGTTGTAAAAATGGGGGTTAAAAAGGTGAAAAAGGCCCCCCTTGACGGCCTGCCCAAACCGCTGGAGGTAGGAAGTTGAAATTTGGTATAAAGGTTCCTCCACTATCGTAGACATCCACCAAGACGGGAGTTTTGGAAATTTTTACAGGGACGGGCAAAAAGGGGAAAAAGTCTCCCCCTTGACGGCCTGCTCAAACTGCTGGAGCTATGAAGTTGAAATTTGGTATGTAGGTTCCTCGACCGGTGTAGACGTCCGTTGAGACGGCATTTTTGGAAATTCTTATCGGGAGGGGCAAAAAAAGTACCTTTTTCCAAAAAAGTACCTTTTTCCAAAAAAAGTACCTTTTCCCAAAAAATTACCTTTTTCCCAAAAAAGTACCTTTTTCCAAAAAAGTACCTTTTTCCAAAAAAAGTACCTTTTTCCAAAAAAAGTACCCTTTTCCAAAAAAAGTACCTTTTTCTAAAAAAAGTACCTTTTTCCAAAAAAAAGTACCTTTTTCCAAAAAAAGTACCTTTTTCCAAAAAAAGTACCTTTTTCCAAAAAAGTACCTTTTTCCAAAAAAGTACCTTTTTCCAAAAAAGTACCTTTTTCCAAAAAAAAATACCTTTTTCCAAAAAAAAGTACCTTTTTCCAAAAAAGTACCTTTTTCCAAAATAAGTACCTTTTTCCAAAAACAAGTACCTTTTTCCAAAAAAAGTACCTTTTTCCAAAAAAGTACCTTTTTCCAAAAAAGTACCTTTTTCCAAAAAAGTACCTTTTTCCAAAAAAGTATCTTTTTTCAAAAAAAGTACATTTTTCCAAAAAAAGTACCTTTTTCCAAAAAAAGTACCTTTTCCCGAAAAAAGTACCTTTTTCCAAAAAAAGTACCTTTTTCCAAAAAAAAGTACGTTTTTCCAAAAAAGTACCTTTTTTAAAAAAAGTACCTTTTTCCAAAAAATGTACCTTTTTCTAAAAAAATGTACCTTTCCCAAAAAAAATACCTTTTCCCAAAAACATAAATTTTTCCAAAAAAAATACGTTTTTCAAAAAAAGTACCTTTTGCAAAAAAAAGTACCTTTTCCCAAAAAAAGTACCTTTTTCTAAAAAAATTTTACTTTTCCCAAAAAACATACATTTTTTTAAAAAAATACCTTTTTCAAAAAAAGTACCTTTTCCAAAAAAAAGTACATTTTCCCAAAAAAAAGTACCTTTTTCTAAAAAAATTTTCCTTTTCCAAAAGAAGTACCTTTTCCAAAAAAAGTACCTTTTTCCAAAAAACATACATTTTTCCAACAAAAAACACCTTTTTAAAAAAAAATACCCTTTCCAAAAAAGTACAAATAAAGTACTTTGTAAAAACAAAGTATCTTTTTCCAAAAAATTTCGTTTTTCCAAAAAGTACCATTTAAAATAATATATAATTTCAAAAAAACTACTTTTTTTCCTCCCCCACGGATATCTCCACTAAAACAAGGTTTCTTGATATTCGGCATAGACGTGCGCTAAGATGGGATTTTTGGAAATTCCTACCGGAACGGGCAAAAAGGGGAAATGTCTCCCCATAAACAGTCTCACAAATTGGAAAAGTGCCTGCCCAAACCACTGGAGGTAAGAAGTTGAAATTTGGTATAAAGGTTCCTCCACTTTAGTAGACATCGACTAAGTTTGTATTTTTGGAATTCCCTACAGGATATCCCAAAAGGAAACTCGGTATGTGAGTTCCTCCTTCTGTGTAGGCGTCCGCTTAGACGGAATTTTTGAAATTCCTATCGGGAGGGGAAATAAGGTAAAAGTCTCCTCCTGCCGGCTTGCCCAATCCCTTTTGGCCAACCTAAAATTTTAAATATGTATTCCTTGGAGTAGGACTAACTCACCGGCAACGTAATTTTTCTATTTTGGAACAGGAACATAGTAAAAATGGTGGTTGAAAGGGAAAAATGTCCCCACTAACGGCCTGCCCAAACCGCTTAGGCAATGCAGTTGAAATTTGGTATGAATGTTCCTAATCCATCGCAGATAGCCGCGAAGATGGAATTTTTTGAGGGGCAAAAAGAAGAAAAGCCTCACCTTGGGGGCCTGTAAAAACCCTCCGGCTAGAAACCTGAAACTTAAAATGTGGGTCCCTGGAGTAAGGGCTAACTTATTAGAAAGATATTTTTTTGAATTTTGGACAGGGTCGTTATAAAATGGGGGCTCAAAAAGGGAAAGTTGCCCCTTAACGACCTGTCCAAACTGCTGGAACTAGGAAGCTGAAATTCGGTACTTAGGTTTCTCTTCCAGCCTAATTCCAACCGGGAGGAACAAAAAGAGAAAAAGTGTCCCCCTTGACAGCCTGCTCAAACTGCTGGAACTAGGAAGCTGAAATTCCCTGTCGATGGATTTTCGGAAATTCCTACCGAGAGGGGCACA
Organism: Leucophora obtusa; assembly: GCA_949987735.1. Taxonomy (NCBI): domain Eukaryota; kingdom Metazoa; phylum Arthropoda; class Insecta; order Diptera; family Anthomyiidae; genus Leucophora; species Leucophora obtusa. Next base: position 169,970,554 of record OX465296.1, on the reverse strand, counting down.
AATAGTAAAAGTTGGCTAGAAACCTGAAATGTAAAACATATGTTACTTGGAGTATGGGCTCACTTAACGGGAAGGTGCTTTTAATGGGATTAATGAAGCGAAAAGTGCCGCTTAAAGGCCTGCCCAAACCGCTGGAGGTAGGAAGTTGAAATTTGGTATTAAAGTTCCTCCTCTATTGTAGACATCTACTAAGCTGAGATTTTTGGAAATTTCTACAGGTAGGGTCAAAAACAGGAAAAGTCTCCCCCTTAACGGCCTGGCCAAACTGCTGGAACAAGGGATCTTAAATTGGGTTCCTTCTCCAACGTTGACGTCCCCTAAGATGGTATTTTTGGAAATTCATACCGGGAGGGGTAAAAATGGAAAAAACTTCCCCCTTGACGGCCTGGCCAAACTGCTGGATATAGAGACCTAAAATTATGTATGTAGTAGGTTCCTCCTTCAACGCAGACGTCCTCTAAGACGGAATTTTTGGAAATTCCTACCGGGAGGGGTAAAAACGAAATAATTCTCCCCCTTGATGGCCTAACCGAACCCGTCGGCTAGAAACCTGTAATATATAATATGTTTTCCTTGGAGTATGGGCTAACTTATCGACAAGGCATTTCTAGGACTTTGGACAGGAACGTGGTAAAAATGGTGGTTCAAAAGGGGAAAATTGCACCCCCCTCCCCCTTAACGTCTGCGTCTTTAGCTAGAAACCTAAAACTTAAAGAACAAGTGTATATCAAACACTAAAATTAAGAAACTAAATAGGAAACGAGTGGAATTGAAACACTACACAAGTGGAATGAAATGGATATAAACGTTGAACGAGTGGAATTGAAATTATAGACAATGCAAATGGATTGGAAGAGGGAATTACCTGTTCAAACACTATCCACGGAATATGAAACTTATGTAGCATTGAAACTTACTCTCCAAAAAGTTAAACAAATTTTCTAAAAGAGAAAAAACCTTAGAAAAGGAATGGAACTTATATATTCCGATATTTAAACTTCGTGTAACGAAGCACCGGTGGAAGAAACCGACGCAGTAAATTTTCCAACTGAATTTGTGAATTTACTTGAATTGCCAGGTCTACCTTTACATAAACTGGAATTAAAAAAAAAACTTTAAGACACGCTAACAACGTAGCGGGCTTTGCCCGCTATTTTTAATATTATAAAATGCTTTCCAACTCTGCTTTACGTTATTTATTTTCATTCAAAACACAAATGAACAAAACTACTTACGGGTCTATCTACCTAAGATCGCACTTTACCAAATTATCTTGACATACACACGTATATTGCAAATTATTATGGATTCATTACTAACAATCCACTTTCATGAGAAAAAGTGATCAAATATTTATTTATTTTAAACCCATTGTTGTGCAGAATTATTTATTTGTGGTGGCTGGGTGAAGGCTTTAAATAAAAAAACTTTAAATAAAAAAACGAATTTAATAAAAATTGTGGGATGGCGCAGCCCCCCCCCCCCTTAACCTTTAAGGCACGCTAACAACGTAGCGGGCTGCGCCCGCTAGTTTAATATATTTTGTTATTATTTTTTTTAATTTGTTGACACTTAGATATGTGAACAAATTAGAGATGTGTTTTTTGGGTATATTTGTCCTGTTAAACAGTTAACAGACCAATGTTAACTCCAGAGTGTAGCAAATCTGTACTCCAGAGTCAAACAAGTTTTACTCTGGAGTGGAATAACAAGAGATAGCACAATACAAAAATGTGTTAGTATGAAAGAGAAAAAAACTAAAATTGCTACAGATTGGAGTACTCCGTCATTGTAAACGTACCTTAATGGTTACATACAACTATTGTATTTGAGAATTAAATGTTTAATATAAAATTCTAATTGTATGAAAATTTTTAAAAATTAATGAAATGACGGTATTTTATGAAAAATTAAACAAAAGTAAATACTATTGAACAATTTCATATATACTTATAAGAAAAATTTTCAATAAATTTATGAAGATCTAATTTATGAAATTCAATGAATTTTTTTAATAAAGTTACGAAATTTTATGAAAGAAAAGTTATGAAAAATTTCATAATATTAATCAAATATTATATACATAATGAAATTCTTCATTGGTTCTAGGAAAAAAATTCTATGAAATTATATCATTAACATCATGAAGGATAATTCTTTCAGTGCACAGAGAGAAAAAAAATTTTAAAATAAAAAAAATCAAAAACAAATTTTTCCTTGCAACCGCAATTGAACTCGGAACCTCCTGACTACAAGCCTTTTTTAACGAAGCGTCAGCATTTTTATAAAATCATTGCTCTACCAGTGAATGGGTTTTTGTACCAATGGTAGCATTGGCTAGGTAGCACTGGATAACCACACAGAACCAATTTTGTTCATAACTGGTATGAATTGCTTTTATTGATATTTTTTCATAATATGTATGAAAAAATTCCTACAATTTAGGAATATTTTAATTTTCGTACAAATTTAAAAAATATAAAGAATCAAGTTGCTTTGAAAATAGAAATGTAAAATAAATTTGTCACAGAAGAAATATAAAAACAAACAAATATGCAAGATAAAATAAAAATGGAAATTAATTATACGGAATATCTGCTTCTTGGATACTAAACAATATCAATCAAGAAGACGGGTTAAAAATTAAAACAGTGAAGGTAAGTTGACAATCAAAAATATAAAAGCCAAACTTAAAATCGTTATTATGTGTTTTTCAGATCGCACCTGTATTCCCGCTATCAGTGATCATACTAATATAACGGAGAATGCCCTATGTCCGTATTTATTTACTTTGTAAAAATATAAATTTTGAAGCAAAATCCCTTCTAGTCCCAAAGAGCACAAATATATTAGCTACCCAAATACTTAACTGAATGCTGCAGATACAAATGATGCACTTATTGTAACAATATTAATTTCAGTGACATGTAAATTTCGATTATTGAATGTAAATTAATGTTCTTGCTTATATTAAAGTCTTATTTTATTATGTTCAACCCCAAAATTAATTTCTTCATTCAAACCGCTAGAAAAAGCTCGTACATTAACTGAAATGCATTTCCTACATTTCAATTTATGAATTTTAAGAAGCATATTTTAAAAAGAAGTCATGTTGAGGTTCATACTATGTATGAACGAATTCATACGATTAATAAAAAAGTTTTGGGAAAAAAAAATACATGTTCAATTTATATAGTGTATGAAAAAATTCATTACATATATGAATTATTTTTTTGTGTGCACTGGTTGCAAACCTTGGCATATCACTCTTAGACCATTCCTTGCCAGTGGTATTTTTTTTATAAACCACCGAGACTTTTGTAAAACAAATACTGGAAAAACGCTTTTTGCAAACGCTGGCAAACGTCCCAAATGAGTGCTCTCCCAGTCATTTATTTTCAACACCGTGGTTACCCAGTGGCATGCCAGTGCTTGATTTTTTGTACCACTGGGGATTTCTGATTGGGTATGGTTTGAATATTATTTTAATCAGAAGAAAGAGCGTTAGAGGGTTAAGTGGTCTGCGAAATATCAATTGGCGTGGGAACTTGCAATAACTCGGCTTTCTGTTAACCGATTTAAATTTTTATTGCTTTATTACAAAGACAATTCACTCCGAATCACGATTCTGTAATGCATTTTTTTTTTGGAATTGTGATGTCGATTTATTTTACAACGGAATTTTGTTAACTGTATTTGATTTCAAAACACTTGAAATTCAAAATTGTTATCGAAAATATTTCTATTTGATCAATTGGGCTATTGAATAAACTTTATGGAGAAATTGTCATTGTAAGTGTTAAAAGGAAAAATTATTTTCAAATTGTTGGATTGTTTTATATTAACGTAACAGTTGTATTCAGTGGCCTGGATAAATATTCGTTTTGCAATAATTGTGTAATTTTAATAGAATCTGGTAAGAAAAATGTGAATTTATTGAAAAAAAATAAGAATTGGATTTCTAATGGGTCTTTTGAATATGTAGGCTGATGATCATATGGTTTTGTAAGCTGTGATTCTGTATAGATAAAGATTTGGGGTGTTGGAAGGTATTCGTGAGCCATATGCCTTTAGAACAATTTGTAGAAGATATTTTTATACGTGAATCTTATGGTAAGGAATTGTATACATCAATATTATTATCGAATCTTCATGGACAATTGGTTAACAACAATCAACTCATTTAAATTTTGATTACCAATATTTGGAACATATTGTGTGTATGAAGGGGGAAAGGGAAAGGGGAAAATTAATTTATGAAGATTAGTGTCGGTGAACATTGTGCATTTTTAAACACAATCAAGATTAGGATATTAGTGTGGATCGTAAAGATCGAGTCAAAAGAAAACTAGAAAAAAAAGTGATTTATTTCAACGGGATATTTAAATAAAACTAGAGACAAATTATTGAAAATGCAAGTGATTTAACGGTCTATTTAATTGACTTTTATAGCAAATTTCATTTTGTTTTATTGATTGGTAAAGGCGGTTTGCTATATTTATTGTAAATAGTGATGAATTCATTTTCGTTTAATAATTAAATTTTCATCTTTAATCGGTTCTAACAGTTTTCTTCGTATAATTTGATATTTAAATTGTTTAAATTTTTATTTAACTTAAATTTTATTCATTATTTATGATTACCAAGTCACCCTAACACATTTATACGAATTATTTTTTTTAGCTTTCTCATTTACTCTCATTTACTCTATATTAACAATTAATTATTTTACACATTTAATCCATATTCATTTCGAACTCATATACATACCTAATATTACCCCTTTAAACTTTTAATTTCCGCCATAATGATTTCCGCTCTCTGAGGGGAAATCAAAACAAACACTCATACAAATAAAAATATTTGGTAAAGCAGTATACGCATCAAATTCATCGTCTCCAGGCGCCAGTAGACAGTGAATAAACGTAAGTGCAAATTTTTTATATTATTTTTATTATATACATACACACACACGTTTAACATACATATTAATTTTCGAAGTTAAACTTCATAATTTCCCCTTTGTGTTAATATCAAATAAAATTTTCAATTTATTTCCCTACTTTGTTATAATAACCATGTGTTAAATTCAAATTCAAATTTTTATTTTCTTTATTTTTTTAACTAACACCACTACATATTTTTATTTCATTCATAAAACTAATTTTGTATTAGTTTTTCAAAAATATTGTACTATAATTATATTATAGAGTTGCCATCGAGTAATTCGTTGAACAACTAATGGGAAATTCCGTTTTTGGGAATTTGGATTTAAATTAATAAATATTAAGAAAATATTATACAATTTTGATTTTTTTATGAATGAAATAATATATTTTCAATTTTATTTTCCTAAATTTTCAAATCATTATAATAATTAACGAAATTGTTTAATTTGGTGACAATAATTGTTCTTAACTACAAATTTTTAAATATTTGTATTTTTTTTTTAAATTAATTTAATTTTAAATTGTTATAATTTCAATTAAATTTTATAATTTATTTTATTGATTTTTTTAATGGTTTTAATAAAATTTATAATTATTCATTTGTAAATTTAAAATGAAATTTTAAAAAACAAATTTTTTTATTTACGAAAAGTGAAGTCCTAGGCAGGTAGATTAGAGTACATTTTTGGGTTGGCTATAAAAACTATGCGCAATAGCCAACATGGTAGGGTGGGTTTAGACGCCGTTTAGTATGAATATCTATTGCTAATCAAAATTGACCATCGACAAGTTTAGTTTCTAGGAATATCTTTTATTTTTGTTTGTTTTAGTTTTATAATCTTGCTACCTAAATTAAAATTCTTTGTCTTCGATTCGAAAATATCAGCGATGGGACAAGAACACACTCCCAACGACGAGCACGGCCGGAACTAATAGGTAGCCCTGTCCCTTAGCTGGTAGCCTGACTGGTCGGGAATCGTTACAGAATTAGTTTTAAGATGTCAATGTTTTTGAGAAATTATACAAGAAGTAATTCGTTGTTAAAAATTCAGGGCCGATGCAGCACATATTTCCGACATCCGATTATCATAATTTTTTGGCGGATGGAGTTTTACACCCAAATAAACATTTTCACTCAATAGCCCGGACAATAACTCAAAATTTATTTGCCTTCATCCAAGATTGGAGAACCCTATTAAGCACACATTTTTTCTAAAAACTACAATAGGTATTAAATGAAAATTTAACCCTGAATTAAACTAAAGCCGTTATAACTTAATGGTTGTGTGAACGAATTTGTTGTATGATGTGTCATTTGAAAGGCAATGAAAATAGGTTTAAATTGATCCTGTTTATCAAGTTAATACATTTTTTGTGATATGATTATTTTAAATTTAGTCGTCCTTATGGTCCCTTTTATGCAAACTATGGACATATTGACTTGAGTGACTTAATGGCCTTAGTTAAGCCACCATTCCATAGGGTTAACATTGAAAAATAAAACAAAACTTTTTAAGATTTTTCCGGAGTTCATAGTCATTTGATTGCGCCATGCCGCTTTCCAATCATAGTAGGGTGTCGTAATTTCGCCAAGATATTAGGAACGATGCCCACTCTGATAATTTCCGATACGTTGGGTTGCCATATGATTTTAGGCTGTATTATTCCACAGTGTCGTTGTTGCAAATGAAATGAAAAGAAAATAAGAGCATACAATATAAACGGAAATAGAATCTTAAATATTGACTGAAAAAATGAGTAAAATAGCAACGGAAACGGAATATTGATATACTTGTTATTTTACTTGACGTCTATACCACACAACACATAGAAAGTCAAGTCCTTTTAATATTACATTTCTTCTGCTTGCTACATTCAGACTTATTGCTGTTGTTTGACATTAGATAGAATGTAATGGTGGGAAAGTGTTATTATGTTATATTAGCTGTATTTTGTCTTATGCCTATCAACGTTAAGTAATTAAAGCAAATCTACTTTAAACCCATTGTAGTACAAACATTTTTTAAAAACGTTATGTTTATAATTGTTTCGTTATAATCGAACGTACGTCAGCAAAAGTTTTTAGGAAGTAACGCGAATAAGTTATGTTAGATGTGAAAATGTATAAACGTTGAGTTGTCAACGTTGATAATTATTCGTGTTGAAAGTTAACGTGCATACGAAAAGTTTAACGTTTTGCAGTTAATTTCTTACAAAAATGCTTGCATTTTAACGATTTTTTATAATTTATTAAAAAAAATTTAAATAATCGACAAGCTTGTTTTAGTTTACAGACGATAGTGTTAATTCCTAAATACTTCATAAAGTTAAAGCACCCTTCTAAAACAAACTGTTCGTACAAAATTTGTTCTACAAATCTACCACAACTTTGTAAGGCGATTATGAACAAAGAGGTATGTTTTTATTTTCAACTTAAAAGTATGAGTTTTTATTAAAGTTTATTGAAAAAATTTCAGAAATTATTCAGAGACAGTTAAAAACTACTTAACCCATTTTTCGCCGCTACCAGTTCCCGTCGACAGATTTTGATAAAAATTTATATCAAAGCTATTCTGAGCCTAATTAGGAAAATTCTAAATTTTGAAGTTCCAATTTTCTGAAAAACTAGTGGAGATTGTAATCACCACTGGCGGATATTTTTGAAGTGTCAATAAAAAGCATTTTTATACTGAGTATATCACAAAAGCAACAGGACCCGTAAAAATTGATACAAAAACTAAATTAAATAAAAAACATGTCATTAGCAAGTTCTGAATAGTAAAAGTGCTGGTGATTATATAATCACTAGTCGACGAAACATGGGTTAAGTAAAAGCTAAGTAAAAGCAATGAGTATAATACTTACCCTAAATACAGAAAACATGAAAATTTAGTCAATTTCATGCTAAAACTCATTATTATTAATGATTTACGTAATCATTATTTAGATCTACCTCTTTTTTAACATAAACACTAGAACGTACCACCTTACAGGCAGAAAAAAAAGTGCGCCGTACACCCTCCAATATGAAGTATTTTTGCAAGGAGGTTTCAAAAAAAAATTTTTTTTTTGCCGAACGTAGGGGACGCCATTTTACATTTTTCGTTATATCTTTGGCATTTACAGTCGGAGCTTAAAGTATGATACATCGATATTTTTCTCTCGAGGAGACCAGTGTTTTGTTTTAAGGGCCATTGACTTCAAGTATCCCGTTTTAGTAGTTACCCACCAGATCTCAGTTGCTACAACCCTAATGTTCCCCCTAATGTCAGAAAATTAAAGCCCGCAAAAAATCATTAAACTTTTGCTAAGGAAGTTTTTCGATAAACCCAGTAGAATTTTTTTTTATATATTGGTTGCCGAACATAGGGGTCGCCTTTATAAATTTTTTTTCATTGAATTTTTCCTTTATAGTAAAACACTGGTCTCTTCGAGGCAAAAAATGCCGAAGCTATAACGAAAAATTGAAAAAGGCGATCCCTACGTTTTATTGGTATTGGTACGGTCTAATAAACACTAATGATTTTAACATTGAGTTGTCAAAGGAGAGGAGTACTCCCACTTCAACATTTTTCAGTACTTTTTGAACAAGTTATAAGGATGTTCTTTTTCACCAATTTAAAATTAAAAAAAAAAATTCTTCACAAAAAAAAATTATATTTTTTTTATTTTGTGAAAGTTTTTTTTATTGGCGGCACCGGGTATCGAACTTGCGATCTCGCGATTGCTAGTCTAGCGCTCTACCACTGAGCTATTCTTTGATATGAAAGTTTACTGGCATAAAAATATCACTTTATTAATGCGAGATATTGTTCCTTATTCTCTACAATAAAAGTACTTATTAAACAAGTGTAAAAGGTGCACTCCAATTCAATATTGTTTTCAATACTATCTTCACAGATGCATAAAAAGCAATTTCTGACCATTTTTTATATATATATATTTTTAAAAATTTTAAAATTAAAATATATTGAATTTAAACAAATTAATTATAAATGTTGGGTTTTAATTTTTATTCAAAAAAATAAAAATTGTTTTTTCGACCTTTTCACCAATCAATTAGAAGTTTATTAATTCAGTTCAAGGCCAATTTCCTTATTATGAATTAACATAATAAGAACTTTTTTCAAAAACTGCTATTTTTCTTCATCAGGATATTCTCCTAACAATTCTCCAATTATAAATATTTAAAAACAAATTAATAGAATAAAAAAAAATTAAAAAATATTGGTCCCGCCTGTATGATACCACAATCACTTTTTACGATCACTTTTAGAGCAATTACTATTTCGAAGCAATACTTAAGTGATTTTTTGTATGTTATTCAGAAGTAATTCTAAAAAAGCTGTAAAAATATACTAACGAATACTTTGGAAGCAATGAAAGAAGTGATTTTTTGAAGTTGTTCAGAATAACTTCTAAAAAAGCATTAAAAATATACTTACAAATACTTGTGAAGCAGTGAAAGAAGTAGTTTGTAAAGCATTACTTCCAATTTTTTTTGCTGGGTTGTTGTAGTCAGTCATAAAATTTCATTTTATTTAATGCGTTTTATGAATGTTAAAATAACTTTCATATTTCATTATTTCCGTTTTTTTTGAGTATCCATTAGGGTATTCAATTAATCGACATTTTAATTTAATCGATTAATCGTTCAAATAATTATTCGAGTTTTTTTTCTTAACCAATTAATCGAATAAAATTTTCAAATTAATCGATTAATCGAAAAAATATTATGTAAAATAATATACATACATTTGTTGTATTTTTAATAACTTTATTTAAAAAGAAGAACAAAAAGAGTTTCGGAAACTCTTCTACAATTCATAAAAATAGAAAATGCTATAATTGAGATCATACTTTATAAAAATTTTTATTACTTCTGTCCTCTCTGTAATCTATTAAAATTTTATTCAAATCGGAGAGAACCACAACTTTCTTTAAATTTAGCATTTTATAAAAATTAGGCCGACGTTCATATATAATACACTAAATATTCCCCCATTCATAGCGCTCTATAATATCTTCAATGAGAAGAAGAATAGAACAACTCGTAGATTAATTTGTATCTATTTCGTATGCATTCAACTCATAAAACACATAAATGTAGAGAGACATTCTGTTGAGAATTGATTTTTCCTCCATGTTTACGTCCCTCCATCCCTTCATTTGATTTTAGCAACTATGTATTTCTCAGGAAATTTAAAAAAACCTTGTAATTAATTTAGAGTTGATTTCTAGGAAGAAGAAGAAAACATTTTTATTGAAAAATTTAACAGACACAAGGGAATCACCAGACTGCCGCAGTTTCGTCTCACCCAAAGACTCGTCAGTGGTTAGTTTATGTGTCAACTGATCAAAGTAATTTTTAATTGTTAATTTGTCTCTATATGAAAAACTTTGTATTTAATTTTGACAAATTTGTTTCTAGCAGAGTTAGCTGAATTGGGCTCTGAAAAGCTCATATATATAAAAGGTTATTTAGTTCTCATTAAACATTATTTAGAACTCATAAATACTAATTTTAACTATAATCTTGTTAACAATTTATTTGTAAATTTCTTTGTCGTACTTTTCAAATAAAAAACCCCTGGATATGTTTATTTGTCTTTTAATTTGCCATTTACGAATTCGAATCCTATGGCTTGGGATAATGTCCTTTGCTAAAGGATATTATGAATGCAGAGTGCTCACTACTGTTGATTTTTTTGTTTTTACTTTGATATTTAAGATGTTTTTTACAATTTGTTAATTAAGTTTTAATAAAATTCCATATTTACTTTAATAAAAAATATATATTTTTGAAACGTTTTATTAATTTTTTACCAATTTCAATTAATCGATTAATCGTATTAAATTATTCGAATTATTCGTTATTCGAAATATGGCCATTTTAAATTATTCGAACAATTTTTGAGCAAAATTCAGGGTATTCAGTCGATTAATCGTTATTCGATTAATCGACTGAATACCCTAGTAGCCATACTTAATGGTTGGTAGATTAACTGCTTATTTTAGACTGGCTGCATTTAAATGGATTTATGGCTGAAACAGTTTATGGATCACAAAAGCAAACATATTTTTAAAATAGTGAAAAAAACTTTCTTTTATTTAAGTCCAGGTATACAAGTTTTTGGGGGCCTCAGCCCCCATAACCGATAATAGATTTTTTTTTTAATTTAAAGGTTGATACATACTTTTGTATTCTTTTGAGGGGTGCAGGAATAACAACTGTTTTTAGATCACGAATTTCATTGCGGATGTAAGATTGATTGATTGCATTCTGCAAACCAGTAATAACCCTACGGGGAAAGGGACTGGTCCAAAGTGACACGCAGTATTGGTCCCAAGGGGGCAGGTACCGGTCCTTGATCGATCTTTTTGTTTGAAAGAGACACGTCACTTTAACATGGCGTTGTCATTGGAAATGACAAATTGACACAGTTTAGACACCTCGTGACACGTAAGGTGGTGTGTCTAAAAATAGCTTTTTAAATAAACTAATATAAAATTAAGAATTAAAAAAAATTTACTTGGCGTCAAAGTAGGGCTCGATAATACAACCTCCTGCTTGTAAGGCAAACGCTCTGCCGTTTGATCTAATGTTGCTTGTGCATGATGCCTCGCTGATGGTAAAGTTATATATTTTTCGTTTCTGTTCAAATAAAAAAGAAAAAGAAAAAAGAAACACTTCAAGCAAATAATAGAAAAAATGGAAAAGAAAAAAATAGAAAAGAAAACAACATTAACACACACACACATATAGTGGAAGTGCCTTCAGTATGACCCCGATTGACCAGTCACGGGATAGGTCCTTTAATGGCAGTTGACTCGGTTTTTGCTGTGGCCATAATTACATTAAAAAATCAATTAAAAATTAGAAAATTAACTCAGAAACTCTGATAATATAAATAAAAATTTGAAAAATTCCCCTTAAGTTAAGGAAGTTAAATAAAATACCAATTGTTAAAATTAAAGCAGTTTTAACATTAAAAAAAACGTTGAAAATACAAAACTTAAAATTTCTTAGCAAAAAATTATAGAAATTTAAAATATGAGCCTATGATGGCTTTGTAGCGAAAGCCGAAAAAACGTATTCTGTCTTGCTGGTCTTATCGAATTCTTTCAAAAAATTTTTATTCTTTGTAATCTACTTGTAAAAATTGTATCATCTTTCTTTAATTTGAAAATAATTTAAACAGAAAGTGATATTAATTTATGATCTAGAGTCAAACTAAAGAACATTCATTTATAAAAAAATATTTTTAAAAATATGCCGCGAATTTTGTTTTTTATTTCGGTATCGGGGAAGTTTTTTAAAAGCAACAGTGAAAATAACGGATGAGAAAATACTTAGAAAATTAACTCATTCTCTTTTGTTCATATTTGTTCTAATTTATTGATATGCCTTCGGTTGACCGGGCACGGGATAGGTCCTCAGAGGGCAATTGACTCCATATTACCCGTAGGGAAATAATTCTTAGAGGTGAATTATTATCATCAAAAATTAAACAAATTCGCTCAAAGCTCACCTGCTGGCTAAAGCTAACTTCAAAATTTTTAAAAATCATCTAAGGAAAACTTTCTCGCATTAGTTTATTTTTTTTTTTGGAACTAAAATAACAAATGAATTTTTCTGTTGCGAGAACCGAATTATTTTTGACACAACTGAAATTCGGCTACCACAACCGAACAATTCGATTGGTTACAAATGCGGTTTCAGCACCGTATTTGTTTTCTAGGTGATCCTATTAAAAATATTTGTAGTTAAATTTCCCAGTGGAAGTGCCATTTTGCAGAAACTTATGGGATGACCCTCGTATAACCTCTTATATATGAATGTGGAGGGTATAATAACAGATATAAAAACACAAGAAAGAAAATCAAAATAGAAAAACTCAAACATTTTTAAAGAAATTAGCAAAATGTACACAGATTAACTAATTCAGTTTAATTTTTAATGTTTTCTTTTTTTGTATTTTTGCTATTTATATATTTGATATTTTTAAACAAATTTTAAGCATACTTACTTTGTATGAAAGTCATCAATATTTTTATCACAGTAGATTACTTGGGAAGTATTAAGAGACATGTTAGGAGAAACTTTTTACTTTGGACCAAAAAAGAAAAAAAAATTGTTTTTTTGTTTTGCCACATCAAACTGTAATGAAAACAATAGAAAACAAACCAATCAATAAAGTTAAGTAAAATATCTTCTTTAAGAAATAAAGCCGTATTAAATTGTCAAAAGTGAAAACTTTTTCATAATTTTAAATAAATAAGTGTAAAGTTAATATTGTTGTCAGTTGTCAGTTATTAATTTTTAATTGATTTCCTGTTGTTGTTATATTCCTAAAGGAATTTTGTTTTTTCACAACGGTTTTGAGAAATAAAATATGTATTTAGGTTTATCAATGGAATAATATTGTAACAGAAATTTAAAAGAATAAATTACACAGTGGGGAGAAATCATAATATTTTAGAAATAATTCGGAAATTTTATACGGGCTGTTTGGAGTGCTATAAAATTTTAGTTAAGTTAAGTTTTGATGGCCGATCCAATAAATCCCCCTGCAAACTGTTCCATAAGACTCCAAAATAGGGTGTTGTGGTTGTTAGCGCGTTGAACTGTTACACACAAGGTCAAATTATAAAAATAATAGCCGTTGTTTCTAATCACTTGGATTTAATAAATCCAAAAAGTATTTCTAAAAGTGCTCAACAGATGGGGTTAGATTTTTCCTATTTTAAAAAAATTTTCTGTCCGACACTTCTTTCACCCTAATTTTTAATACCGAATTCGATGATGAAGGATTCTACTTTAACTTTTAATTTATAATTATATTTTACATAAAACAGCTATAAACAGTCTGCCTTTTCAGTTTTATCACTACAATTTATATTTTTACACAATTGAAAAATTCCATTTCAATATTTAATATTCACTAATTGGATTTAATTAAATTACTTACTGTAGAGTGAAAAATTGCCATTTCTATTTGAGCTATTTCTCCATGTTCAAGATGAAAAATATGTATTTGGTGAGGTGTAGTTTTTTTTTCTAAACATATTTCATAAAAAAAAAATTAAGAAAAACCTTTTATTTGTTAGTTTTTCAATTTTTTTGTTTCTCTTTTAATTTTCATTCGTATTTTTTTCTGACATTAAATTAATAGGCTGTTTCATATATTTGTGCTTTTATTGTGGATTTATTAAATCCAGCTATTTTTTGGATTTAATAAATCCATTTTTTGTATGAAAAATTCTAAATCCAGGTGATTAAAAAACACGCTAAATATGTTTGAGTTTTCTAACCCATAAACATACCGCAGCGGCCTTATTCGGTATTCATATAGCACTTTAACCACAACGAATTTAGCCCGGATTTCAGACATTTAAAAAACCAATCATTTCTGAAAAATATTGTATATGGGTGAATTCAAAAAATGTGATAAATTTTTGGGCCAAATTTGTGAGAAGCAAAAAGTGTTAATATTTCGGTTTTTTCTTAATGGAATCAGTAAGTTTAGTCATTATAAACCTAATTGTAAAAAATCACTTCTACAAGTTGTCGCAATAACTTTTTCTGCACAATTTTAATTTTTTTTGTGGTAACGGAGTTTACATTTCTGCAAGCAAAAGATATAACAAAAAAAATTGCGTACGAATTTTCTTCAGTTTATTAGTTTTTCGTATTTGGGTTTTCAATTTGCTTTCCAATGATATATAATTTGTGTTTATCAAATCGGCGGTTTCGCGAATAAAAATACAATTCATTCCGCCAAAAAAAATTTTTTATTTTTTTTTTAATTTTGTATTTTTGGTCCTTCTAAATGGTTTTCAAAAATATAAAATTTTTTAAAATCCAAACAGCGGTTGCGCAGTTACAAAATAATATATTAAAAAGATAACATTTCGCGATCAAAAAATTCTTAAATTGTGTGAAACAAATTTAATTTGTCAAACTAATGTCAGTAATGACACGAAATATCGATTCAAAACCAATGAAATGCAAAATCAATCGTTTTTCGCTCCAGCAGCTTAGGGTAAAAAACTGATAAATTTTTTTGATTTGACGCAAAATTATTAGTTGAATCGTCTTTTGACACATAAATATTAATTGAATCACCGCTGTTTATGGTTATTCTAAAAAATTTTAAACATTTATCTGCATTTATTTGAATGAAATCTGATGCAAACAATTGTGGTTACGGAGTTTACAGTTACGGAGTTTACATTTGGTTACTCTTTTCGTTTTCTTTCAGAAACGCTTTGCCAGAATTTTTTTTCCGAAACAAAATCGCATGATGCCTACAAGGTGAATTCAAATATGACATTGTTTTTCTTACTCGCTAAATAGTTTGGTGTAAAAATTAGGAACGGAGTTTACATTTTTTCAAATCTTATTAAAGACATCCTTTTTCATCTCGAGAATGTTACATGCTGCAGAAAAGCTTCAAATCTGTTATACTGGATGATTACTTATAGTCCAACGATCATTTGAGTATAAATAACATTATACTTTTCGGAATATAAATAATAGATAACTCCAAAATTCTGGTATATGCATATGCATTTTTATCAAAAATTTTTACGAAAAATCGTTACAGAGTTGAAGTCGTGATAGCTAAGATATGCGAAAAAGTTAGTAGAATGTATTAATTTTTGTTAAAAACGGCACTTTTCCTCTTCATAAAAATTCTTACAGTTAGCGTTTAGCCTTATTGGTTATTAAAATATAAGCTACTAGCGGGCGCAGCCCGCTACGTTGTTAGCGTGCCTTAAAGGTCAAGGGGGGGGGGGGGCTGCGCCCCCCAAATTTTTATTAAATTCGTTTTTTTATTTAAAGTTTTTTTATTTAAAGCCTTCACCCAGCCACCACAAATAAATAATTCTGCACAACAATGGGTTTAAAATAAATAAATATTTGATCACTTTTTCTCATGAAAGTGGATTGTTAGTAATGAATCCATAATAAATTGCAATATACGTAGGTAGATAGACCCGTAAGTAGTTTTGTTCATTTGTGTTTTGAATGAAAATAAATAACATAAAGCAGGGTTGGAAAGCATTTTATAATATTAAAAATAGCGGGTCTTAAAGTTTTTTTTTTTAATTCCAGTTTATGTAAAGGTAGACCTGGCAATTCAAGTAAATTCACAAATTCAGTTGGAAAATTTACTGCGTCGGTTTCTTCCACCGGTGCTTCGTTACATGAAGTTTAAATATCGGAATATATAAGTTCCATTCCTGTTCTAAGGTTTTTTCTCTTTTAGAAAATTTGTTTAACTTTTTGGAGAGTAAGTTTCAATGCTACATAAGTTTCATATTCCGTGGATAGTGTTTGAACAGGTAATTCCCTCTTCCAATCCATTTGCACTCTCTATAATTTCAATTCTACTCGTTCAACGTTTATATCCATTTCATTCCACTTGTGTAGTGTTTCATTCCACTCGTTTCCTATTTAGTTTCTTAATTTTAGTGTTTCATATACACTTGTTCTTTAAGTTTTAGGTTTCTAGCTAAAGACGCAGACGTTAAGCGGGGGGGGGGGGTAATTTTCCCCTTTTGAACCACGATTTTTACCACGTTCCTGTCCAAAGTCCTAGAAATGCCTTGTCGATAAGTTAGCCCATACTCCAAGGAAAACATATTATATATTACAGGTTTCTAGCAGAAGGGTTCGGTTAGGCCATCAAGGGGGAGAATTATTCCGTTTTTACCCCTCCCGGTAGGAATTTCCAAAAATTCCGTATTAGAGGACGTCTGCGTTGGAGGAGGAACCTACTACATACATAATTTTAGGTCTCTATATCCAGCAGTTTGGCCAGGCCGTCAAGGGGGAAGTTTTTTCCCTTTTTACCCCTCCCGGTATGAATTTCCAAAAATACCATCTTAGGGGACGTCAACGTTGGAGAAGGAACCCAAATACCGAATTTAAGATCCCTTGTTCCAGCAGTTTGGCCAGGCCGTTAAGGGGGAGACTTTTCCTGTTTTTGACCCTACCTGTAGAAATTTCCAAAAATCTCATCTTAGCGGATGTCTACAATAGAGGGGGAACTTTAATACCAAATTTCAACTTCCTACCTCCAGCGGTTTGGGCAGGCCTTTAAGCGGCACTTTTCGCTTCATTAATCCCCATTTTTGCAATGTCCCTGTCCAAAAAGCACCTTCCCAGTAAGTGAGCCCATACTGCAAGTAACATATGTTTTACATTTCAGGTTTCTAGCCAACTTTTACTATTTGTGCCCCTCTCGGTAGGAATTTCCGAAAATCCATCGACAGGGAATTTCAGCTTCCTAGTTCCAGCAGTTTGAGCAGGCTGTCAAGGGGGACACTTTTTCTTTTTTTGTCCCTCCCGGTTGGAATTAGGCTGGAAGAGGAACCTAAGTACCGAATTTCAGCTTCCTAGTTGCAGCAGTTTGGACAGGTCGTTAAGGGGCAACTTTCCCTTTTTGAGCCCCCATTTTATAACGACCCTGTCCAAAATTCAAAAAAGTATCTTTCTAATAAGTTAGCCCTTACTCCAGGGACCCACATTTTAATCTTCAGGTTTCTAGCCGAAGGGGTTTTTACCGGCCCCCAAGGTGAGGCTTTTCTTCTTTTTGCCCCTCCCTTTAGGAATTTACAAAAATTCCATCTTCGCGGCTATCTGCGATGGATGAGGAACATTCATACCAAATTTCAACTGCATTGCCTAAGCGGTTTGGGCAGGCCGTAATTGGGGACATTTTTCCCTTTCAACCACCATTTTTACTATGTTGCTGTTCCAAAATAGAAAAATTACGTTGCCGGTGAGTTAGTCCTACTCCAAGGAATACATATTTAAAATTTTAGGTTGGCGAAAAGGGATTGGGCAAGCCGTCAGGAGGAGACTTTTACCTTATTTCCCCTCCCGATAGGAATTTCAAAAATTCCGTCTAAGCGGACGACTACACAGAAGGAGGAACTCACATACCGAGTTTCCTTTTGGGATATCCTGTAGGGAATTCTAAAAATACAAACTTAGTCGATGTCTACTACAGTGGAGGAACCTTTATACCAAATTTCAACTTCTTACCTCCAGTGGTTTGGGCAGGCACTTTTCCAATTTGTGAGACTGTTTATGTGGAGACTTTTCCCCTTTTTGCCCGTTCCGGTAGGAATTTCCAAAAATCCCGTCTTAGCGCACGTCTATGCCGAATATCAAGAAACCTTGTTTTAGTGGAGATATCCGTGGGGGAGGGAAAAAAGTAGTTTTTTTGAAATTATATATTATTTTAAATGGTACTTTTTGGAAAAACGAAATTTTTTGGAAAAAGATACTTTGTTTTTACAAAGTACTTTATTTGTACTTTTTTTGGAAAAGGTATTTTTTTTTAATAAGGTGTTTTTTTTGGAAAAATGTATGTGTTTTGGAAAAAGGTCCTTTTTTTGGAAAAGGTACTTCTTTTGGAAAAGGAACATTTTTTTAGAAAATTCGGGAAAAGGTACTTTTTTGGAAAAGGTTCTTCTTTTGGAAAAGGAACATTTTTTAGAAAAAGGTACTTTTTTTTGGGAAAAGGTACTTTTTTTGGAAAAGGTACTTTTTTGGAAAAAGGTACTTTTTTGGAAAAAGGTAATTTTTTTGAAAAAGGTATTTTTTTGAAAAAATGTATGTTTTTTGGGAAAAGGAAAATTTTTTTAGAAAAAGGTACTTTTTTTGGGAAAAGGTACTTTTTTTTGGAAATGGTACTTTTTTTTGAAAAAGGTGCTTTTTTTAGAAAAAGGTACTTTTTTTAGAAAAAGGTACTTTTTTTGGAAAAAGGTACTTTTTTTGGAAAAACGTACTTTTTTTGAAAAAAGGTACTTTTTTTGGGAAAAGGTACTTTTTTTGGAAAAGGGTATTTTTTTTTTGGAAAAAGGTACTTTTTTGGAAAAGGTACTTTTTTTAGAAAAAGGTACTTTTTTTAGAAAAAGGTACTTTTTTTGGGAAAAGGTACTCTTTTTTGGAAAAGGTACTTTTTTTGAATAAGTTATTTTTTGGAAAAATGTATGTTTTTTGGGAAAAGGTACTTTTTTTTTTTGGAAAAGGTACATTTTTTTAGAAAAAGGTACATTTTTTGGAAAAAGGTACTTTTTTTAAAAAAGGTACTTTTTTTTGGAAAAAGGTACTTTTTTTGGAAAAAGGAATTTTTTTTGGAAAAAGGTCCTTTTTTTGGAAAAAGGTACTTTTTTCGGAAAAAGGTACTTTTTTTGGAAAAAGGTACTTTTTTGGAAAAAGGTACTTTTTTCGGGAAAAGGTACTTTTTTTTGGAAAAAGGTACTATTTTTGGAAAAAGGTACTTCTTTTGAAAAAAAGTACTTTTTTTGGAAAAAGGTACTTTTTTTGGAAAAAGGTACTTTTTTTGGAAAAAGGTACTTTTTTTGGAAAAAGGTACTTTTTTTTTGGAAAAGGGTACTTTTTTTGGAAAAAGGTACTTTTTTTGGAAAAAGGTACTTTTTTTGGAAAAAGGTACTTTTTTTGGAAAAAGGTACTTTTTTTGGAAAAAGGTACTTTTTTTGGAAAAAGGTACTTTTTTTGGAAAAAGGTACTTTTTTTGGAAAAAGGTACTTTTTTTGGAAAAAGGTACTTTTTTTGGAAAAAGGTACTTTTTTTGAAAAAAGGTACTTTTTTTGGAAAAAGGTACTTTTTTTGGAAAAAGGTACTTTTTTTGGGAAAAGGTACTTTTTTTGGGAAAAGGTACTTTTTTGGAAAAAGGTACTTTTTTTGTCCCCTTTTTGCCCCTCCCGATAAGAATTTCCAAAAATGCCGTCTCAACGGACGTCTACACCGGTCGAGGAACCTACATACCAAATTTCAACATCATAGCTCCAGCAGTTTGAGCAGGCCGTCAAGGGGGAGACTTTTTCCCCGTTTTGCCCGTCCCTGTAAAAATTTCCAAAACTCCCGTCTTGGTGGATGTCTACGATAGTGGAGGAACCTTTATACCAAATTTCAACTTCTTACCTCCAGCGGTTTGGGCAGGCCGTCAAGGGGGGCCTTTTTCCCCTTTTTAACCCCCATTTTTACAACGTCCCTGTCCAAAATTCTAGAAAGTACTTTCCAGAAAAGTTAGCCCCTACTCCAAGGAACACATATCTTAAATTTCAGCTTTCTAGCCAAAGGGGTTTTGGCAGGCCGTCAAGGGGGACACTTTCCCCCTTTTTGCCCGTTCCGGTAGGAATTTCCAAAAATCCCGTCTTAGTGGACGTCTACCCCGAAAGAGGAACCTACATAACAAATTTCAACTTCCTAGCTTCAGCGGTTTGGGCTGGGCGATGTTGAGTCAGTCAGTCAGTCAGTCACGTTATTCTTTTATATATACAGATTAAAGTTAAAAAAACCTTATGAGTTACTTGTTACGGAGTTTACATTTGGCCTATAAAATTGGTCACAAATTTTATGTATTAACCAAAAATTGGTCAGATTGTTATAAATTTTATAAAACAGATGACAATGCGCTGAAATCGAAATATGTAACTCAAATGTAATCCATGCATTAGAAATTAGGTGGTTACACGGTTTTTATCACATTTTTTGATATCACCCATATGTTGGCCACAAATTGTTTTACTAAATAAGGAAAATTTCAATGCATAATCTATTTTAGTCTTATAATTGAATGTCACATTAAACATTCCTTCAAAAATTTCGCGTTTTTATTTTTGTAAACGGATACTTTAAATTAGAATTGTTATACGAAAGAAATGTTCCCCAGTTACTACACGCAGAAAAAAAACAGGGGGAACTTTATCTAAGTGCTATGTAGTTATACAACTACATAAGTTCTAAGTAAATTTTACAATTTTCTAGCAAAATGTATGTATTTTTTCGGATATTTTCCGCTACACATGTATATATTTTGCAAGGATTGTATATACTTTACAAAACAATGTGCATATTTTACAAAAACTTTGTAAAACTAACTTGAAAATTATGTAGTTGTATAATTACAAAGCTCTTAGGTAATATTCCCCCTGTTTTTTTCTGTGTGTAACTATCTTCTACCCAGACACTTTTTAATTCCTGAAATTTTTTTAAATAAAATTTCAACTTCAACAAGTTTTTTCCTTGAATGCAAAAATAGAAATAAAACGAGTAAAAAGGTTAAAGTCGGGCATACCGACTATACAATACTCTACACCAGTCTGGTTAAAAGCCAACTAATGTTTGGATCCGAAATTCGAATGGGTTAAAATGGGACTTGTGTCAAAATTTTCTATAATGTGAGTCAGCGAACCAAATTTCATTAAAATATCTTAATATTTGCGACCTGCAGTTTGTAACCAAGCCAATTTTGGGGGGACCCTTATATGGGCACTAGGTATAAACATGGACCCGTGTTAACCAAAATCAATAGGCTTCTTCCTTGGGCCGACATAGGTCGGTGTACCAAATTTCATCAAAATATCTTAATATTTGCGACCTGCAGCGTAAAACAATATAATTTTGAGGGGACCCTTATATGGGTACTAGGTCTAAACATGAACCGATTTTAACCAAAATCAATAGGCGTCGTCCTTGGGCCGACATAAGTCGGTGTAGCAAGTTTCATCAAAATATCTTAATATTTGCAACCTGTAGAGTGCGCACAAGAATGCATGGACAGACAGACGGACGGACGGACAAACGGACATCGTTAAATCGAAATAAAAAAAAATTCTGAGCAGATCGGTATACTATAAGGTGGGTCTAGAATCAATATTTTTTGGTGTTACAAACATCAGCACAAACTTGTAATACCCTGACCACGTAGTGGTGTAGGGTATAAAAACAAGTAAATAACAAAAGACAAGAATTGGACAGATACCTTTAGCTCTCACTAAAAGCATCCAATAACAAATATGTGTATGTGACGTCACTGTGATGTTATTAACTAAAATAACACACAGTAGGTACGTTAACATATAGAGCAAAGAAAGACAAAAATTACAAAATAATAATAAGAAAAACAAAACAAATAGGGATTACGAAATTAATAAATGACAGTGACGACACTAACAATAGTGATGGTACAGTGACGATGCGATCTGATCCAACAAAATGAAACAACAAATATTAGAGAGAGTAAAAAATATAATTTATAAACAAAGTTTTTTCGAAAGGAAAATCGCTAAAAATTATTAAAAATCGTTACAAACACGGAAAAAACGCTAGAAACAGAGAAAAACTTAGAAAATTTACAATATACTCAACAATCAATTACTGATCCCCTGTTTTTCTAAAGCGAAAGGAAATATTCTTCCCGTGGAATTTATTTTATTTTTGTTACAATAACAAAATACACACATTCCTCTGGCGGAATTATTCCGCTCGCTTTATAAAAACAAGTGGGTAAATGTAATTTTAAGTTGAATTTACATCTGCACCCAAATCCCGAGATTTCGACTAAAATTTAGACTTCAATCAAAATCTCATGTGAAATCCCGAGATTCCCCATACAAATGGAATCCCGTAAATTCGCAAGATGTGTACACTCATAAAAAAAAGTTAATACAAAAGTCTGTTAAACGCGTTCTGATTCTATTGTACTAATTTTCCTGTTATTTTGTCTTAAAATTTAGGATTGAACTCATATTTTTTGTAAATCTAATTTAGCATTAGAACTACTTTTAGCCGTATTTGAACTAACTTTGCATGCTAATTTTTAGTAATTTGTGTTTCTTAACTTTAAAAAATTTTCAGCTAATTTAAACCATAACTATTTTCTAATTATTATATTTTTGTGTCTCTGCTATCAATATCACATAGAGATGGCGCTATATTTTAATTTTTTTTATTATAAGATCGTAAAATAGTTTGTATCTCGGAAACTAAGCGAGATAGAGCAAAATGGACAAAAATTCGTCACTCTGTACCTATAAGGTAACCCTCATAAGACACATGTACTCCCAATAATAAATATGGGCCCGTCTAGGGTCAGATCCCGGAAGTCGAAATTTTAAACGACATTTTAACAGAAATTTGTAGTTAAATCAGGTAAAATTTCTGCTGAATTCAGCTCAAATTTCCTATCTGATTTAACTACAAATGTTCGTATATTTAGCAGTATGTAAAATTTAGCTTACCTAAATTTAGCAGACCATGATTTTTAACTTCATTGAAAATTCTGCTGGCGCAAATTCAGGTACTATTCCCTGTTATTTTAGCAGAATTTTGAACTATTTGTACGGGCTTATTTTTATGAGTATAAGAAATCTCACAAATGTTTAGACTTTCATATAATACAATACTGCGTGCATGTCTTTCTTTCATCAAAATAATGAAAAACCCGGCATCTAGCTTGTCGTCCTTACAAAAAAAAAGAAGGAATTTACTAACATAATTGGCGTTAGATCTTTACACAAAATAATGTAAATTGTACTCCGCCAATGAATAAAATGGTTTTTAGTAATATTTTTAATTTAAGGTTATTTTTTATAGTACTTTATTTACAAAAAAAGCAATGCGGTTGTCAAATAGAAATCTCGCTACTGTCATAAAGTGCAAATGTAAACGTTCAGCAATTCCGGTCGAGATTTCCATTGAAATCTCGGGATTGAAAAATCCAAATGAACGCAGCATTAAAGTTAAAATTTTTTAATTTTTTTTACCGTTTATCATTGATTTCCCTGATATGCAAGTATGGTTGTACTTTTTGCACTTGTGTAATTTTCCTATGACCATAGATTTGCACTGATCTCAAATATTTGTGGAGAACACCCAATTAAAAACTTCACCGCACGTCCCTGGTGTTATAAGATTTTCACATATTTATGCATAATCACTTTAAAATTTAATTATTTTTGAAAAAAAGTTTGTTGAAAACCAATTTCTACTCAGTTGTTATCAGTGTTGCCACCAGTAAAACAAAAAAATACACAGCAGAAGATCAAAAATTATCCAAAACCGTACGAAATTACACAAAAAATTTATATTTTTCTTAGTTTAAAATAATAGTTTTTTTTTTTTAATTATGTGGCTCTTTGAACTCTCCTGCACACAGTGGGGCAGAATCGAAATAATTTGAAAATAATTCAGACACTTCTTACCGGCTGGTTGGATTGGTATGAAATTTCACAAGGTCATAGGGTTAAGTTTTGGGGCTGGAACCCATGGACGCAACAGGAGCTCGACCATTCAGCTCCAAAGAAAGCCACCTCTAAAATGTGAAAATTTCGAAAGCTTGCCATTTTCCGATATATCTACAGATTTTAAAAACGTAACACAAAATTATATTCGGCAGAAAGTTGGAAAATGGTGTTTGAATTACAATCCCAGCAAAACTTTGGTAATGGGTGCAACAAAACTCATGCATTACCTTGTAATGTGTACTCCTTACAAGTATAATTATTGTTCAATATAAAGTAATTGGTTACCTATAATTGGATACATAATGCATTACTTTGTAATGAATACTTCTAACCTTCGCCATTATTTTGGATCATAAAGTAATTAGTTACCGAAAATTTATTACATAATGCATTATTTTGTAATGTATAATCCTTACCTTGAGCATTATTCAGAAACACAGAGTAATGAGTTGCCTATAGTTGATTACATAATGCATTACTTTGGAGTGTATACTGCATACATGTATCATTATTTTGAAACATTAAGTAATGGGCTACCGAATGTTGATTACATAATGCATTATAAATAAATATAAAGTAACGAGTAAAAAGGTTAAAGTCGGGCATGCCGACTATACAATATCCTACACCAGTCTGGTGTATTGTTTGGATCCGAAATTCGAATGGGTTAAAATGGGGCTTTTGTCAAAATTTTCTATAATGTGAGTCAGCGCACCAAATTTCATTAAAATATCTTAATATTTGCGACCTGCAGTTTGTAACCCAGCCAATTTTGGGGGGACCCTTATATGGGCACTAGGTATAAACATGGACCCGTGTTAACCAAAATCAATAGGCTTCTTCCTTGGGCCGACATAGGTCGGTGTACCAAATTTCATCAAAATATCTTAATATTTGCGACCTGCAGCGTAAAACAATATAATTTTGAGGGGACCCTTATATGGGTACTAGGTCTAAACATGAACCGATTTTAACCAAAATCAATAGGCGTCGTCCTTGGGCCGACATAAGTCGGTGTAGCAAGTTTCATCAAAATATCTTAATATTTGCAACCTGTAGAGTGCGCACAAGAATGCATGGACAGACAGACGGACGGACGGACAAACGGACATCGTTAAATCGAAATAAAAAAAAATTCTGAGCAGATCGGTATACTATAAGGTGGGTCTAGAATCAATATTTTTTGGTGTTACAAACATCAGCACAAACTTGTAATACCCTGACCACGTAGTGGTGTAGGGTATAAAAACAAGTAAATAACAAAAGACAAGAATTGGACAGATACCTTTAGCTCTCACTAAAAGCATCCAATAACAAATATGTGTATGTGACGTCACTGTGATGTTATTAACTAAAATAACACACAGTAGGTACGTTAACATATAGAGCAAAGAAAGACAAAAATTACAAAATAATAATAAGAAAAACAAAACAAATAGGGATTACGAAATTAATAAATGACAGTGACGACACTAACAATAGTGATGGTACAGTGACGATGCGATCTGATCCAACAAAATGAAACAACAAATATTAGAGAGAGTAAAAAATATAATTTATAAACAAAGTTTTTTCGAAAGGAAAATCGCTAAAAATTATTAAAAATCGTTACAAACACGGAAAAAACGCTAGAAACAGAGAAAAACTTAGAAAATTTACAATATACTCAACAATCAATTACTGATCCCCTGTTTTTCTAAAGCGAAAGGAAATATTCTTCCCGTGGAATTTATTTTATTTTTGTTACAATAACAAAATACACACATTCCTCTGGCGGAATTATTCCGCTCGCTTTATAAAAACAAGTGGGTAAATGTAATTTTAAGTTGAATTTACATCTGCACCCAAATCCCGAGATTTCGACTAAAATTTAGACTTCAATCAAAATCTCATGTGAAATCCCGAGATTCCCCATACAAATGGAATCCCGTAAATTCGCAAGATGTGTACACTCATAAAAAAAAGTTAATACAAAAGTCTGTTAAACGCGTTCTGATTCTATTGTACTAATTTTCCTGTTATTTTGTCTTAAAATTTAGGATTGAACTCATATTTTTTGTAAATCTAATTTAGCATTAGAACTACTTTTAGCCGTATTTGAACTAACTTTGCATGCTAATTTTTAGTAATTTGTGTTTCTTAACTTTAAAAAATTTTCAGCTAATTTAAACCATAACTATTTTCTAATTATTATATTTTTGTGTCTCTGCTATCAATATCACATAGAGATGGCGCTATATTTTAATTTTTTTTATTATAAGATCGTAAAATAGTTTGTATCTCGGAAACTAAGCGAGATAGAGCAAAATGGACAAAAATTCGTCACTCTGTACCTATAAGGTAACCCTCATAAGACACATATACTCCCAATAATAAATATGGGCCCGTCTAGGGTCAGATCCCGGAAGTCGAAATTTTAAACGACATTTTAACAGAAATTTGTAGTTAAATCAGGTAAAATTTCTGCTGAATTCAGCTCAAATTTCCTATCTGATTTAATTACAAATGTTCGTATATTTAGCAGTATGTAAAATTTAGCTTACCTAAATTTAGCAGACCATGATTTTTAACTTCATTGAAAATTCTGCTGGCGCAAATTCAGGTACTATTCCCTGTTATTTTAGCAGAATTTTGAACTATTTGTACGGGCTTATTTTTATGAGTATAAGAAATCTCACAAATGTTTAGACTTTCATATAATACAATACTGCGTGCATGTCTTTCTTTCATCAAAATAATGAAAAACCCGGCATCTAGCTTGTCGTCCTTACAAAAAAAAAGAAGGAATTTACTAACATAATTGGCGTTAGATCTTTACACAAAATAATGTAAATTGTACTCCGCCAATGAATAAAATGGTTTTTAGTAATATTTTTAATTTAAGGTTATTTTTTATGGTACTTTATTTACAAAAAAAGCAATGCGGTTGTCAAATAGAAATCTCGCTACTGTCATAAAGTGCAAATGTAAACGTTCAGCAATTCCGGTCGAGATTTCCATTGAAATCTCGGGATTGAAAAATATAAATGAACGCAGCATTAAAGTTAAAATTTTTTAATTTTTTTTACCGTTTATCATTGATTTCCCTGATATGCAAGTATGGTTGTACTTTTTGCACTTGTGTAATTTTCCTATGACCATAGATTTGCACTGATCTCAAATATTTGTGGAGAACACCCAATTAAAAACTTCACCGCACGTCCCTGGTGTTGTAAGATTTTCACATATTTATGCATAATCACTTTAAAATTTAATTATTTTTGAAAAAAAGTTTGTTGAAAACCAATTTCTACTCAGTTGTTATCAGTGTTGCCACCAGTAAAACAAAAAAATACACAGCAGAAGATCAAAAATTATCCAAAACCGTACGAAATTACACAAAAAATTTATATTTTTCTTAGTTTAAAATAATAGTTTTTTTTTTTTAATTATGTGGCTCTTTGAACTCTCCTGCACACAGTGGGGCAGAATCGAAATAATTTGAAAATAATTCAGACACTTCTTACCGGCTGGTTGGATTGGTATGAAATTTCACAAGGTCATAGGGTTAAGTTTTGGGGCTGGAACCCATGGACGCAACAGGAGCTCGACCATTCAGCTCCAAAGAAAGCCACCTCTAAAATGTGAAAATTTCGAAAGCTTGCCATTTTCCGATATATCTACAGATTTTAAAAACGTAACACAAAATTATATTCGGCAGAAAGTTGGAAAATGGTGTTTGAATTACAATCCCAGCAAAACTTTGGTAATGGGTGCAACAAAACTCATGCATTACCTTGTAATGTGTACTCCTTACAAGTATAATTATTGTTCAATATAAAGTAATTGGTTACCTATAATTGGATACATAATGCATTACTTTGTAATGAATACTTCTAACCTTCGCCATTATTTTGGATCATAAAGTAATTAGTTACCGAAAATTTATTACATAATGCATTATTTTGTAATGTATAATCCTTACCTTGAGCATTATTCAGAAACACAGAGTAATGAGTTGCCTATAGTTGATTACATAATGCATTACTTTGGAGTGTATACTGCATACATGTATCATTATTTTGAAACATTAAGTAATGGGCTACCGAATGTTGATTACATAATGCATTATAAATAAATATAAAGTAACGAGTAAAAAGGTTAAAGTCGGGCATGCCGACTATACAATATCCTACACCAGTCTGGTGTATTGTTTGGATCCGAAATTCGAATGGGTTAAAATGGGGCTTTTGTCAAAATTTTCTATAATGTGAGTCAGCGCACCAAATTTCATTAAAATATCTTAATATTTGCGACCTGCAGTTTGTAACCCAGCCAATTTTGGGGGGACCCTTATATGGGCACTAGGTATAAACATGGACCCGTGTTAACCAAAATCAATAGGCTTCTTCCTTGGGCCGACATAGGTCGGTGTACCAAATTTCATCAAAATATCTTAATATTTGCGACCTGCAGCGTAAAACAATATAATTTTGAGGGGACCCTTATATGGGTACTAGGTCTAAACATGAACCGATTTTAACCAAAATCAATAGGCGTCGTCCTTGGGCCGACATAAGTCGGTGTAGCAAGTTTCATCAAAATATCTTAATATTTGCAACCTGTAGAGTGCGCACAAGAATGCATGGACAGACAGACGGACGGACGGACAAACGGACATCGTTAAATCGAAATAAAAAAAAATTCTGAGCAGATCGGTATACTATAAGGTGGGTCTAGAATCAATATTTTTTGGTGTTACAAACATCAGCACAAACTTGTAATACCCTGACCACGTAGTGGTGTAGGGTATAAAAACAAGTAAATAACAAAAGACAAGAATTGGACAGATACCTTTAGCTCTCACTAAAAGCATCCAATAACAAATATGTGTATGTGACGTCACTGTGATGTTATTAACTAAAATAACACACAGTAGGTACGTTAACATATAGAGCAAAGAAAGACAAAAATTACAAAATAATAATAAGAAAAACAAAACAAATAGGGATTACGAAATTAATAAATGACAGTGACGACACTAACAATAGTGATGGTACAGTGACGATGCGATCTGATCCAACAAAATGAAACAACAAATATTAGAGAGAGTAAAAAATATAATTTATAAACAAAGTTTTTTCGAAAGGAAAATCGCTAAAAATTATTAAAAATCGTTACAAACACGGAAAAAACGCTAGAAACAGAGAAAAACTTAGAAAATTTACAATATACTCAACAATCAATTACTGATCCCCTGTTTTTCTAAAGCGAAAGGAAATATTCTTCCCGTGGAATTTATTTTATTTTTGTTACAATAACAAAATACACACATTCCTCTGGCGGAATTATTCCGCTCGCTTTATAAAAACAAGTGGGTAAATGTAATTTTAAGTTGAATTTACATCTGCACCCAAATCCCGAGATTTCGACTAAAATTTAGACTTCAATCAAAATCTCATGTGAAATCCCGAGATTCCCCATACAAATGGAATCCCGTAAATTCGCAAGATGTGTACACTCATAAAAAAAAGTTAATACAAAAGTCTGTTAAACGCGTTCTGATTCTATTGTACTAATTTTCCTGTTATTTTGTCTTAAAATTTAGGATTGAACTCATATTTTTTGTAAATCTAATTTAGCATTAGAACTACTTTTAGCCGTATTTGAACTAACTTTGCATGCTAATTTTTAGTAATTTGTGTTTCTTAACTTTAAAAAATTTTCAGCTAATTTAAACCATAACTATTTTCTAATTATTATATTTTTGTGTCTCTGCTATCAATATCACATAGAGATGGCGCTATATTTTAATTTTTTTTATTATAAGATCGTAAAATAGTTTGTATCTCGGAAACTAAGCGAGATAGAGCAAAATGGACAAAAATTCGTCACTCTGTACCTATAAGGTAACCCTCATAAGACACATATACTCCCAATAATAAATATGGGCCCGTCTAGGGTCAGATCCCGGAAGTCGAAATTTTAAACGACATTTTAACAGAAATTTGTAGTTAAATCAGGTAAAATTTCTGCTGAATTCAGCTCAAATTTCCTATCTGATTTAACTACAAATGTTCGTATATTTAGCAGTATGTAAAATTTAGCTTACCTAAATTTAGCAGACCATGATTTTTAACTTCATTGAAAATTCTGCTGGCGCAAATTCAGGTACTATTCCCTGTTATTTTAGCAGAATTTTGAACTATTTGTACGGGCTTATTTTTATGAGTATAAGAAATCTCACAAATGTTTAGACTTTCATATAATACAATACTGCGTGCATGTCTTTCTTTCATCAAAATAATGAAAAACCCGGCATCTAGCTTGTCGTCCTTACAAAAAAAAAGAAGGAATTTACTAACATAATTGGCGTTAGATCTTTACACAAAATAATGTAAATTGTACTCCGCCAATGAATAAAATGGTTTTTAGTAATATTTTTAATTTAAGGTTATTTTTTATGGTACTTTATTTACAAAAAAAGCAATGCGGTTGTCAAATAGAAATCTCGCTACTGTCATAAAGTGCAAATGTAAACGTTCAGCAATTCCGGTCGAGATTTCCATTGAAATCTCGGGATTGAAAAATATAAATGAACGCAGCATTAAAGTTAAAATTTTTTAATTTTTTTTACCGTTTATCATTGATTTCCCTGATATGCAAGTATGGTTGTACTTTTTGCACTTGTGTAATTTTCCTATGACCATAGATTTGCACTGATCTCAAATATTTGTGGAGAACACCCAATTAAAAACTTCACCGCACGTCCCTGGTGTTGTAAGATTTTCACATATTTATGCATAATCACTTTAAAATTTAATTATTTTTGAAAAAAAGTTTGTTGAAAACCAATTTCTACTCAGTTGTTATCAGTGTTGCCACCAGTAAAACAAAAAAATACACAGCAGAAGATCAAAAATTATCCAAAACCGTACGAAATTACACAAAAAATTTATATTTTTCTTAGTTTAAAATAATAGTTTTTTTTTTTTAATTATGTGGCTCTTTGAACTCTCCTGCACACAGTGGGGCAGAATCGAAATAATTTGAAAATAATTCAGACACTTCTTACCGGCTGGTTGGATTGGTATGAAATTTCACAAGGTCATAGGGTTAAGTTTTGGGGCTGGAACCCATGGACGCAACAGGAGCTCGACCATTCAGCTCCAAAGAAAGCCACCTCTAAAATGTGAAAATTTCGAAAGCTTGCCATTTTCCGATATATCTACAGATTTTAAAAACGTAACACAAAATTATATTCGGCAGAAAGTTGGAAAATGGTGTTTGAATTACAATCCCAGCAAAACTTTGGTAATGGGTGCAACAAAACTCATGCATTACCTTGTAATGTGTACTCCTTACAAGTATAATTATTGTTCAATATAAAGTAATTGGTTACCTATAATTGGATACATAATGCATTACTTTGTAATGAATACTTCTAACCTTCGCCATTATTTTGGATCATAAAGTAATTAGTTACCGAAAATTTATTACATAATGCATTATTTTGTAATGTATAATCCTTACCTTGAGCATTATTCAGAAACACAGAGTAATGAGTTGCCTATAGTTGATTACATAATGCATTACTTTGGAGTGTATACTGCATACATGTATCATTATTTTGAAACATTAAGTAATGGGCTACCGAATGTTGATTACATAATGCATTATAAATAAATATAAAGTAACGAGTAAAAAGGTTAAAGTCGGGCATGCCGACTATACAATATCCTACACCAGTCTGGTGTATTGTTTGGATCCGAAATTCGAATGGGTTAAAATGGGGCTTTTGTCAAAATTTTCTATAATGTGAGTCAGCGCACCAAATTTCATTAAAATATCTTAATATTTGCGACCTGCAGTTTGTAACCCAGCCAATTTTGGGGGGACCCTTATATGGGCACTAGGTATAAACATGGACCCGTGTTAACCAAAATCAATAGGCTTCTTCCTTGGGCCGACATAGGTCGGTGTACCAAATTTCATCAAAATATCTTAATATTTGCGACCTGCAGCGTAAAACAATATAATTTTGAGGGGACCCTTATATGGGTACTAGGTCTAAACATGAACCGATTTTAACCAAAATCAATAGGCGTCGTCCTTGGGCCGACATAAGTCGGTGTAGCAAGTTTCATCAAAATATCTTAATATTTGCAACCTGTAGAGTGCGCACAAGAATGCATGGACAGACAGACGGACGGACGGACAAACGGACATCGTTAAATCGAAATAAAAAAAAATTCTGAGCAGATCGGTATACTATAAGGTGGGTCTAGAATCAATATTTTTTGGTGTTACAAACATCAGCACAAACTTGTAATACCCTGACCACGTAGTGGTGTAGGGTATAAAAACAAGTAAATAACAAAAGACAAGAATTGGACAGATACCTTTAGCTCTCACTAAAAGCATCCAATAACAAATATGTGTATGTGACGTCACTGTGATGTTATTAACTAAAATAACACACAGTAGGTACGTTAACATATAGAGCAAAGAAAGACAAAAATTACAAAATAATAATAAGAAAAACAAAACAAATAGGGATTACGAAATTAATAAATGACAGTGACGACACTAACAATAGTGATGGTACAGTGACGATGCGATCTGATCCAACAAAATGAAACAACAAATATTAGAGAGAGTAAAAAATATAATTTATAAACAAAGTTTTTTCGAAAGGAAAATCGCTAAAAATTATTAAAAATCGTTACAAACACGGAAAAAACGCTAGAAACAGAGAAAAACTTAGAAAATTTACAATATACTCAACAATCAATTACTGATCCCCTGTTTTTCTAAAGCGAAAGGAAATATTCTTCCCGTGGAATTTATTTTATTTTTGTTACAATAACAAAATACACACATTCCTCTGGCGGAATTATTCCGCTCGCTTTATAAAAACAAGTGGGTAAATGTAATTTTAAGTTGAATTTACATCTGCACCCAAATCCCGAGATTTCGACTAAAATTTAGACTTCAATCAAAATCTCATGTGAAATCCCGAGATTCCCCATACAAATGGAATCCCGTAAATTCGCAAGATGTGTACACTCATAAAAAAAAGTTAATACAAAAGTCTGTTAAACGCGTTCTGATTCTATTGTACTAATTTTCCTGTTATTTTGTCTTAAAATTTAGGATTGAACTCATATTTTTTGTAAATCTAATTTAGCATTAGAACTACTTTTAGCCGTATTTGAACTAACTTTGCATGCTAATTTTTAGTAATTTGTGTTTCTTAACTTTAAAAAATTTTCAGCTAATTTAAACCATAACTATTTTCTAATTATTATATTTTTGTGTCTCTGCTATCAATATCACATAGAGATGGCGCTATATTTTAATTTTTTTTATTATAAGATCGTAAAATAGTTTGTATCTCGGAAACTAAGCGAGATAGAGCAAAATGGACAAAAATTCGTCACTCTGTACCTATAAGGTAACCCTCATAAGACACATATACTCCCAATAATAAATATGGGCCCGTCTAGGGTCAGATCCCGGAAGTCGAAATTTTAAACGACATTTTAACAGAAATTTGTAGTTAAATCAGGTAAAATTTCTGCTGAATTCAGCTCAAATTTCCTATCTGATTTAACTACAAATGTTCGTATATTTAGCAGTATGTAAAATTTAGCTTACCTAAATTTAGCAGACCATGATTTTTAACTTCATTGAAAATTCTGCTGGCGCAAATTCAGGTACTATTCCCTGTTATTTTAGCAGAATTTTGAACTATTTGTACGGGCTTATTTTTATGAGTATAAGAAATCTCACAAATGTTTAGACTTTCATATAATACAATACTGCGTGCATGTCTTTCTTTCATCAAAATAATGAAAAACCCGGCATCTAGCTTGTCGTCCTTACAAAAAAAAAGAAGGAATTTACTAACATAATTGGCGTTAGATCTTTACACAAAATAATGTAAATTGTACTCCGCCAATGAATAAAATGGTTTTTAGTAATATTTTTAATTTAAGGTTATTTTTTATGGTACTTTATTTACAAAAAAAGCAATGCGGTTGTCAAATAGAAATCTCGCTACTGTCATAAAGTGCAAATGTAAACGTTCAGCAATTCCGGTCGAGATTTCCATTGAAATCTCGGGATTGAAAAATATAAATGAACGCAGCATTAAAGTTAAAATTTTTTAATTTTTTTTACCGTTTATCATTGATTTCCCTGATATGCAAGTATGGTTGTACTTTTTGCACTTGTGTAATTTTCCTATGACCATAGATTTGCACTGATCTCAAATATTTGTGGAGAACACCCAATTAAAAACTTCACCGCACGTCCCTGGTGTTGTAAGATTTTCACATATTTATGCATAATCACTTTAAAATTTAATTATTTTTGAAAAAAAGTTTGTTGAAAACCAATTTCTACTCAGTTGTTATCAGTGTTGCCACCAGTAAAACAAAAAAATACACAGCAGAAGATCAAAAATTATCCAAAACCGTACGAAATTACACAAAAAATTTATATTTTTCTTAGTTTAAAATAATAGTTTTTTTTTTTTAATTATGTGGCTCTTTGAACTCTCCTGCACACAGTGGGGCAGAATCGAAATAATTTGAAAATAATTCAGACACTTCTTACCGGCTGGTTGGATTGGTATGAAATTTCACAAGGTCATAGGGTTAAGTTTTGGGGCTGGAACCCATGGACGCAACAGGAGCTCGACCATTCAGCTCCAAAGAAAGCCACCTCTAAAATGTGAAAATTTCGAAAGCTTGCCATTTTCCGATATATCTACAGATTTTAAAAACGTAACACAAAATTATATTCGGCAGAAAGTTGGAAAATGGTGTTTGAATTACAATCCCAGCAAAACTTTGGTAATGGGTGCAACAAAACTCATGCATTACCTTGTAATGTGTACTCCTTACAAGTATAATTATTGTTCAATATAAAGTAATTGGTTACCTATAATTGGATACATAATGCATTACTTTGTAATGAATACTTCTAACCTTCGCCATTATTTTGGATCATAAAGTAATTAGTTACCGAAAATTTATTACATAATGCATTATTTTGTAATGTATAATCCTTACCTTGAGCATTATTCAGAAACACAGAGTAATGAGTTGCCTATAGTTGATTACATAATGCATTACTTTGGAGTGTATACTGCATACATGTATCATTATTTTGAAACATTAAGTAATGGGCTACCGAATGTTGATTACATAATGCATTATAAATAAATATAAAGTAACGAGTAAAAAGGTTAAAGTCGGGCATGCCGACTATACAATATCCTACACCAGTCTGGTGTATTGTTTGGATCCGAAATTCGAATGGGTTAAAATGGGGCTTTTGTCAAAATTTTCTATAATGTGAGTCAGCGCACCAAATTTCATTAAAATATCTTAATATTTGCGACCTGCAGTTTGTAACCCAGCCAATTTTGGGGGGACCCTTATATGGGCACTAGTTCTAAACATGGACCGATGTTCACCAAAATCAATAGGCTTCGTCCTTGGGCCAACATAGGTCTATGTACCAAATTTCATCAAAATATCTTAATATTTGCGACCTGCAGCGTATAAACAGTATAATTTTGGTAGGACCCTTATATGGGCACTAGGTCTAAACATTGACCGATATTCACCAAAATCAATAGGCTGCGTTATTGGGCCAATGTAGGTCTGTGTACCAAATTTCGTCAAAATATCTTAATATTTACGACCTGCAGCGTATAAACAATATAATTTTGGTAGGACCCTTATATGGGCACTAGGTCTAAACATGGACCGATGTTCACCAAAATCAATAGGCTGCGTTATTGGGCCAACATAGGTCTACGTACCAAATTTCATCAAAATATCTTAATATTTGCGACCTGTAGAGTGCGCACAAGATTGCATGGACAGACAGACAGACAGACAGAAATAAATAAAATTAAATCGAAATAAAAAAAAATTCTGAACCGATCGGTATACTATAAGGTGGGTCTACGACCAATATTTTTTGGTGTTACAAACATCAGCACAAACTTATAATACCCTGACCACATAGTGGTGTAGGGTATAATGACCACATATTGGTGTAGGGTATAACTACTATTATAAAATACATTGTTTTAATATAAAAATTATTTACTTAGATAATTATACCCTACACCACTATGTGGTGTTTTTTTCAGTCATGAGAAAGTCTTAATCATAATAAACCCAAATTTCTTTTGTTTAATTCGTTAATTTCAAATGGTCTTGCCACCCAAGACAAAAATAAATATTTTGCATTCTGTTTGACAATAGTTTTCTCAAAAAACTAACGAAATATGGGGTTTGATATACAAATAAAATATAAAGCAGCATATTTTACTTCGTCTAACTAAATTGGGTTTCGTGTTGCAAAAATTTACAAAAATTCAGCAGAAACTGGAAATTTCTAGTAGATGTTACAAAAACAAACTCATTTTATCTACTGTTGGACTTGAAAGCATGGAATTTAGTAAATTTTTCAGTAAAGAGCGAAATTACACAAAAACTACACAAAAATGTCATTATTCAAAAATTATCCAAAGAATGTGTAAACAGTCCCATTTTTGAATAATTATTCAAAAAGTGGCAACACTGGTTGTTATACTATTCTTGAAGAATTATCATTATTATCAGAAAATATTGGATTTGACTACGTCGCGGGTAAATCGCCGGAAAAGTGTAAAGGTGTTTTTTTTTAAGTTTTGTGATTTTTAATGAAAAATTAATTTGTTATTTTCTTTTTATATTTGTTGAGTTAATGGCGCCGCGGTCGAAAATTTGTTTTAAAAATCGCGCGATTGTTCATTTTCTTAGTGTAGAGGGCCGCGGGTGAAAATTCGCTTAAAAATTGCACGATTTTTAAAACAAATGTTCATTTTTGTTAACTTTTGTAAAACGCCGCATGGAAAATTTTAATTTATTATTTCTTTTCAAAATTTATTTAATGTAAGGCGCCGCAGGCGAAAATTTTCATTTCTTAATTTTTTAAGTGTAGATTTTTAAAAAAAATCGCTCGTACTTTGAAATTATATGTATTTTCTTCATTTTTCTCAAAACTTTTAAAATTTTCAAAGCAAAACCAAATTAAACTGCGAGGTTTCATTATGGCTATTATGACCAAATATTTTTCGGTCACAATCTCCCTAACAATAATCCCCATGGGGAGTATGGCCATTTTGTAATCGGTATATAACCCAATTTCTTTATGGGGCTTATGTCCGATAATTTTTCGGCCTTAATCCCCAAAATTAAAATGGCGATAATGTCCCTCTAAGAGGCAATGTCATTATAAACCATTTGCTATTAAATTTTAAAAGATCGACATTTTTCAGTTCATTAAATTGGGCTCATTTTGCATTTCTTCAAATTGGGGCTATTTTGCACAATGCAAAAAAATCCTCAAAGTAATAAATGAAAATATGTCCCAAAATTCATTTTGGGGCTATTTTTCATTTGGTTGGGGTAATTTTTCATTACATTTTTGGGGTTAATGTTCATAATGAAGTTTTGCCCCAAAAAATTGTGCTAAATTTCATCTTATAATTGGGGTCATATTTCTTGGGGCCATTTTGCGCAACGCTATATGGGTCCTGCACCATAGTAAGCAAATCATCCCCATACCATAATGCTAGAACCGCCATGTTTAATAGTTTTTGTTGGTGACTTTTGGATTATTTTTCTGCATTATGGGGTCTTCTGACCTAGAATAGTAATGCCTTGCCTCCAAATAAAACAATTTTGGACTCGTTTGTCCTAAGAACATTTCTCGACTTATCAACTGGATATTCCAAATGTGCTTTAGCGAACTACAAACGATTTGTAACATGCCTACGTGAGAGCAGTGAAACTTTTCGTAGACTAAATGTGTTTAATTTGTTATCTCGCATTCTCTAAAGAATAATTTCAACACTTACTGTTACATTTAGTTCCTTCTTAAGCTCTGCATTTTGCATTTTTCAGGCATGCAATGCTTTTCATGTTACATTACTTGCAAAATAAATAATAAAATGTTTTATGAAATTTATTAATAACAAAAATAAATTATTTTACATTTATGTTTTTTTTTTGCTTTTATTTCAATTATTAAATCAATATTTAATATTTTAAGAATTTTTGCATGTTGGTGCTATTTTAATGACTACCCTGATGCAGTCTTTTTTCTAAGATCGGCCATGAGTAAAGAAACGTTGACATTTTGTTTTGGAAAAAAGCACTCTCAGAGAGAATACACTTCGTATAACGATATGGCTTAGTTATGTCCAAATAATAACAGTATAATTTTTGTTTTGTTCGAATGAAAAATAATTTTGTCATTGCCCATGTGAAAATCGAAATATATATGAACGCATGTAGAGTAGGGTTATGATTTTTTGATTCAACCTGCATTTCAACCCGCACCAAAAGGGTTGAAATTTGGTCTATATGGTTTTAGTTTAATTAAAATATTTCTCCGAAGTTTTAAACAAATGAGACTCAGAAGATGCTTATTAAAAGCTATTTACGGTAAAAATTGCGAAACCTTTTTGGAGGGACTTTTGGATACATTTTTTGTCGTTTAAAATTATTTTTGTAATTAAAAAAAATCCCCGAGCAAAACTTATTTTTAGAAATTGCATTTGGTGCGGTAGTTTTTTTTTTGCCGAAATGACCTGCAAACACGATTTTTATTATTAATTTAGTATTGCCTATCACGTGGTGATAGGTAAAATTTTTGTTAAAAATGAGTCATAACCCTAATGTACATGATCATACATGGAGTAGTATATGCCCGATTAAAAAAAGTTAGATGTTATAAAATACAACCATATCTTTTTTTAATAAAGCCCAAAATACAATTTGATCCGAAAAATGGTGGATCATTCTGTATTAATTTAGATCCACCTTGGATCTTATATGATCAAATACGATCCGAAAAATGGGTTTATATAATCATATAAAATTGGATTTAATACAAAAAGTTCCATTTTATTTGACACCATTAGAAAAAATAATTCATTCAAAGATCGCTTAGATTGCATTAAATGGTCCATTCTATTGAAATTAGTTTTTGATTTTAATTATGTCTCATCCAATTTTATATGATTATATAAACCCATTTTACGGATCGTATTTCATCATATTAGATCCACGGTGGATCTAAATTAATACAGGACGATCCACCATTTTTCGGATCAAATTTTGTTTTAGGCAACATCAGAAAAAGATGTGATTGTATGTTGTACCTCATTAATTTTTTTAATCGGGTGATTATGCATGGGCATACATGATCATATACGTCCATGCGTAGTTCAATGTATGACCATACATTATCTCATATATTTCCATATGTCTTTGGATCCGAAATGTGAGGGTGTAGTTGAATTGTTTCTATAAAAAATTAAATTTGAGTTATAAAAATTTTTGTATGCTCAATATTTTTTGTTTACAACTGAAAAAGCGTAAAATTAAAATTTTCCTAAAATTTACAAGAAATGTTGTCTTAACTAAAACAAAACGAAGGGCCAGTTCTAAATATATTCATAAATACAACCAATTTTTTTTTAGTATATATTTCTTAAATAAGAAATTTTAGAAATTTAGAAATTGCTTAAGGCAAATTTTAGAAAAAAATCTTTCCAAATTTTGACTATAAAACTGGCTCCATTTCTAAAAAAAATTTACAAAAATTTTAAATTTTCTTAAAAACGCTTATTACAAACACGAAATAAAACTGAAATCTTTTCTTTGAAAATTGCATTATGATTTTCATTCACTGTCTTAACTCAAAAAAAAATTTTGATTGATTTTAATTAAATTTGTTCAAATGGGTATTCTTTAATAATATGTCAGTAAAAAAATCTGTAAAACGGGTTTCAAACCGCTTAGACTAATTTTTAACAAATTTTTAGTAGAAACACTGATTTCAACAAAGATTTCAGTTATCTTCATTTAACACTGTACTAAATATACTCAGTACTTTAACTAGTTTTGAGTGTTAATTTTCAAAACTATTTATAACTAATTTTTAAGAACCCATTCGTTAAATATTACAAAATTTATTGTTAAAATATAATATTTTCAATAAATCTACCGGGTTCTATTAACACCCGGTAGATGGCGCCACCAGTGTATAAGAAGTTTTTCAGATGGCGCTATTTTTGTCCCTCCAGATATTTTAAAATGGCCCATATCTCGAAAACTAAGAGAGATAGAGAAAAATTGACGAACATTTCGACTACACCTACCCATGCAATACCCCAGCGAAAGGGGTTATCCCTAACCAAAAATGGGCCATGGTGGGACCCTGGACCCTCGGGAATTTCTAATAAAAATTTTCCACTTCATAAAATTTAACAAAAGAATTTGTTAAAATCAACAAATTTTATTTTAAGCCAAAAAACAGGAATAAATTTTGTTAAAGTAACAAATTGTGCTGTTCAGCCAACAGTCTTATTATTTTGAGTGTATTAACCAATTATATAAATTTGAATAAAATTAAGAGAATAAAAATAGTTTTAAAACTGCGTGATTTTGTAATTCAATATTATTTAAAGCATTAATGGATTATGAAAATGATGTATTCAATTAAATTTTAATGGTGACTTCTTTCTTATAAATTTAACAGTTATTTTGGATTCTTGATTTAAATTTAATACAATTTATTTAAAGCTGTTTAAATAAGGTTAAAAATGTTATTCTTTTTAAATTAAAAAAAAAAATAAACACATTTTTGTTATAAATAAAAGCCCACAACGAAGTAAAAAATTTACACACAAACTGTCAGAATAGAAATAAATTGAGAGAAGAAAAAAAACATTATAAATGTGTTTCCTTTGCAACACATTGACTTGAAGTGACTTGTACCGAAAACAAAACAAAACAACAAAACAAAAAGTTGTGTAGAAGCACCTTCTCTTTTTAACAAAAAATTTCACCAACGGGCTTTGTTGGCTTTTTGTATTATTTTATTTTTTTTTTTAAGTAAACACTTGAGAAATAAAAGCAGCAAGTGTCATAAAATATGTTTCATAAAATGTCGTTATTTATTTATATGTGTTGGTAGTTGTTAAGAAGTAGTAAGTAAAAGGTAAAAACAAAACAACAACAAAAAAATAAGCTATTATGATTTACGTTTATGGTCACATTTAGTAATGTTACAGAAGTGACTCTCTAAACAATCAATCATATGAGAGAATATAAAATAGAAGAAAAGTGGTAACTTATAGATTACAATATGTACATAAATTAGTGAAAAAAAAAGATGTTAAGAGATTATGGTGTAACATTCATAGAGTTTTTTGTATGGGTACAGCAGTAAAGAGCTTTGAAGCTTAACTTTAATATCCTAAGGGACAATACAAGATAATATATATGTTTTGCATAATATAGATGTTTATTGAAACTTTTGTTTTGGTTCTTGGAAATATCCTTTTGCATAAGGTCAATCATTTATGATGACTTTTAAAACGAAATCTAATGCCTGGAACTTGTATAAAATAAGTTTAGGGCTTCTTCTTATAAAATATTCATATTAAAAATAAGAGCCTAAGAACAGATTTATCATACTGATTTTCATGTAAAATAATTTCATAAACCTACTATTAATATCTTAAAATCGTCCAGCATATGGCAGTTATTAATAAAATATGTATTTGTTTGGATGATATTTCTTACCAACATTATCATTTTTACTAGTTTTTCTAGTAAAGTTTGGTTTAAAACCCATTCAAATAAAAAATAAATAGTAAAAACCGATATTAAGGGAAAATTTCTTTAGTGTTTAAGATTTCTTCTGCCAAAAACTACTAATAACATGTTTTTTAGTTTAACAACTGACAAAAATTTAATACATTTTTATGTGAATCATTATTAAATTATTAAACTCGTGTGATTCGCTTTAAATTTTATACTCCGCGTATATTTTCTTTTTTCTAGTTTTTGTAATTTCTTTTTGTTTGCTGATTTTTTTTTTTAATTATGTTGTTCGAGTACATACTATTTTTATTGTTTGACAACTTTTTCAATATATTTTTCTTTTTTACTAGCATTAATAAAAATTTATTCATACAGACATAAAGTTTCTATTTCTTTTATGTATTTTTTTTTATGACACGACGTATGAGTAATATTAATTTGAATTTATAACGCTCATACGCATAGTGCTTTGTATAAAGTGTGGTAATAAACAAACATCTTTTAAATTACAGTAATAATGGAATAGTAAATAATAAAAAACAAAATATGCTTACAATGTTTTATTGTAATATTTATTATTGGCGCAATAATTCCAATCAGATTTTACATAAAACTCTTGGTACCCCCATGTACATATACAGTACTAAAGAAAACCAAACCCCCACACACACAAAAAGAACTGTGGTAATGGAATGCCAGTTGTTTTAAATCCTTTTTCGACTTCCTCAGACCAGAGATGGACCAAAATCATTACCATTACATTTTTATTACCACCCTGAGGGAACTTCTGCAGTTAGAATTTGTTAGTTATTCAAGTAGTATTTCAGTGAAGTTAATTTAAATGGAAATTACATTTATTTGTAGAAGAAATGTAAATTTTAACCACATTCGTAAGTATTAAAAAACAACCAACATCAAATACTGAAAATTTGTAACATTAATTTTATGCACTCGTTTTGTTGTTTTTTTTTTAATAAACCAAATAAAATGTATCGAGGGCCTATATGCAAAATATGCCAACTTAAATTTGGTCAAAATGAGTTTCAAATAGCTGCCCTGTGCAATACCCATCTGTGATATAAATTTCGAAGCAAAAATATAATTAGTTTTCGTTTTATATCAATTTTTGTTATTCCGCTATCTCAAAGTACATTTTTTTGGTGAAAGTAACTGCTAACTCCCATAGTAAATTTCCAACATTAAAAAAAAAAAATTAATTCATTAAAAATCTACCTCATATCTTATTACGTTTTGGCATACTAAATACGAATGTGGAAAAGATTTTGATATTCAATGGTTAGTTTTCGAGATATGATAATTTTTATCATATTAGTAAATAGTGGTTAAAAAAAAAAAGAAATTGTTAACATATATGGGTGATATCAAAAAATGTGATAAAAACCATGTAACCAGCTAATTTCTAATGCATGGATTACATTTGAGTTATATATTTCGATATATATCAGCGCACAGTCACCTGTTTTACAAAATTTATAACAACCTGACTAATTTTTGGTTAATACATAAAATTTGTGGCCAATTTGGCCTATAAATGTAAACTCCATAACCAGTAACTCATAAGGTTTTTCAACTTTAATAGCTTATATTTTAATAACCAATAAAGCTAAACACTAACTGTAAGAATTTTTATGAAGAGGAAAAGTAACAATTTTAACAAAAATTAATACATTTTACAATCTTCTTCGTATTGGTATGCTAACACGACTTCAACTCTGTAACGATTTTTCTTCATAATTTTTGATAAAAATGCATATACCAGAATTTTGGAGTCATCTATTTTTTATATTGCGAAAAGTATAATGTTATTTATACTCAAATGATCGTTGGGCTGTAAATAATCATCTAGTATAACAGACTTGAAGTTTTTCTGCAGCATGTAACATTCTCGATATGAAAAAGGATGTCTTTAATAAGATTTGAAAAAATATTGTAAACTCCGTTCTTAATTTTTACACCAAACTATTTAACGAGTAAAAAAACGATTGCATATTTGGATTCACCTTGCAGGCATCATGCGATTTTGTTTCGGAAAGAAAATTCGGACAAATTGTTTCTGAAAGAAAACGAAAAAAGTAATCAAATGTAAACTCCGTAACCAAAATTGTTTGCATAAGACTGCGTTCAAAAAAATATAGGTAAATGTTTAAAATATTTTAAAATAACCATAAACAGCGGTGATTTAACTTGTATATATGCGTCAAAAGACGATCCAACTAATAATTTTGCGTCAAATCAAAAAAAGTTATCAGTTTTTTACCCTAAACTGCTGGAGCGAAAAACTATTGATTTTGCATTTCATTGGTTTTGAATCGATATTTCGAGCCATTACTGACATTAATTGCACAAATTAAATTTGTTTCATACAATTTAAGAATTTTTTGTTCGCGAAATGTTATGTTTTTAATATATTGTTTTGTAACTTCGCAACCGCTGATTGGATTTTAAAAACTTTTATATTTTTGAAAAGCATTTAAAAGGACCAAAAATAAAAAATTAAAAAAGAAATAAACATTTTTTTCGCGGAATGAATTGTATTTTTATTCGCCAAACCGCCAATTTTATAAACATAAATTGTATATTAATGAAAAGCATGTTGAAAACCCAAATACGAAAAACTAATAAATT
The DNA here is from genome assembly GCA_949987735.1 of Leucophora obtusa. NCBI lineage: Eukaryota > Metazoa > Arthropoda > Insecta > Diptera > Anthomyiidae > Leucophora > Leucophora obtusa. The sequence goes on along the minus strand of OX465296.1, from coordinate 169,926,216 downwards.
GAAGAAAATTCGTACGCAATCTTTTTGTTATACACACAGAGAACAGATTCGTTGTGGCAACCGAATTCGTTGCCAACCGAATTTTAGTACTATCACATTATTCGATTATTCGATTGTAGCAACCGTCATTTGCGGATGTACCTACTATACTCAAACGATACATACCGATACAACCGAATTTATTTGGTAATCCGGACCGAATCGACTATTTGATAGACCCAACCGATTTTTTAGAAATTCCTGCCGAATTATTAAAAACACTGTTTCCAATTGTTTTTATAATTTTTTTTTATTATTTAAATGAAAGAAATTCATATAATAAAAACGAGTAAAAAGGTTAAAGTCGGGCATGCCGACTATACAATATCCTACACCAGTCTGGTTAAAAGCCAACTAATGTTTGGATCCGAAATTCGAATGGGTTAAAATGGGACTTGTGTCAAAATTTTCTATAATGTGAGTCAGCGAACCAAATTTCATTAAAATATCATTAAATATTTGCGACCTGCAGTTTGTAACCAAGCCAATTTTGGGGGGACCCTTATATGGGCACTAGGTCAAAACATGGACCGGTGTTAACCAAAATCAATAGGCTTCGTCTTTGGGCTGATATAGGTCGGTGTACCAAATTTCATCAAAATATCTTAATATTTGCGACCTGTAGAGTGCGCACAAGAATGCATGGACAGACAGACAGACAGACAGACAGACATCGTTAAATCGAAATAAAAAAAAAATTCTGAGCCGATCGGTATACTATAAGGTGGGTCGAGGACCAATATTTTTTGGTGTTACAAACATCAGCAGAAACTTATAATACCCTGACCACGTAGTTGTGTAGGGTATAATTAGTAGTCGCTACTAAATTTTAGCAAAATTGTTGTAAACTGCAATTCAAAATCGATTTGCTGAAATCAGTTAAAAAACTTACTACTTACTAAATAATAAGTTGCAACTACTAAATTTCAGTAAATTGTTGTAAACTGTAATCTAAAATCAATCTGCTGAAGTTAGCAAAAAAGTGTACTAAGAAATAAAAAAACTGTAAAATGTGATAGCAAGCAATAAAAATATTGTTAAGAATACAATTCCACATTACCTCCAAAATAACCATACTTTATTCCTAAGGATCATAATATTTTCTCACTAATCATATTGTAGTCATATAATAGCTATTGTTTTGATTATTTAGGATCATATTATGACCATTAGATACATCATGTGATCATTTCGTGCAACAAACTACAAAACTTGTGCATTTTTAAATTTAGCTTTCTTACAAAACCCAAATCTATCAAATTCCTGGCTATAGACTAGGGTTATGACTCATTTTGAACAAAAATTTTACCTATCACCACGTGATGGGCAATACTAAATTAATAATTAAAATCGTGTTTGCGGGTCATTTTGTCAAAAAAACCTTCCGCACCAAATGCAATTTCTAAAAAAATTTTTGCTCGGGGATTTTGCTTAATTTACATAACGAATTATTACAAGAATTATTGTAAACGACAAAAAATGTACCCAAAAGTCCCTCCAAAAAGGTTTCGTAATATTTACCGTAAATAGCTTTTAATACGCATCGTTTCAATTTCATTTGTTTAAAACTTCGGAGGAATATTTTAATTAAACTAAAACCATATAGACCAAATTTCAACCCTTTTGGTGCGGGAACTTTTTTGGCAGCAGCGAAAAAGTAAGATTGCGTTTCTTAATATTTTTTTATGGCCTTTTTAGCTAGGGCATGTAAAATTTGATATTTGCAAAAAAAATCAAAAAGTCATAACACTACTATAGACGCTCTTCAAAAATATTTTTATACGCGAGTACAACAAATTCAATAATAAATAACTTTTTTTTAAAAAATTTTACTTAATTGATAGCAGCTGTATTTTATCGTATGCCTATCAACGTTAAGTATTTAAAGCAAATCTACGTTAAACCGATTGTAGTATAAAAAAAATTTAAACCGGTTATGTTTGTAATTGTTCCGTTATAATCGAACGTACTTCAGCAAAAGTTTTTAGGAAGTAACGCGAATAAGTTACGCTAAATGTGAAAATGGATAAACGTTGAGTTTTCAGCGTTGATAATTATCCGTGTTGAAAGTTAACGTGCATACGAAAAGTAATGTGTTAGTTTTCGTATTAAACGCGTTTTTATGCACTTTGAGTGTTTTTATAAGTTAACGGATATATTTAAAACGAAAACACAGCTAACATTAAATACTTCTATGCACAGTAAATAATAATTTTATTTGAAAGTTGCCTGGCATACTGCATTTTACCCAGACTTCCTGGATGAAGTGGATTTCTTCTTCCACAAACATTGTCACGTTGTTTTTCTATTTGTATGCATTTATTTAAGAGCCGTTTACATTGTAGGACTGTGTCATACGATTTGAAGAATTTGAAGACAATTGATTTTAAATGTGAAAAAGTTTACTTAAAAGTGAGAGCTCTGTGCACTGTTGCCAACTTTTTTGGCCCAAAAACCTTTAAAAATTAGTCACGAAAAGTGGTAGAAATAGCTAAAGAAATTTGCCGCTAAATCACGGAAAACATCTAAAAATCTACTTCAACTTATTTTTTTGAGCTTATTCCTTAATACAGAATTAAGAAATCGTGGAAATTTTTGAACGAAAATTGGTATGATCAAAGACATGTATCCAAGTAAGGGTTTTCTGCATTTTTTATAATCGCATCGCGTCCAGTAGCGGAGATATTTGCCCCGAAAGTCGCAAAGTTGACCCCCTCCTCACATTATTGCAAAGAGCAAGATTTTCTTACAAAATTATATTCTTAATTTGTTCCCCAGGCAGCAAAATTTGGATACTTTTTTGAGGGTTCTTATTCTATGAGTCAAAACTTGGTCAAATAAAACACACTTTTTGAAATTTAAAATTTTTTTTGTCAAAAATTGCTTATATTTTCGACGAAAATGTGAGCCTTCTAAAATAAACCATAAAAGACACAAAAATGCAAAAGATGGTTCAGAAATGATTCAGAAATGTAAACAAATTTGAATATTTTATAAACAATTCAAAAAAGGCTAAAAAAAAATTATTTTTGATTCATTTTTGAATCAAAAATTTTAACTTTAATAATATTTTTTTAACTTTTTTGGACTCATTTTTGTGCTGGTTTGCTGGCTGTGTCTCTAAATAAAAATCTACCTAAATAATCAATATTAAAAAAAAAAAATTATCTGCAATTTTTAGCTACCTTTTTTTGTGATTTTTTGAAACTTTTAATAAAAATCCGATATTAAGATTTCAAAACGGCTAGGTGGCAACCCTGTTAAGATAATGTAATTTCTTTTACTTGTGATTATAACTTAGTGTCTTCAAATGCAATGAAATGTGCAAAGGAATTTGAAAATAACACACAAAGCAACAACAAAATTATTTTCGTTGTTGTTGTTTTGTGTGTTATTTTTAATTTCTTTGCACATTTCATTGCATTTCAAGACACTAGGTAACCAAACTATTTTACCATCTTATGATTTTTACTGCGCTGCCATATCGAATATCTTGAATTTGTGCCGTCATATGAAGACGCTAGGATAATAAGGGACGTCTATTTTCAAGTAAAAAAAACGTATTTTTTCATAATGAAAAATAACAGATATTTTTAAAATATTTAACACAATCTGCATCAATAAAAAATTTTGTCCTACAAAATTTTAATGACATGTTTTGTTTGTATGTATTTAAGCCATAATAATCTTTTTAAATTATTATAAACCAATTTTAATAACAAACGGATTTTTGTTTATCTATTGTGAATGTGGATGTGTTTATTATGTAGAAAATTTTTTTATTGTGACTGAAAATATGTCGATTGTGAATTAATATTCCATTTATTTGAAAACATCCATCAGCTGATAAAGTGCTAGAATTTCAGCTAACCGCTAAAATAAATTTCCTCCCACTATGAGCAGCCAAAGAGCGATAGAGTAGTAGGAAAAGTGTCAAGTTGATAACAGTGGCTCCATGTATGCAAATCATACGTGAGAGCACAATATTCCGACAATTTAGAAAAAAATAAGAAATATGAATGACTGTCAAAAAATCTTAATCACATTGTTTTTTTTCTTGGCCGATCTTAACACCCAATCCTATTGTTTAATATTATTTAATTTGGCCAACTTCTTTTCATAAAACTTCAAACAAAGATAATGCTTGTGATCATCTTATAACTGGCGAAATTATTACAAATATAAATTTTTTTTTGAGTATTATTAACATGATCTTTCTCAATTCAGATAATAATATGATTGTAATTAGAAGAGAATAGTATGACTATTCAGATAATATATAACTGTAGACGGGAGAGTAATATGGTAACCGAATGAAAAGGGAGCATTTAACTATAAAATGATTATTCTTGACTATAATATTAGCAAGGTATGATTTATACAATAGTAATTTCAGTTCAGCAATCAAATATGATAGTAAGAAACATAGTTTTTTAGCCGTAATCATATTGTAACCATATCTTTTCCCTGCATTAACTCGATATCTTTGGTACGCCTGACAGGGATAAAAAGTCATTAGTATCATGTATACATTACCCAAAAGAAGCGAAGAAATACAAACATATCATCCATTTTGGATTTATTTCGCCAATGTTTAAGCAACGTGCCGATTTGGTAATTTGAATATTTGACTAATATTTCCTTTTGTTATTTTCCTTAATTAAAATGTAACGTTTTCTTAATTACCCAGCCAGCAATTTCGGATCGCTCATAAATAAGATTCTAAAATGGCTCATAGAAATGATTATTGTTTTTTTTGAAAACACTCTTTTTATGGTAGAAAATATGAACCCTCAGAAAACAATCCAAAAAGTTGTCTTTACAATCTAAAAAGCTGTCTCAAAATGAGGGTTCATTTTTCGGACTCAAAGAAGATTCCAAAAGTATTTAAATTTATGAGGAAAATTTCGATTTTATATGTTCTTTTTTCTGAATCATTTCTGAGTACACGGGGGGCTCTTTTGGACGGACCACTTTCATAGGAAAAAGTTGAAAAATGTTTATGTTTTTGGAGCTCATTTCTGAGTCATTAATGATCATCTTTGTTTGCTGGGTAATATTTTTGTACAAATATTGCTTAAATAAATGAACGTTTTATGGAAATTTCCCAGAATTTTATAAAGTAACAACCCCATAGTAGCTTAAGGTGCCTATTTCTACTTGTGACCCGTTATGACTGTCTTAAGACTATTTTTAAGACTGAAAGTCACAACTTTCTATACGAAACAACAATAAAATTTTAAAAATTCAAATTTTATTTGTCATTATTATGATTGTGTCGATACCAGGTCTTAATTTTTTAGAAGTTTTCAAACAAAAATTTGAATAAATATAATTTATTCACACGTCACACGTAAAAGTCACAGAATTTCGTGGGAATATACACCTAAATGTCAATAATTTCCCCATAATAGTCATATGATTTAAATATGCAATTCTTTTATGCAATTACATTCTATGACATTATTAAAAAACGTTTAGATTTAATATTAAACAAGCAAAACAATAAATTAAAAACTAATTGGAATAAATCCATTAAAATTACTCATAAATTAAACCTGTTGTATTATCAATATCCACCTCAATAAAAATAAATTTGTCGTAGTATCGTATAAACACAAATAAATAAAGATAGATGTAATGTTCGTGTTGTAAAAAAATAATTGTTAACTTTTATTACATGTATATTAGAGTGGGCCGAACTTTGCCGATATGCGAATTTCAAAAACGGCGGGTGCGGAAAAGTTGCGTATGCGTCCAGTAAACAGTAAAAAATAAAAATTTTGAAAATCGGTTCACGTTCAACGTCCCCGCAAAGCGGTTAAAATTTTGAAATTTCGGAAAGTTTAAAAAAAATCTTTAAATTTTGTTAAAAAATATTTGTTGTTGTGATATATTATTTCTAATAAATTATAGTTCACTGAATCCAAAAAAACTAAAAATTTTTTAATCGCCCGAAGGGGTCCCGAAATGATCTAATATAGGAGAAATCACGAATTTAACCTTTTAAACGCGTTTTTATGCAATTATAACCCGCATTATATGGTATAGGGTTGATTTTTCTTACCAACAAAAAATTGGAGCCATATATCAGTAATTCAAATTCACTTCCCCATATTTAATATGCTTCCCGAAATATAACCACAATTGTACGCTCATAAAAAAAGCCCGTACAAATAATTGAAAACTATGCAGAAATAACTGAAAAAACAAAATAACAGAACAATTAGTTCAATTGAATCAGAACGCGTTTAACAGACTTTTGTACAAACCTTTTTTATATGTGTAATGCCTCTGTATGGTTCCAAAATAAGCGGCATACCCGACTCTAATTTTGTTTAGTTTTTTTTATATGCAAAGAAATAAGATTAGCCCAAACGGAACCACTAAAATTAAGTTTATTTTTTTGGACACATACTATAATGTACATTAGGGTGTCCCGGCAATGTAATTTAAATCTTTTCTTTTGGCAAAATGGGTTCGATTAACACTACTGAACCATTCGATCCCAGCAAAAACAGACATTACCATCTAATGAAAAGAGTAAGTACCATACAAGGGGTCTCACTAGCTACGGATATTGGGTTAACGTCGTGGTTAGTCATAGTGCAAGAATACGTGATTACTCATGAAGATAGAATAAGTGATTACCAAGAAGTTAGAAAATAAGTGTTTACTCATACATTGTGAAATTATTGGTTATATATTAAATAATTTTCAGTGTTGCTAAAGCTGGTGGAAAAAATATGCTTAACTCTTAAAATAAAAATATGTAAAAATATAAAAAGTAAATTTGAAAAACCTTAGGGTTTTTTATAAAGCCTTAAACAAAGATTACATAGATCTCTTACTCTTGGACATTTGCTGTCAGTGCACGTTAGTCATGAGAATGTATTGGACATACGTTCTATACTTATACAAAAAATATTTGATTGTATGTGAAAAAATGTGTTTGTTGACAAAAGAAGAGTAAGATATCTATATAATCTATGGCCTTAAAAGCTACAGATTTTTCGAAATAAAAATTAAATAAAAAATTATCTTTGTAGTTACAAACATTAACAAAACAAATTAATAAATATAATATTAAATTAAAAAAGCATTGATCGGCCCTTAGTGAAAAAATTAGGAGTATATAAAAGTACTTCTATAACTCATTATCAGGCAGTCATGATTTTTTACTTTAAGGTAATGCTAAAGGTAATGACCTATCATTATTTGGTAATCTCTATAGTATACGCCTATCCGTCATTAGCATATTTTCCCCAGAATTGGCTACAAATTCGGTTGTCAGCACGAATCTGTTTTCTCTGAATCATTTTACTCATATTTAGCTGCTGACTAGGTACTCCTTTCGTAATAACTTTATTTTTCAATGGGACACTCTAAAATACATACATGCACAAAGTAGTAGTTTATTTTGTTGTTTTCTATATCTATTAAAAATTATCTGATAATTCTTAAACTTGACAAACCATAAACCGTGTTTGGTTTCATTGTTTGTCTGTATTTTTCAACATTAATTATTTATGACCTTGAAGACTTGTGGCTTAGAAGGTTTTAAGGTAGTAAAAACAAAAGGAATATTGTGCTTTTCAAAACTTGTAGTTGTTGTAATAACATATAACTGACATAAAAAAGTAATTCAAGTACACACTTGTTTTACATATACATATAATATGTTTGTTTTTATTATATGAAAAAACATTTATACTCAAAATTTTATTTTTGAAGAGAGATTTAATTTTATACCTTTATACAATAAAAAAAAATATATGTATGCACAAAGTAAAGTTTGTTATTAAATATTGGATAAGTGGTAGAAAATTTTAAAAGGGTTGAGAATTTTTGAAAAAATTTAATATACATATATGCCATTTTGAACAGTTTTGCAAAAACTTAATTTCTATTTTCTGAGCAGATCTGTTTAGATTTAAGTATATATGAATAAATTTAATAAGAGTTGGTACCGGATTAGATCATATACGATAATATATGATCTAATCCGACAGATCTGTTAATCTGCTAATATTAAAGGAGTCTGGAAAATTCGGCGATTTGTATGGCCAGGATCACATCTGGTAGCATACATTGACAATATATGGTCATATATGATCACATATATTAGCAGATCTTCAACTATGAATTAATTTTTCGATTTGATACTGGTAACATATATGCCAGGTGTGGGCACGTAAATAGCTTGAAGGGCCATATTTGGGATTTCACAAACATACGGTGGGCCGCACCAAATAACATGTTACTCAACAAAAATGAATTTTTGATACAGCTCACTGCTAAAACCTTTTTTGAGTATTTTGGTTTCCTAAGCCCGGATCTAAGGTCAAAAAAGGTCCATTGAATAGACTTCGAGCTGTGGGGTTCCTCTTTTTATCCCCTCACCTAAGCAAATACTCTATGAGCCAATATTGCGGAGAAGTACATCAAAATCTTTTATATTTTTATGAATTTTTATATTTTTGATGCAAATACATTTAAAAATATAGGCACAGCCTCAATAAATATTTTTAAAATATTTTCCTCTCCTTAAAGCCAATCTGAAGTCAAAAACCTTTATCGAATTAATCTTCAAGAATATAGTTTGCGTTATTTCAAAAAATTTGGTTTAAGGTTTTCAGCAGTTTTTCAAATATTTGCAAATTTATTTAATTGATTTTGATCCCTTGTTTTATTTATTGAAATGTGTAACATTAAATACGTGACGAACGGAATTTTGATACAAAAGGTGGAAAATATAATTTTTATAGAAAATCTGAATGTAAATGAAATTTAAAACTCATAAGTCCACAACATTTTCGTACCGAAAATTTATAACAAATGTCAAACCTCTCAGGCTCTGATTGCATTAAAATTCTTAAATTTTAAAAATTCAATTACAAGACTGATAACCCAGCCAGAAAATTCGAATACCTTTAGGGGAGTTCTTTTTCAGAAAGTCAAAAATTATTCAAACAGGCACATATTTTTAAATGTTTAAACCTATTTGTCAAAAATTGCAAATTTTTTGGACGAAAGTAATAGTTTAAGTAAAATGAGTCATAAAAGGCACAAACATTTGAGGAAAACTTTTAAATCCAAAGATGATTCAGAAACAACTCGAAAAAGTAAATAAATTTTAATATTTTACGAACAATTCAAAAATAACTAAAAAAAAGTGGATGCTCAAAGTGGATTCACCACTTTCATACAAGTGAAAGTTTAATAATATATTTTGAGCATTTTTCTGATTCATGTTTGGGCTCGTTTGCTATGAAAACTTTCGTATGAAAACTTTATTCAATTCGGGATAAGACGGAATTGTTTGTTCTAAAAACGGGATAAAAATTCAAGGCGACACAAGCCTTTAAAAAGTGGTATAATACCGTCAAAAGCGAGATAATTGGTCAGGTTAAGTAGGTACACAGAAAAAAAGCTAGAATCAACAACAAATCTTGCTTAATATTAGTAGAATAAAAAAGTTTTTAAATTGTTTTAAGAGAATAAAGATAAATTAGCAGTCTAATAATTTTCATCACATATTTCTGTTGATTTTAGCAGGATGACTATTATTATATTTAACAGTTTATTTTTGATCTTCTAATCTTACCAATATTCAAAAAAAAATTTTTTGAATTCAAACTCATACAAAATAAAAGACTCTTAAGGACTTCTACCTCATATTGAGACAAAGTATTTTTCCCAAGCTTAAGGTTTAAATAAAGAAGGAATTTTTGACTTAATATTCGTATGTAGGAGGCGAAAACACTTTAAAATATTTTAGAGGAAGTATGTGGTAAAAAGTCGATATTTGTTGATCGTTGTAATTTTTTGAGGCTCCATTGGATGTTTATTTTGTTATCGCTGTTTTTTTATATTATTTTATGTATATTTTTAAATTTAAAAAAATTTTTTGATTGTTTTAAAATTAATGAAGGGCCGCACGAAATTGGTTGACCCATGTATGATATATGCCATCTTTTTCGCAGAAAAAAGCGCAAAAAGATAAAAAAGTGTAGAAACGTGTAAAATTGTATTTAAAAACGGTTAGAAAAGCACTAAACAAATTTTAGGGGTTCAAAAGGGATTTGCCGTGCTTTAAATAGTTTAATAATAAATACACTGATAGAATTTTGTGTATAGTATTAATGAATTGGTTCATTAATATAATGAATTTCTTCCTTGGAAAGTCCCAAAGAACGGTTTTATTAAATCAATGAAAATTTCATAGAATATATGAAACTTTTTTCATTAATTTTAAGATAGACATTATGAAATTTTCATGTATTTAATAATGAAACAAATTCATTATTTGTAGGAAATATTTTTAGTTTCAGCATAGACTTAATGAAATTATTTCATTAAGGCATGAAATTATTATTAATATAATGATTTGTTCATATTTATAATGAAGCCTTTCATAGATTTTAGAAAAATAATTCTTTAAAATAATGCATTTTTTTTTAAATACATTAAAATATGTTTAAAAATTTCCATTTAATTTTTTATTGCATACGTTTGATGCTGTTTTCACCAGTCTGGTTGAAAGCCAATTAATTTTTGGATCTGAAATTCGAATGGGTTAAAATGTCAAAATTTGTATATGGTTAGGTTAGGTTGAATGGGAGCCCACAAGAATGGCGAGTTCACTCGGAGGCCATAGGGCCCATTGCGATTCCCTTAGTCTTCCCCACATGGAAAGAAATACCACGACCCGAGAAATCTAGAACCATCCCGATCCCCTTAAAAAGTTCGCAAGACCAGACAGAGAAACATCGCGTAGACTGTCCAGGTCGTCGAAGAACTTGCACCCCAGATATCTGAGTCGCCGTTCCTTCAGTCCCGGACATTCACAAAGCAGATGATGCACTGTCTCCTCCTCCTCGCCCCCACAGCCCCTGCAGTAGTCCGCCTGGGTGTAACCCCAACGCGCAGCCATTCGGCCTATCGCGCAGTGTCCCGTTAGAACTCCTACAAGCATCCCGACCGTCCGCTTGCCAAATCCAAAAAGAATCTTTGTCCTCCCCGTTCAGGCAGTGGCCATAGGGTCCGAGATATCCTACAATTGGTCAAAGGTTGTCCACATTGCCCTCGTCTCCCTACCCGTGTAAAAAAGATCAGATATGGCCAGATCTCAGTAGATCTTACCAGATCTAATTAGATCTCAAAATTGGGGACAAATATGATATCTAATTAGATCTGATCAGATCTAGGCATATCTGGCCTGATCTTACCAGATCTAATTAGATCTCAAAATTGGGGACAAATTTGATATCTGATCAGATCTAGGCATATCTGGCGCAATTGTCCAGATCACTTTAGATTTTAACAGATTTGGCACTAGATCTGATCAGATCTTGCCATAAGGTATTATTACATAAGCCATATCTGATCATATTTGACGAGATCTGGTACAGGATCTAATTAGATTCAATCATATCTATTTAGATCCAAAAACATCTGATCAGATCTAAACTTTTTTACACCGGTATCCGATATATCCCCTATCACACCGAATAGCTCCACCAGAGGAACCAGGACCTACGTTTGTATAGGGTCCTGAACCGACTCGGAGCCGTTCCTCGCACACTCGTCAGCCAGCTCATTCCCCGCAATCCCAGCGTGGCCAGGGACCCACGCCAGCCTTACCGAGTGCCGACGAATACGGTCGAGGGATTCAATACGGTGCCGCACACACCCCGATCTGACAGTATCGGATTCCAGGGCTTTTAAAAGCAGCAAGACTGTGCGCAAAGATGGTAATGGATGATGGATCCAAATCCCGTTCCATTATCTTCTGTGCGGCCACGTCAATTGCATACACTTCCGCCTGGAACACGCTACAATCGCCCGAGAGTCGTATGGAGATTCGAAGGTCCAGTTCGCCAGAGTAAACTCCCGACCTTGTCCCCATGTCCGTCTTCGAACCGTCCGTGAACACTGATATATCACCACTCCGAATAGCGGAGTCAGCTGCCCAGTCTTCCCTGGTCGGTACAATCACCTCAAAAGTCCTCTGGAAATTCGTGACCGGTAAAATACAGTCCGTTTTACGATCCAGTAGTGCACCACCAATCCCATGCAGAATGGTACTGTGCCCCCAAGTGAGTTGCCTCAGCTCTTGCATCTCCCTGAGTCTGAGAGCTGCCTTTGCCGCCGTGCCCTTGATATAAATATCCAGTGGTGGGATGCCAAGCATCACCTCCAAACTTGCCTGGGGTTTAGAACGAGCCGCCCCCGTAATACCCAGACAAGCCAGTCGTTGCACCTTTGCGAGAGTGGAAAGATATGAACCCGTGTCCACCGCCCTCCACCACACCAGTGTCGCGTAGGTCAAGATTGGTCTGATAATCGCCGCATACATCCAGTGAATGATATACGGATGCAGACCCCATCTCTTCCCAAAGGTCCTTCTACAGGTGTAAAAAGCACATAAGGCTTTTCTCATTCTCTCCTCGGTATTCCTCTTCCAGGAAAGTTTAGAGTCAAGAATGACACCCAGATACTTTGCCTCCCCCGAGAGTTGAAGAGTAACTCCATCCAATCTAGGGACATTAAACCTCTCCGGTTTGTACTTCCTTGTGAACAAAACAAGTTCGGTTTTAGATGGATTGACTCTCAGACCGTTCTCCCTTGCCCACCTGGATAGCATCGTAAGCGCCGACTCCATGAGATCACGGACCGTCTGGAGAAATTTCCCCCTGATCAGTAGCACAACGTCGTCGGCGTATGCAACAACCTTCCTCCCCGTTCCCTCCAATGAGTCAAGGATTCCATTGATCACAAGATTCCACAGAAGAGGAGAAATGACCCCCTCCCCCTTGTGGAGTACCCCTTGTGACCACCTTTCACGCCCACAGGGTTTTCTGCGGGTCAGTGCCAATACCCTCCAAGGCACTAATGATCGATGATATACTCACGTTGTTGAAAGCTCCTTTTACATCCAGGAAGGACGCCAACACATACTCACGGTCGTGAAGAGGATGCTCTTGTGCCGACAACCTCACTCAGAGCCGTTTCCACCGACCTCCGCTTGAGGTATGCGTGTTGGGCTCTACTGAAATTGTCTGCAGAGAGGATGCTCCGCACATGAACATCTACCAGTCTCTCCAGCGTTTTCAATAAAAACGACGATAGACTAATAGGCCTGTAGTCCCTGGCGGTGCTGTGGTTTATCCTCCCTGATTTCGGGATGAAGACCACCCTGACCTCTCTCCACCCAGAGGGTATATACCCCGATGCCAGACTACCAGTAAAAATACGCAGCAGCCATGGCATGATAATGTCCAGGGACTCTCGCTAAAGTGCCGGGAAAATTCCATCCGGCACTGCTGATTTGTAGGGCTTAAAAAACCGTATCGCCCAAGCAATTTTGCGTTCGTCTACCATTCACCAGATGTGCTCACCTATCTGAATTGCAGTCGATGAGAGTGCGTCCAACGGGACATTGTACATCACCTCATCACTGCAACCCGGAAAGTGAGTCTCGCTATTACTTTCCGTGAAAGTACCATCAGACCTCATAAGGGATCCTGGTGCACTGGGTGCCTTAGAAAGAACCTTGTATATTGTGAGTCAGCATTTATTAAAATAACTTTATATTTTGGGCAAGCCCATTTTTGGCATACCTTTATACCGGCGAGCCAAAAAGCCAATTTTGGGGGGACTTTTATATGGGCACTAGGTCTAAACAGGGACTGATTTTAATCAATAGGCTTTGGCCTTGCCCCGATATAAGTCGGTGTACCAAATTTTATCAAAATATCTTAATATTAGCGACCGTACAAGAATACATGGGCAGGCACTCGGATGGACGGCCAGAAGGATATCGTTAAATCGAATCAAAAAGTGATTCTGAGGCGATCGGTATACTAAAAGTTGGGTCGGGTAACAATATTTTTTGGTGTTACAAATATCAGCACAAATTCGTTATGCCTTGCCCACATAGTGGTGTGGGGTATAACAAATATACATAGATAAAATTGTATCTGAAATCAATTTTATAAATTAAATTTTCATGAATTTAATGATTTTTTTTATGAAATTATGAAAAATTAAAAAAAAATCGAATGAAAAACTTTACAATATCAATGAATGTTCATACAGTTAATGAATTTTTTTCACAAAATCAATATATCCAATTTAATAAATTTGATTTATTAATAACCGAGCAAAAAAAAAAAAAAATTAATGTAATGCTTTACAAACTACTTCTTTTACTGCTTTACAAGTATCCAGTACAAGTATTTTTACAGCTTTTTTAGAATTACTTCTGAACAACATTCAAAAAACCACTTAAGAATTGCTTCAGAAGCATAATTGCCTAAAAGTGATCCTAAAAAGTGGTTTTGTTATCATTTGGTATTTCTAAACAGATGATCGCGGGTTCGATTTCTGGATGGACCAATATTTTTTTTGTTTTAATATTTCTAATTAATTTGATGAAATTCAATATTTTTTAACGGTGGGTCTCATACTGTAGGTTTAACTTTAACTTAACTAAAAACAAAATAAAATGTCAAAAAAATGTACACAAAACAACAACAATTTTTTGGGTTAACTATTAACCTAAGTTAAACCTGCAGTATGAGACCCACCGTAAGTTTTCAATTTTTAGAAATATATAAAATAAAAACGAGTAAAAAAGTTAAAGTCGGGCATGCCAACTATATGATACCCTCAAAGGTTTAAAAGGCTTAATTCATTCATTCACTTTTTAAAAATTAATGAAATTTGGGTTAAATTTCATTCCGTAATAACATTCTTATGGAATTAATTCGATAGCTTAATTCCCAATAGCTTTAAATTATATGAATTCATTCCATTTTGATTGAATTCTAACTGAATGAAACCCAATTTACCTGAATTCATTTAATAAAAAGGTGAATGAAAAATGATTTGTTTTCATTCACTTAATCAAATGAAAAATTTAAATTTGCATGTAATTGCTGAAATAGTAGCATAGTACAAATGAAAAACGTTTAAAATTCATCTAACAAAAATAAATAGTATCGTTATGCTTTGTTACAGCTTGTATGCTTTGGTTTTGGTTATATGTTAGTTTCAAACTACACTGCACTAAGTGAATGGTAATAAAATTTCTTCATTCAATTAGTAAAATGGTGAATGAACATGCGATTTGAATGATTCAAGTTAGGAATTCATTCAATTCATATTAAAGCTTTGGGAATGAAGCTTATGAATGAATTCTTTACGAATAGTTTAAGGGAATGGTACATGAATATTTTTAAAATCTGAATTTAATTTTTCGTGATTTAAGCTTAAATTAAATTAAGTTTTTCGAAGCTCTGGATACCCTACACAAGTCTGGTTAGAAGCCAACTAATGTTTGGATCCAAAATTCTAATGGGTTGAAATGGACTTGTGTCAAAATTTTCTATAAAATGATAAAATAAGAGAAAATCTGAAATATAGTCCATATGGGCGATAGGTCCAATTATGGACGGATGCTACCTAGAATCTATAGCATTTATCCTTGGGACCACGTGAGTCAGCGAACCAAATTTCGTTGAAATATCTTCGTATTTGCGACCTGGAACGTGTAAACAAACCAATTTTGGGGGACCTTTATATGGGCAGTAAGTCTAAACATGAACCGATTTTTAACCAAAATCAATAGGCTTCGTTCTTGAGCCGACATAGTCCGGTGTACCAAATTCAAAATCAAAATATCTTAATATTTGCGACCTGTAGATTGCGCACAAGAATACATGGACAGAGAGACATGGCGGACGGACCGACGGACGGACATTGTTAAATCGAAATTAAAAGTGATTCTGAGTCTAGATCCAGGGTCTAGGTGTAGGGTATAATGATGAAAAATTGCCTTTTATGCGCTTATGGAAATAGTACTGAAAATAATAGTGAAGAGAATAAAGCACGATATCTCGCAATGACAAAGTGGTGTTTTTATGTCAGTCAATTTTCACATCAAAGAATAGCTCAGTGGTACAGAGCTAGACTAGCAATCATGAGGTCGCAAGTTCGATACCTGGTGGCGACAATAAATAAACGTTTGCAAAATAAGAAAAATATAATTTTTTTTGCGAAGAATTTTTTTCATATATTTAGTTAGAATATTCTTCTACCTCAAGTCCAAATTCTAATATGATATTGTCATATTAGATTTTTATTTGTTGTTTTTAACTTTTAATTGGTGAAAAAGAGCTTCCTTTGTACTCGTTCAAAAAGCACTGAAAAAATGTTAAAGTGTCAATGTTAAAATCATTAGTGTTTATATTAAAAAATAAGTACATCTAGATCATCCATTGCATTGATTTTTCTACTGCTTCGGCATATCTTTTTTGCTGGGTATTGAAATAAAAGCAAATGTTGATATATTTCTTTATATTGCTATAAAAACAACACATGTATAAAAAGCACAAAACGTGGTAAATAAACTCTGAAAAAGTACCATTTCAGCGCTTTTCTCAGTTACGCGTTATATTAATATTTTTCGCGTTTTCGCTCATCAAAAAGCACCACATGTTTTTGTCCAGTCTAAATATAGTATTAGATGTACCTAAATTCCATTTTGAAGAAAATTTTATTCAGTTTTATTGAAGAAAACACAAAAGTTTGTTGTTCTTAAATTTTGGTGTCAGTGTGGGCGTAAAATAAAAAATATTAGACCGATTCACAAAAAAAAGTAAAAGCTGTGTCCCCTCAAATTATACCTTGGTTTGTTTTATGATGATTCTCAAAATAGTTGGGGTCTAGCAATGACATCTCATGAAGAACTTCGAAAGAATTATTTCAATTTGAGCTTAATTCGCACAAAATTGAATTCAGCTTTAGAAATTGAAAATATCTAATTCCATTAAAACCATTTCTTTAGAATTAATTCATTTCCAAAGATTAGAATTAATGAAGTAAGGCAAAAATTTAAAAAAAAAGTTGGTCCACAGTATCGTGGAAAATGCACCAAATTATCAAAATTCCAAATTATTTCGACACAACGAAGATGTACTTGTCATAAGAAAAATCTGGCTACCCATATTGTGCTATTTAGAATAAAGTGTTTCCACAGAGTTGAATTTCTTGGAAAACGGAAAATAGAACTACCCATGTGAAAATCGAAATATATATGAACACACATGTTCATACATTGACTTGTATATGATCACGCATGGGCATACATTGTCATATACGTACATGCATAGTTCAATGTATGACCATACATGATCTCATATATTTCCATATATCTTAGGATCCGAAATTTGAGGGTATATGACCGTACATGTTCATATATGACCATATATGCTCACATATGATTCATGTATGCTCATATATGATCATATATGGTCATATACCTCCATATACCCTCAAATTTCGGATCCAAAGGTATATGGAAATATATGAGATCATGTATAGTCATACATTGAACTATGCATGTACGTATATGACTATGTATGCCCATGCATGATCACATACGAGCCAATGTATGATCATGTATGCTCATATATATTTCGATTTTCACATGGGTAATTAAAAAAAATCTGAAACATGTATTCACTTAAATCACCTAGAGGTTATATGTTAATCCATACAAAAAATTTCAAAGTTATTTTGTTAGAATATCGCTTAAAAGGGGACACGTCTGAAAATGCTTCTTTTTAAATTTTTCATATAATACACTTATATTGTGTAAGTTGCCTTTGCCTAAAATGCAAAATTCTTCAAGATAGTAAAAAAAAGACTTTTTTAAAACGGTTGTGAGATGTCATTGGTAGACCCGAAATATTTTGCGAATCATCATAAAACAAACAAACGTAAATTTTGAGGGCGGCACTTTTTTAATATATTCTGTCCATATAATGTGAGCCGGTCTAATACACATACGTCATGTGTTATTTATTTATTTTTTTCTTTGTTTTTATAACGAGCTTTCAACCTCCGCATATTTACAAAAATAAAGTAAATTTAAAATTTTAATGGTTAATGTTTAACGTCAACCACCTTTGTACCAGAGATGCAAGCCTACACAAAATTGTCACGGCGATGGCTAAATACCGAAACTGGTGGCGATAGAAATTATTTATGCCTACAAGCACATTTTTTAACCTAAATAATCAGGCAGATTAGCAACAGTCGAAAATTAATTATTGACAATTTATAACTCAAGAAGTCTCAAGCCCCGAAAGCTGTATTTAAATCGAACGGTTTTCTTAGACACTCCGGTACTTAAATTATGTATTAACGTTTATATTTATTATACCCTACGCCAGTAGATCACCCACATATGTAAAAGTGTTATTTTTTCAGCTCCCCGCGCATTTTCCGATAGGTTGCGAATTAAAAATAAGATCTGTGCACAAATTAGGTTTCTGCGCTGTAAACCGGCCAGGCCGTTTATATGTATGTCCTAAAAATTAGCTTAAAAAGGGTTCATAGATTTATCCATCTACATAACTCTTAAACTAGAATCTTCTTGTGATTAAGTTACATTCATAACTGTTGTTTTGAGGCCCTATGCTCCTTATAGGAACCATGGGAATATATATATATATATATATATATAAAGGGTTCTTCAATAAGAGCGCTACAAAAGTTTTTTTAAATAAAACAAAAACGGTTTTGGATAGCAATGAAATTATTTATTCCAGTGAAAGTACGTTCGATGCCATTATGTATGGAAATCGATCTCTTTTGCATAGCCACCACGGGCACGCTTGCAGAAGTCCAGACGCTGAACCCAATTTTCAACGTTTTCAAGCATAAATCGGCCGAAATTCGTACGAAGTTTATCAATCGTGGCTGGCTTGTTGGCATAGACCATAGATTTGACGTAGCCTAACAGGAAATAGTCCAACGGCATCAAATCGCACGACCGAGGCGGCCAATCGACTGGACCATTTCGTGAGATAACACGTTCTCCAAACTTGGTTTGCAATAAATTGATTGTGACATTCGCTGTGTGGCTTGTGGCGCCGTCCTGTTGGAACCACATGTTCTCCAAGTCCATATCATCCAATTGGGGCCAAAAATATTCGGTTATCATTGAACGGTAGCGATTCCCATTCACAGTAACGTGCCGGTCTTGATTATCACGGAAAAAGTACGGCCCAATGACGCCGCCGGCCCATAAACCGCACCAAACCGTAATTTTTTCGGGATGCAATGATGACTCATGGAGTACGTGTGGATTGCTGTCTGACCAATAACGCATATTTTGTTTATTGACGAAGCCATTCATTATGACGACCATAAATTGGACGTAGCGCTC
The DNA here is from genome assembly GCA_949987735.1 of Leucophora obtusa. NCBI lineage: Eukaryota > Metazoa > Arthropoda > Insecta > Diptera > Anthomyiidae > Leucophora > Leucophora obtusa. The sequence goes on along the minus strand of OX465296.1, from coordinate 169,906,934 downwards.
TTAACGTTGAGGCCACTGACTCCGAATTTCGGTAGTAGATTTTAATAATTTCAACTCGTTGTTGGCTCGTATATCTTTCCATCATGAAATGGCAAACCTTACTGAAGAGAAATGTCAAAATAGCGGCAAGAAATATAGCGTCGTTTGCTGTCCCTGTCTTTCTACTTTTGTAGCGTCCCTGTTGAAGAACCCTATATATAACTGTTGTTTACATAATGGGAAGGCAAATATTTCCTTTATACAAAATTTTTACCCACACTCAGGGGTCTCCCATGGTCCTGATGAATGGCAACACCGGTTTTTAATGCAACAGATGGCGCTGACTGCTGTTTTGTTTTTTCTGGCAATACTATTTCATTTTATTGGGGAGCAGTGTTGCCCAATAAGTTTTACCTTATTCTCATTTTAAATGTTTAAATCCCAATTGTTATACCCAATTCATTTTAATTTAAACGAAAACGCAAAAAGGAGCTAAGTTAGCGTCGCTCTTAAGTTCAGAAAATCATTAAGAAATGAGTGAGCAAATTAAATAAAATTGAATATTTTACGAAGAAATATTTACGTTTTCACCCGAACTTTAAAGGCATCAAATCTTTGTTAAAATTGTGAAACTAAAAAAATTTTTATTATACGAAACACAAATCACAATTAAGCTGAAATGTCACCGTTTCAAAATAAAGTCGTATATTAAATTTTCGAAAGAAAAAATTCTACACAATTTTCATACGAAGTTCATATGGTGAAAAGACTTTTTTCCTAAAATTTGGAAATTTAGTAAGGTGTAAGTTCTAGGGCTCGTAAACACTTTTGAACGTTAAGTTTGCATAAGTAGAGTTTATACGATTCAGAAAACCCCTGGTACTTTTTGAGCCTATACAAAATTTATTTTTTCTGAGTCCTTTGTATATAAAAATTTTAGTATTTGGAAAATAGAATTCTTTTTGATTAATTATTGAGCTTGGTTGCTTTTCGTTATTTCAAGATTTATAAATATTTGGAGAATATTTCTTCAATAATTCAAATATTTTGTAGAAATTTCGAAATTTTTTAACAGACCTAATTTGCTCGACTTTAATTTGAAATAATACGCATATAATTTGTACCAAAATTCTTCTTATTTTGGGCTTAAAACTAAATCTTTTAAAATTTACAAACTTTTTAATCTGTCCCCAAAACTAAGTCGAAATCCCTAATTTGGGGCCAAATTCCCTTACCTGACAACTCTGTAAAACCTCATTTGACATAAAAAAATTCTTCCTTGAGAAAATTTCCCAAAATAAAATCCTCCTTTGATAAGATTTCCCACATGCTAGCGACATCTACAATTTGTTTACAAAATTATCGATGTTCATCTCTATATTATATGTCTCTTACCACACTTAAAATAATACGTCAGTGGAAAATTCTGTCAAACCGGTTTCAAATCGATTTGACAAATTTTTAACAAATTTTTATTTGAAACACAGATTTAAGCAAAGATTTTAGTTATCCTCATTTAACACAATGCTAAAAATCCTCAATACTTTAACTACCCAAGAAACATTTTTACGGACTCTCGGATTTTCGAATATAATACGTTTTGAATCCATTTTGATGTATCCGTTTCTGCACCGTTAAATACGGACTTCACCAATTTTCATCAGTTTGACCTCCGGAGCTAACGGTGTCGTCTTTCGTGAATTTTTGTCCGAAAAATAGAATTATTTAAATAATTTAATACGGGTCGCGCGGTAAAGTCGGTTAAAAAAGTTTCTGGATCTCGCAAAAACGAGCATCCTGTCTTGGTTGTTGCCGCAGTAGCCAAATTACTTTAATTCACATAGAATCATTAAATAGTAAGTGTTTATGAAATTTTATGTTTTTTTTCACGATAGTTTGCGAATTGCGTATGAAAAAACTCAATCGTGAATACATTTAATTAAACCTAGATTAATAGATTGTTTCTTTTGCTTGTATATATATTTTGGATCTAGTTATGGGTCAATTTTGCGAATTTTGAGGCCGATTAATGAAGTTAATTGCACCGGCGGTAAACATAGTTTTTAATAAAATTAATAAATTATTTAATAAATCTATTAAAAAACATACAATATTAAAGTTAGTAATGTGTCAATTTAGGTAGATATAAATGTCCGAAAACGACATTCTAAAAACGGAGTCACTCCGTTTATTACACGACATAACGGTCCGGAAACGGTCCGGTATTGACGGACTTTCAGCGGACTAGTCCGTTTTTTACATGACATAACGGTCCGTCATTGGCGGACTTTAAACGGACTTGTCCGTTTTTAACACGACATAACGGCCCGTAAACGGTCCGTCAATGACGGATTTTCAACGGATTCGAATCAGTTTCGATGTTCCTTATGTTCCGTTTTCCGGTACGTATACGGATCCAGAAAACGGTACGTATACTTGGATTCCGTTTATGACGGACCGAAAACGGTGCGTAAACGGAACGAATTGTTTGTTGGGTAATTTTGAGTGTTCATTTTCGAAATTATTTAAAACTAATTTTTAAGAACCCATTCGTTAAATTTTACAAAATTTATTGTTAAAATATAATATTTTCATGTTACTGTTATTACCCGGTAGGTTTTAAAGATGGCGCTATTTCTCTCCCTCCCGATTTTTTAAAATGCCCATATCTCGAAAACTAAGAGAGATAGAGCAAAATTGATGAAAATTTCGACTTCCACTAATCGCATGATACCCCAGCGAAAGGGGTTATCTTTATCCAAAAATGGATCTTAAAGGGGCCTTGGACCCTTGTAAGTTTTGAATAAAAATTTTCCACTTCATAAAATGGCATATATCTCGAAAACTAAGCGAGATATAGCAAAACGGACATTTGGAGTGCCCTTATATGCCCTCACATGATATGGAATAGGGCCGGGGAGGGCCCAGAGACCCTGAATTTGGATAATTCTACGACTCAGTATAATTACAGATAAAACTGTAGTTTTACAAATTTTTTACTTAAATTTGGATTTGTTAAATTTAACAAAAAAAGTCTTAAAATCAACAAATTTTATTTTAAGCCAAAACACAGGAATAAATTTTGTTAAAGTTACAAATTTTTCTATCCAGCTAACACACGTATTATTTTGAGTGTACCAGCCCAATAAGAATTAACATATTTTAATAAATATTTTTTCACAGTGTCAAAGAAGTTTAATATGAATTTAAGAAGTTTAATATACTACATTTAAAGAAGTTAAAATGTTTAAACTAAATTTAAGAAAGTTTACTGTTTGAATTTTGGGTTATCATACAATTTTAAGTTTCCTGATTCTTAACATTTTTTATTTTTTTTGGAAAATTTTGCTTCATTTATGCAGAGCTTTGTTCGTATTGATTAGATGACATGTAATTTTCATCTTCCAATACCTTTC